>VZRV01002570.1:307026-636682 GCA_013398115.1 Falcunculus frontatus
GGCCGCCGCTCCCGGCTCCGCCTCGGCCCGCCGGGCGGGCAGCCGCGGCCCCGGCACCCGCAGGGGGCAGCCTGGCACCGGGCGCCGGAGGGAGCCGGCGGGGGAAGGCTGACAGCGGGGAAGGGGCGGGAGGCGAGGAAGGAAGGAAGGAAGGGGAAGGGGGCAGCCTGGCACTCAGAGTCGGAGGCGGTCGCCAGGCACGGGCACGGAGCGAACCCGGTCGGAGCGCGGCACCCAGCGGTCGCTGACGCCGGGCCGGCAGCAGTAGCAGCGACCGCGGCGGTGCCGGAGGGAGCCTCTCCGTGCTCGGCTCCGCGGTGCCGGTGACCTTCCCGGAGCTGATCGCCAGGCCGGGGTAGGGCCTCCTCTCCCCGCGGAGAGTGTGCACCAGGCCCCGGGGAGAGGGCAGGAGGCTGGGCCGGAATCCCCCATCGCCCCCGGGTGCTCCTGGCCGCCGGCGGGGCCTGTGCGCCGCGCGGTTCGCCGCCGGGGAGAGGGGCGGGGGAAGGCGAGCGGGACGGACGGACGGGGCCGGGCTGCACCTTGGGACAGCGCGGGGCGGGCAGGCCCCGGAGAGAGCTAAGCTGGGTGGCGGAGGAGGCGGCCACCTCGGCGGCGCATCCCGGGAAGAGTCGGGACCTCCCCACCGCCCTCCTCCTCCGCCCACCGTTAGCAGCTCCTCGTCCCGCGGAGAGTGGAGCTGCCGGTGCCGCCCCGGCTGGGACTCTCTGGCTGACACCTCGGGAACGCCGGGCTGCGGGGACGGAGCTGGAGCTGCCCGCCTGGAGCAGAGGAGGGGGAAGGAGCGCTTGCCTGCGTGGAGCGACGGGCGCTGAGCGCCCGTCCCGGCGGCCCGGGAGCCACCCGGGGAAGGTAAGTGCCTTCTCGTCGAGTCTCTGCTGCGTTTGGAGGCGAGGGGCGGGGGAGGGCAAGAAACAATCGGTGAGTGTCTCCCTTCCAGCAGCTCGGGGAGGGGGCACCCGAGTCCAGAGCGCCGGACTGGCAGCTTTATCTGCTGGATTTTAATCCCCATCAGATCCGGAATTGAGGAGATGCTCAGGCGGAGGCGCGCGTGTCGCTTCCCGGCACAAAGGGGCACGTTCCCCCGGCCCAGGGAGGCTCCGCTCGCTGGCTCGGCGCCGCACGCCCCGTGCTCCGGCCGGGCTGCGCTCCCGCTGCGCCCCGGCTCCAGCCCCGCTTCGGCGAGGTCCCGCCAAGTGCCGCTGCTCCGCTCCGCCGTCCGGGAGAGCCGGGGCTGGCGGCCGCGGCTGCGGGTGGGACGGAGGGAGTCGCGCCGCGGGGCGTGAGCGCTCTGCCCGCCGGAACGGGACCCGGGGCACAGCTGGGATGCTGAGCCGAGCAGGGTGACTCCCCCATCACCCGCCAGCATCCCCTGCAAGCCTCCAGCCCGGGAGGCGCTCCTTTGGGGAGGCTTCTGCTATTACCTCGTATCCGAGAACTGTGTCATTTAGATCATTAATCCCTGCGCGCCGGGGGATGGGGGGAAAATAGCAACTTGCGGCCCTGTGGAGGTGACGTGAAGTTTGACGATGCCTTATGTAACACTTTTTGGAGAGATTCCTAGTTTTTCTGCTGTGCCCAGTTTTAGTAAGCAAGTGGTTTTTCTTCTTTGTAGAGCATCAGACAAGCGATTTTTGTGTTTTCACCTGAGTACAGTGTCTTCTGCTTTGTTCAACTTGGAACAGGGGTGCTGCTGCACAGTAGATAAAGCCTACTTTTTTCCTACGTGAAAATTTTAATGAAAATTAGCCAGCAGAGGTATCTGAACAGTTGTTAGAAGGTCTTACCTTTTTCTGTATGCATTTCACATAGCGCTCTTAAAATTACTACAGGAAACATTTTCACGGCACTGATTGTCATGTATGTATTCTGGAAGGTATGGATGCCAGGATGGAAATGGCAATAAATCACATGTCTTTTAAACATTGTTAGTTTCGCTTTAGACAGTATCAGTGCTGGAAATGCTGGAAAGAACGGAAAGCAGCAGGCTAAACAAAGTGCTATGTTAAAACCAGACCTGGCAATTGCCAACAGGTCAGCATATTTTATTTAATGATATCTGCTGGATACAGATTAATTTTCTGTGTACAAACTGTTTTTTAAACTTGTTCAGAAATAGAAGCAGCGGGAAATTTGATAAATGGGTTGAAAGGTTGCCTAGTTTCCATAAGGGATTATGTCTTCTACCGGGGAAAAAACCCTGAACAAAATTAAGAAGCTAGCCTCACACACAAAAAGACTGAGTAGTGATTTTCCACATCTCTTCAGACTCCAACTGCAAAGATATGTTAGGGGGACTGGTTTGGGTGGGCTTCTTCCCCTCATTCAGTGGCAAAAATGCACAGACTATTGTGATAAGACCTATGAAATGTTCTTTTTTCTAACCTTGTGGAGCTCCATCATTATATTGTAATCTTAGAGGAGAAATCAAATGTAGGAACTCAAATGATGAGTTAAGGACAGGGGGATCTTCTAACAAAGTCGCTCTGCTCCCTGCTGCAAAGGGGATAGGTTATCAGAGGTTAGTTTACTTATAAGAACAGGCCAAGCTGACCAAAAAACCTTACCCCGAATGTCTTCACTGTATTTCGGTTATTTAAAATGGAGAAATGTGAAACAGGTATCCCTACACTTCTTGAAAATTGGAAATTGCTGGTAGATATTCCAAGTTTGAAATGTGAAATTCTTACTGCTTAGGTGTCCTGTGACGGCCCTTGATCAGAAAGGCTGCAAGTCATGTAGGAGCCGCAGTAACTGCAGTCTCTGATGGATAATTGGATTGGTAGGTTGGTTTGGATTTTTTTTTTTTTTTGGTCTTTTAATTGCCTGCTGTAGTAGCTGGTGCCTTTTCTCCATCTTCTTGATGTTTCATTCTCATGATTTTTGGGTTATGTTGTGTGTGGCATTTTTCATGTTCAAAGTATATACCCCCTTCTCGGTTGCTGGTAGGGAAAGCGTAGCTTGGAGGTATTTGAATGACAGTACGGAGAAAGATAATTTTTTTTTTAATGTCTGAAATATACATGACAACTTCTTTTCTTTGTTGTTTCGATGACACGAGAAGATTGTAAGTTTTCTCAGGTCTGGAGAAATATGCACTGGTTTTCTTTAAAGGAGCACTGAAAATAGTATTACTTACATCTTGAATTCTCTGTGCCAGCTATTCAATCTACAGAAATTCCAGAGTACAGTCCTCAGAAAGCCAAAGTGCAGAGCAGTGATGAATGATTGCGTGTCTGGTGGAAACATTAAGATCTGTCAAAGGCTTGTTCTGAAATTTCAGTGTGTGGGACTTCAGTATTAGTAAAAGTAGTATTCTTTCTGAATTAATTATTCTAGGAAACTGTAAAATTAGGCATCTCCCAAGTGCACTTAACTCACTGAACTGAAGTGTTCTTAAAAACAATGATTTTGAACTCACGAGACTACTTTTTGCTCAAATGTGTGGCTTTTGGTTTTACCTGGGATAAACAATCGGTTGTTAATAGACCCTTACTGGAATACTCTCCTCTTTTATCCCTTGTCTGATTGTTTTTAATGTGGCTTTATAAGAGCAATCTTAAAAAACAAACACAGACACAAAACCAACAAAAAACAAGCCTTTTTTTTTTTTTTGCCTGATGTTTATAAAGGCTAATAATTGGTAAAATTCATAATCTGACTACAAAGTCTTTGCACTGTATGCTAAACTCTAACTACATGCAAACTCCTATTCATGTTGATTAGAGTGTTTGTCTAGATCCAGAACAGCAATTTATTTTTTAAAAAAATGTGTGTTTATTCTTATTTCCTGTCTTGTATGAAAGCCTATGTTAATGAGCTCTTGTCAGCTTTGAACGCTTTTCATCATCTGCATTAGAATAAATTAAAAAAATGTCTGTTTTAAGGACATGAGGTTTCTGGTGTATCTTCTTTTCCTGTAACATGTCTGGGCTGATAACATTAAGGTTTGTGTGAGAAGAGAACATAATGGCCAATGCAAGTTTGCAGTTGGTTATTCTGCGTGAGTTTGTCTCCATTCTCTTCAGAGCTGGCTCTGTTGGTTATTTGCCTAATGCTGTGGCTAAAGAACTTTCTCCAAAGTGGTTTTGTGCCAGGAAACGCACACACACGTCCATTGCAAGGAAACATGCACACAGTGTCCATTGCACTATTTTTTGCTCTGTTGGGTTTGCCTCCTCTTCCTTTTTGTAGTGAATGCTAGCTTTAAAAAACTACCATTGTTCGTTAATGCTGGCCTTAAAAACAGTCATTGTTCATTATCCCACACTTGGCATAATTTAAGAGCTGGAGAGTCAGAACTACCTCAAGGAAGATATTTTTACTTTTCCTTTTTTTTTTTTTCCCCTTTTCATTAGATCACTAATTTTTCTCTTCCTTGTGATACATCCACGTGAAGATAAAGGTTAAGAGATGAGGGCTGTACCTTGTAGGGATTCATGACTCTTTTGGTGTCCCTTGGCTCAGTATTTAAAGGTCTGTCTTGTCTTGTCAAGGTTCTTCAATGCATGGCTGTAGAAAGGGAGCAGCAGGTAAGAAATTCTATTTTGTTTGGACGTTGGTGACTCAAAAATCAAGGAGAAAATTGCTAGAAAGGATTATCCTGGCCTTGGCACTGACTTTGAAGAAATCTGCCAAGGCTGGAATCCTTGTTTAAGTGCCATCTGTGTCAGAATTAGAAGCAAACTGTGTAAAATAGTTCCATTACTCATTCTAATTTGCAGATCAGACCAGGTCTGATAATGTTTTCAGTAATATCCACATCACCTTCTTTTTGGGATATAGCTACTATTTCCACAACAGCTGAGTTAACTGGGTGGAAGCTACGCTTAAAATTGTCAAAAAAGAACCCCAACAACATCTATCCAGTGCTATAGCAAAAAGTCAGATCTGATCATGTAACCCTGGTGGTGGAAGAAGCTGGAAGTCTCAGCTGATGGAGGCAGAATGCAGTCTTCCTCACTAACCCTCATGTAAGATAGGTATGCCTGAAAGAAGAAGAAACAGATTGTTTTTGAAGGCTGGAGTTCCCTGTCCTCATGCCTCTGGTCTCTTGACCAGTGAGTGCTAGGAGATAGATGCCATCACCACTCTGCTCTTCTCCCATGCATTTTTTGTGTATTGAGGAGTTATTTCTGTTACTCCACGTCTATACCAATTTTTATCCTCAGCAGCTGCACTTGATGACCCAGGCTACGCATGCTGGCTGAGAGGTAGCGTGTCAAGGGTCACATCAAGGAACAGTGGCTTGCTTTACTGTTTCCCCAGGAATCTATGAAAATTAGAGAAATCATAACAATTTTTGATCTGCTGTTGTTTGGCCAAATTGCAAGCAGCAGTGGTAACACCAGAACCAGAGTTTTCTTAAATAAGGACAGCACCCATATCAGTTTAAACCTGCTTTCACTCATCTGCACTGAGAGTTAAAAGAAAACTTGTGTTCGGAAAAAAAAAATTAAGCAACCCCCTGCTTCCTTCACAAGAAATTTTCTGCTGCTCACAACTTCCAGGGAAGTTGAGTTGTCACTTTGAGTTGTATTTCTCAATAGTTCCTCTAAAGTTTATCCCAGAATGTAATATTAATATGCAGAGGATCATAATTTCACTTCTACCATTAGCTTTTAGGTTTTGTCTGCTGGTAGGCATTTGACAGCTAAGACTTAAGACTAGGAGAAAACTAGAAATTTTTACTGAGAAATCTTCATTTAAATACAGAGAAGAATGAGGGATTTTGTTTAACGGGACACAAGAAAAAGGAGAGAAAGGGCAGAGAAATGAAGGGAAGGAATTGTAGAAATTTATTTATTTATTTGAATATGAAACTCTGCTTACAGTTTCTAGATGGACTTGGGAATGAATTTAATTTGTCTGTTTGGAGAAATGAGTGTTTCTCATTGTGGAATATAAAGTGTCACTGAAGGGTGAAATGGGGGGAGCAAGAAGAATTGAGAACTATTCAGAGGAGGTGACATTTTCAGTTGATATTTAGGCTTCTCAACCCAGCTTCTTCTGGGGAGGTTTCATTGTCTTCCTCTTTCTGACTCCTCCACTGTACCCCTGAACCTCAGTACTAAATTCTCTTGGTGATTGTTTTCCCTTCTGTCTTCAGTTAATGCTGCTGCTAGTCAGTACTGCAAATGGAATTTTATGTTTAAAAATTACTGGACTTAAGTGTATGAATCTGCTTAATTCAATATTTTTCATGCTGAAGGTGCTAGAAAGGTGTGTGCCACTGGAAAGAAATAAGAAATGAAAACCAATCATTCTAGCATTATTAAATACCCAAATATATGTTCTTTAGATCATATTGTTCTTAAGAATGTTAGCTTTCATTGTTTTGTTAACAGAAGGGATGTATGAGGCTTCCTGGTGTTTTTATATAAAATGAACTGACATTAACCTTGAGGCTCTTCAAGCAGCGGTTAAATTCTGTATTTCTGTAGTCTTACAGTTTTTCAATCCTAAGACTCGTTCTAGAGTGTGACTCAGATTTAAACCTGTAGGTTGTCATTCATGTAAGACAGATTTTCAAAGATAAAATATTGGCTGGCATGCTTGGGAATTCTTAAATGAGATAAAGATGGTTCCTACTGCTTTAAAAGGGTGCAATTGTCTGTATTTCTGGATTCTTCAATATTGAGCATATTGTACAATTAGATGCTGTTTTATCGAAGTAGAGAATTGGAGCATTGAAGAATGAGGTCCCTGTAAAGGTGGACATTTTTTTTTTTGCTATTATTGGAATATGTTATAACTTACGTCCTTGATCCTGATCTTCTAGAACTCTTTAATATCAACTACATTTATGAGAAATCTGTTCCTCTTCAGTGGCTGTTCCACGTAGTAGAAATCAGTAGGCGACAATGTGCTGAACAACTTTTAGTACTAGGAGAGCTGCATGTTGACATTAACTTCCACAAAGCTAAAATGATCCGTTGAAGAAATGGTAGAAGCTTTTAGTTTGCAATGTCTTCCTCACTGAGATTCGTGTCGTCAAAATAGGGATGCTACAAATGAAGAAAAGGGAAAATTGTGATATTGAGTGTATTGGAATATAGGACATGCTAGTGGCTAAGCCAGCCCATTTGGTGATGGGCAGGTACTTTGGGAAAGAACCAATGTGTATGGGAATAAATTCACATCCTTCCATAGTTGCTCTCAGACATCAGGTGTGAAGAAAGGAGTATAGCCACAGTGGCCTGAGTTCCTATCTTTCTTTCCAAACACTGCAGTCTGCCTGCCTTTTCTCTTGCTCCCACTATAATGCTGCTGCTGCTTAAAGGCTGCTAGATTAAAATAGCAGCTCCTAGCAAACTTCTGGGGTCATTCAGACTTACAGTGCTTAGGTTAGCCATGTAGAGCCTTCATTGTTGGAATACCTCCTTTGCACATGAAGGCATTGCTTTTGGAATGATTCCTCCACAGCCAAAATCAGGATACTTTCTGAGTGGTTTGGACAGTGGAGAACCACGCACAGTGATGCCTTGCAATATGGTTATCAGTTTTGGAATTTACATCTCCACTGTTGCTATCCAGGGTCTTGTGTGCTGTGCTTGCTTTTGTGTGCTGTGCTGGGGAAGTTGGACTTAAAATCTCAACTTGTTCATGCTACCAGTTGCCACTACTCTCACACCACTACTCTCAGCCTGGCACCTGAGGTATATTGAACTGCATCAAATACTGAAAGCGTCTGAGGTGCTGATTAGTAAGCTTAGATCTTGATTTATATTACTGTTGCAATGTGAATAACTGTGCACAGTTGGTGAATGGGTTGAGAAGAAAGATGTTCCTAACATTTTTTCTTTATTAAGATGAGCAAAAATAGTAATATTGTGCCACTAGTACGTAAGGAACGGAAACTGACGACAGTATTTTTCATAAGCAGAATAACTTTGCCAATTTCCTAGTCTTAGACGTGTTGTGGAAATAAATCAGTAGGTTCATGAATGCTTTACAGAGCTGCCTCGAGTGAGGAAAATGACAGTGTAGAAAGATAAACCCATTCTGTGACAACAAACTGATGCACTGCAGGTGAAGTGATTTGAGCAAAGTTTCCCAAGTGGTTAATCGAAAAGCAAAGAGCAGAACTCTGGTTTCCTGAAAGAGTCACTGTCCTATGCCTCAAACATGTGAAAATGCCACTGTCTTTGGCCAGAACTATTGCTTAATATAGTTGTGCCTTAGATGATAAAACCAAGTCCCTAATGATACTTGGCATATAATAATTATATTGTGTAAATATTCAGAATGTATGTGCATCTTAAAAGAAGCAAGCAAAAGTTAATTGACAGATGGATCAATGACAAAATAAACAGATCATAGTGAAATTTACAAATACTCTTCGTTGATTCAGAGGCAGTGCTGTGGCCAGGAGAAGAAAGGAGTGTGTTTTACTTCTTGAAAATAGAAAAAAATACAACGCTAAAGAAGGAAATAGGAAAATGCTTGAAGGAGTAAATGAATATATCTTGGTATTTAAAGGTTGTAGGTTATTTTTCTTTAAATATATGGAGTTTGTCTATAGTCAGGTGGTGCTAACAACCTAGAGAGTGTAACTGGCAGTAAGAAGAAAAGTTGCCGTAAATGAACAGTAAGGAGGCCAGAGTTTCCACCAAATTATTGATGCATGTTAACTGGATTAAAAATGTGACAATTTATTGATTGCATCGTTTTATATCAGTTTTGACCCATGATGAGGAGGGGCAGACACAGCATTTATCTGAATAGAAAGCTACTGCCATGTTGCTGGGCAAATTTGTTAAGGGTGCAGGGGTGGAGAGAATGAGAGAAACAGCATTGAGGTAAATCCATGTTTGCCAGGTGTCGAAGGTGATGCAGTTTGATAGAGAACAGTTTTTTCAGACATTCTAAAGCTCTTCACATTTTTCATAGTGAGTTTCTTCCCTTTCTGTTCTCGGTCTAAAAAATGCTGCATTATACATCAGCAGTAAAGATTTCTGGGTCTGACATTAATATCCAGAATTCTTTGAAATAATTAATTTTACAGCATATTTTATTTTATGTGCTTGGGTTTTGTTCCTCAGTTTCATCTGTCCTGCAATTGGACACTGATATGTTAAGGAAGGCCCAAGTTTTATTTCTGTTAAGATTTTTTTCTTTCCCTTTTGTCCTAAACTTAAAGTGTGAAGTTGCTGTATGTGAAAGTAATACGATCTGAGAAAAGATCTTGACATTCTGGTTGAAGTAGTGGAATGGTGAATGTAATGCAGAAAGCAGTTGTTTATTCATTTTATTAAAATGTCTAGGGGCTCTGATTGAGACAGGGCTCCCTGCATGCTGGGTGGAGCACAAGTACACTGAGTGTACCTGAAGGGTACTTCATGGTCAGGAAGGCCGGTCTAAACCAGCAGCAAAACTCTGGTTTGTGGCTGGATGTTTGCTGAAACAGCAGTGCCTTAGAAGAGTCAGATGATGGTTGAGGTTGGAAGGGACTGCTGGAGGCCATCTGCTCCATCACCCTCGCTCAAGCAGGGCCACCTAGAGCAAGGTGCCTAGGACTAAATCCAGATGGCTTTTGAGTATCTTCAAGGATGAAGACTCCACAGCCTCTCTAGGCAACCTGTGCCAGGGCTCGGTCCCCCTCACAGTAAAAAAGTGTTTCCTGATGTTCAGGGGGACTCTCCTGTGTTTCAGTTTGTGCATGTTGCTTCTTCTCCTGTCAATGAACACCACTCAGAAGGATCTGGCTCTGCCATCTTTATACCCTCTCTTCAGATAGTTATTTTTGTCATTCCTCACTAGTTTTAGTTCCAGGTGGGCTCTGGCTTTCCTGACTGCATTTCTGCTTGCTCAGGCAGCATCTCTGTACTCCTTCCAGTCTACCTCTTCCTGCTCTCTCCTTTTGTACACTTTCTTCTTGTGTTTGAGTTTTGCCAGGATCTCCTTTTTCATCTCTATAGGCCTCCTGGCATTTTTGTGTGACTCCCTGCTCTTCAGGATGAATGTTTCTTGAGTTTGGAGGAGGTGATCCTACTGTATCAAGCAGCTTTCTCTGACCCCTCTTTCCCTCCAGGACCCTATCCCATGGGGCTGTTTTCAAGCAGGTCCTCAAAGACATCAAAGTCTGCTACCCTGAATGCCAGGACTGTGATCATGTTTATTTGCCCTTCTCCCTCCTATTGGTCTTGTGAATGCCACCAGGGTCACTGCAACTTAAGGCTGCCTGTGACCTTCATGTCCCCAAGGAGCCCTTCCTTTTTAGTAAGTATGAGGTCGAGCACAGAGTGTCTCACTGTTGGCTCCTCTGTCGCTTGGATCAGGAATTTATCAGTGCTCTCTGGGCACGCTCTGGATGCTTCTCCCTGGGTGTGTTGTCCTTCCTGCCGATTCCAGAGTGGTTTAAGTCCTCCCCCACGAGGACCAGGGACTGTGAATATGAGGTTGCTGCTCTATGTCTGTAGAGGGCCTCACCCACTTGATTTCCTGGCCAGGTGTGCTGTAGCAGATGCTCACTCACTGCAGTGCCACCTGTACTGGTCTGCTCTCTAATCTGTGCCTGTAAGCTCTCACTAAGCTCATCATCCACACCCAGACAAAGCTCCATGCATTCTGATGCCTCTCTCATGAAAGGTGTCTCCACCTCCAGGTCCTTCTGACATGCCCTTCCCAAAGAGCCCGTGTCCCTCCTTGGCAGCACTCTACTCATGCAAGCCATTGCAACGTGTCTCCATTCATCCCAGCAAGATAATAACCCTGAAACCACACGTAAATCTTGAATTCCTCATTTTTACAATATTGATGTTTATTTGTGCAAAAAATAAATTCCACAACGGAGGGAAGCAATTCAGATAAAAGCACTGGTTTTGCCAATATAACTGTGACTAGTGTGGCAGCTTCTGCTAGCCAAGTGACATCAATCAGCAGTCACTCTTCACACCATCAACCAATATAGCTGGGGTGTCAGAAATCCCCAATGCAAGAAAGCACTCCTGCCCAAAAGAGCTTAGAAAATACAGAAGAGTGTGCTGAAGTGTTTGAAAACTGATAGTTTGTACTTTCCTCTTTTTGAAATTTCTTTTTAGGCTGTACTTTTAATCTCAGTAATTTGCCCTTTGAGTAATGCATGCTTATTTGTTGGTGGCTTTGTTTCTTAAAATGCCTTTGGAAAAATACAGTCTGTATTCCTGTGTTGAGAGCTACTGAGAGCAGCAACATGGGACAGTTCTGAAAAAAATCACTGTAGTTCTGGGACACAACTGATTTTCCCTGTTAGGTTGCGTTGGGTTTTTTTTAATTGGTGTGGTATTTTAAGTATATTTTTATACTTGATTTGAAAGTGCTCAAATAAAATATTACAGTAGTATTTAATAACATTTTTGTACTATCTAAACAAAAACCTTTAGCAGGATTGAGACACATCCCACTGCAACTGCCATGGGATGGTAATTTATGAAGATGAAATGCATCTAACATGGCAGGAACTGAGTCATTCATCATAGATAGCAAGAAATATAAGTATCCTTGTGTTTTTTGTGTCTTTTTCTTTACCTGTATTCACCATGCGTCTCTGAGTTTGTGATACAACTGTTTTGATCACCAAGAACTCGTTGTATTTGGTCTGTTTTGAGTCAGGTACAGAGATCATTTTTAGGACTTGGTGTCTTTGATTAATCAGAATAAAGTGGAATTTCTGGTGAAGTTTTAGTGGATTGAGCACTGGTTTTGCAGCAGGTCAGAGATAACACTATTAAGACAGAGAAGCATTTTCAGCATCTGTTTGTAATATTGATTTCTTTCTTTCGAGTGAGAAATAGCACTAATTGTTCAGATTGTCTCAGATCCATTTTCAAATCCTCGTTACTTTTAGCCGAGGAGATTGTTACGTGATACCCTGGGATGTTTTCAGCTAGATAGTCCTGTCAAATGCTAACCTGGAAGCCAACTTCCATGCTTTTTCTGCTGACTGGACCTTTTATCTGGGTTGACTGGGGTAACCCAGTGCAAATTCCCAGTAGTACTCAAGCCTGCTGAACTGGGCTGAACAATAAGAGGACGTGAAACCTGTGCCTCTTGCTCCTAGCTAGCTTCTGCTCCTATCTCAATATCAAGTTCAAACTCCTAATTTTTCAAAGCCCTCCTCAAAACCTGAGTGGAAATGTTTCTGCCAGGTTCACAGGGCTTCAAGCTGGGCCGTTAATGAGCTGGATATTAAATACTGAAGTGAAAAACTTGGCCATTCTTGCTTTATTTTTTCTATGATCTGTCTCCCTGAAATCAGTGCTGCTAACAGTGGAGTGAGTGAGGTACTAACCAGTACAGATGAGGACCTGTCGGAGTCCTGGTGTTTGGGATTAGCTCACTGTCCATCAGCTACCAGTGTTTTCTGTGGAGGAATACTGGCATGCACGCTGTGATGTTTTGGGATGGCATGGAGCTCTTTGAAGAGATCCCAACATTGATCTACATTAGCAGTATTTGACACCCCAAATGAATATGAATGTAGCAGATAATACTTTGTGATGAATCTTTTTGCATAAGTCTTTCCTATTAGAGGTGGCTAAAGAGCCACGCAGTGCCCTAGAAAAAGAAAACAGAATTCAGCAGAGCATGCAATGAGCAAACTTTAACAAATTATATCTTTGTATCTAGCATCTTGACTCTACTGGGCATGTGTGCCTTTGGAAAGGCAGTAATGGGAACTGCGAAGGAAAAACACTGTTCTGAATAAGAATATAAGAGCTTTTTTTATGGTGGTATAGAATAAAAAAAGATGTTGCAGTTTTAATTTGAGAAGAGCAACAGGAATTTCAGTGGAAAAAAGAGTTGAAATTAAAGCAGGTCTGCCAGAATCTCTCAATATTCAGTAATGTACTGTTTCTTTGTTGTTCTAGTACTGCAGAACCTGTTTTGATGCATCATTACAATGGAAATGAAACCACAGCTTACAAAACTAAAATATCAGCCATCCATCCATTTTGCTACCAACTTCTGCACCCTCTCTTCTTGCTTCTTTTCACAGAAACAATTGTTCTTTTATGTCTTGGCATGTTAATATTTGAAAAGTGTTTTTGAAAGCTGGAATGCACGAGAAAGGTGCTAAGTATTCTTGCTTTCATTTAGAACTAATTTTCATTCAAGATGTTCTTGCCATGGCTTATACTTGGTGTGAAAACTGGAGGGGATGCAGTGATCTTAAGAATTTTGGGCTTATGGATAGGAGAGCTTTTGCTCTAATTCTGTGGCTCAGGAGTATCTTTTTGATGCAGGCAAAGATCTGTATTCTAGAAGCTGCTTTGCTAAGAGCTGGCATAGGAGTGCATCTGAGATTGTTATATCAGAATGCAGAATGGGATATGCTTGGTGCATTTAATTCATCTCTCTGAGCATCACTGGATGTCCAAGGTGCTGTCATACTTGGTAGGGCTTTTTCTCTCCCTGCGTGTCTGCAGCTAACAAGTAGACTGAAGTTTTGGATTCATAGGTATTTATTTCTTTAAAAAACCTGAATATTCAAATAAAGTAGAGATTCTCTAACCAGACTTGGCACAGTTACTGTAAAATTTATTGCCATTGTGAAACTACCGATGGGAGGAAGAAGTTCTGCAGAAACCGAGCTAGAACACTGACATGTCTGTCTGTCCCATGTTTATATTTATATATTAAACTGAAAATTAGTGAATGCTCTAGATCTATTAGGAATATCTTCCTTTGAGGTGAAGATCAGTATGAAATGTTACATAATCAAAATTTTCATCTGTAAGGTCATTAACTCCTATGAAATTATTTAGAATAAATGGTGATCTGTAGGCAATTTTCAAGGTTCTTCTTAATTGGCTAGGAAATGCAGACTCGTCTATGTTATTTTTATCTGCATGTGCATCTAAAACATTCAGGGGTTGACAAACTGAAACAACTGATTTTAAACAAAGTATAAACTGGTACAGGTCTGATTTCTGTAAATACAACTTAGGAAATTGTATTAGGCATATTGCAAAGCCATTGAGGCTTGCTCCAGCTATGTAGGAATGTAACAGCATGATGTCTGTCGATTTCAATTTTGGAACACGACTTGAATACATAATCCTGAAAAGTTGCAAGAACTATTTTCTTTGGCTCTGAGTGGTATTCATTACCTCTTGCCTTCAGTAGTTGTCTTTATTCAAGCATGTTGTGGTTTATAAATGGTATTCCCCAATTAAATGTTCTCACTGAAACACTCCAAACCACGTGCCGCTTGCTCACTTTTTCTTCCCCCATCTGCTGGGCTGGGGAGGAGAATTAGAGGTACAAAAGGTAAAGGTCACAGATTGAGATACGAACCATTTACTGGAAACAGCAAGGAAATAAGAAAATGAGCAGTAACAGTGATGATCCTAATGATAGAGTGTCCTAGGAAGACGTGAATGTACCCAGCTGTTCCCTCTGCCATGCTATGGTACCCTGGGAAGGACCCCTTCCTTCATCCTCAGAAAATGACCTGAGGTGGTCCAGAAAAACCTCCAGGTCCCAGCCATGCCCCTCCTGGCTACTGCAAAAATTAAGCCTGTCCTGGCTGAAACCAGGAGAGTGCATATTTACTTACCAAAGGAGGTGATGGGTTATTTCACAGGACAAATGAAAGGCTTAGATGGTGTTATATCTCCATGTCTTTTATGGGAAATTTCATGTTATAAGAAGCATGTTTCCTCCTGTACAAATGTAAAATTGTGTTGTAAATGAAATCTCTTAATTACTGCTCAGCTTTGCTAAGGTTTTTACTTTAGTCAGCAATTGCCTTGCTGAAAAGTACCATAATTTTGAAGCAGAAATTTAGGACTGAATATTCCAACCAATTTCTTTCTTCCTCATCATTAAGAGAATGGTGGCTTAGCAGTCACAAAGAAGAGCATTCTGGTTTTGTAAATAGTATTCAAGTTTTCTCGTATTAGTAGATTAGAACAGCATGCTCGTATTTCTCCTACACCTCCTCACTGGCGCTCGCACTTCTGGTTTTACTTTTAGTTTTTGGACCCCACCTTTCACTGTACTGCTTCATGTTTTTACTGATCAAGTTTTGATTCACATTTTGGATCAAATGTGTGTACGTGTCTCTAGGAAAGAGGGCTTGCCTTGAGACCAAAAGTTTGCAGTTTGTTACTGGGGGGGAAAAAAGAAAGGTTGATAGTAAGATAGGTGTTTGGGATGTTTTTATTTATGTATTCTGAAAAGTATTCTTAGAAATTGAGAGGTGTATGTGTCTGTAGTGATGTTTGTTATTTTAACAGGGTGAGGTGGCATGATGACCTATATAAGATTTGTGGACTACTTGGTGAAATCTTTTAATTGTCTGCTTAGGGTTGCACAGAGTGATGATTTCTCATTGTATCTGGAGTCCAGCTTAAAAACTGAATTTGTATGCTGTATAATTTGAGCATGTTTTCTTAACTCAAGTCTTCATTTTGACTTGGTCTGCAAGAAGTTTACACACTGCAGTCTGTAATGAATATTATAAATACTGTCAGTGAAAGTGGTGGTCTTATTTGAGAGTTGATTACTCCCTTGTTGCTTCTCCAAACGTGTGGTGGCTGCTGATTGCTGTACTTGCCTGTTTACTCTGATTTAGCCACTTGTTTTCCTTAATGGTACCTTTGGATTTTGTGAGCACCTTTTGAACAAGCATGGTTTCTTCATTAGATGTTTGCACTATGGTGAGCACAACAAGAACCATGGGTCTTCAGTGGTGCCTGGCAACCACAGTCCGTGGTGCCGAGCTTAGTTCTCATAATTAAAGCATACACAGTTGGACAAGTCTGGCAGAGCTCATTAAAAACACGCTCTTATGTTGAGTTTACTGAGTGTACCTTTAAAGCTTACCCTACACTCTCTCTTAACCTGCGAGAGGGTTTTTCTGTTTGCTATTCATAACTGCAGGGAGCTCTAGCCTTCAGATAGCAGTGGTAGTAACAGCTACAACATTAAAATAAAGGTGGAGGTACTAAAAGCAAAGAGGGATGATGCAAAAACCATTCTGTAATCCTCTGGGATAATGACCTTAAGCCACACATCCTTGTGATTTATACACTTGCTTTATTTGTTGTCTTGGACAGAAAGCTTTGTCACTGCAGAGACTTGATAATAGCCTGTGCAGTATGATTGTAGTCTCTTGTATGAATGTAATAAAACAAATAATTTTGGACCATTTATGGGTTTAGTCATCCTTGCCGTATGCGTTTCACCTCTGATTTCACTTTCAATAGCTTAGATCAAGCTAGATAAGGACTTTCTGCTCACTTAGCTCTGTTCTGTGGTGGTACTACATAGAAGTGTCTTCCATTTTGTGCTTTGAAATATTGTAACTTGAGTAAGATACACATGTACTGTACCTGCAGCGTGTGTTATGTTTAGTTGGCATATGTGAATGTAGGTGGGTAAAACTTGCAAGTTTGTGTACTTTTGACAAATATTGCAACCAGTAAAGGACTATTTAAAATAAGCAATCTAAAGCAGAAGAAAAAATTCAATAGATTTCTTTACTTTCCAACTTTACTGCAGCTGCAGTTTTACAGTAGTAAATGTTGCAATGGTAGAATCTATAAAGGATGGAAGTGAGTTTCAGATCTTAGACACCCAGCTTATTCCAAGAGACGTGCACTCGAGTAGCTGAGGAGAATATATGTGGAAGAAAGGTTATATGCTGGAGCAGGGAATCTGGAGATTGAGAAGTTGCTAATCTGTGTTGCTGTTTTTGAGGTAGAAAATCTATCTGAGAGGAATTTTTCTAGAAAGGAGTTTATTCTGGAAAGAAGTACAAATGGCGCTTTTACCTTGCTTTTTCTCTGACTGTGCATCTTCTCACTATATTAAAATGTTGCCTTTTTTTTAAATCCATAAGCTTGTGATGAAGAAGGTTGTTCTAGTGCTAGTCTTTTATGTCCTCTAAACTGAGTTGGCTTCCCTGCTGTGACTTCAATAATGCGTCGTTTCCTAAGTTCAGAGGATTTGATGTGTTTAGGGTGAATTTGTGACTTGCTGTTAGATGGTTAAAAGGAAAATAGCTATAATGGATTGGATGCAAAGCTGCTTCCCCAGCTTCTCTCCCATCCCGCCCACTAACATGCAGAAGCATCTGTCTCTCATCTCCTCTTTGCCTTGTGCTATGTGTGAGTGCATTTTGACAAACATTTTATGAACAGAGATCTTTGGAAAACCTCTGAGACAAACTAACAGTGCTGAGAAAGGCAAGTAGTTCTATCTTACTAGATAGCTACTTGTGCAATAGAGGGTGATGCTATGGCAAATAAAAATATTTCTGTAGTAAATGTTACTACAGCAAATGAACCTGTCTTCTCTAGCTCTACTGAAATACAGCATCTCTCCATTTTTAACTGTTACTTACAACTTAAAAAACAATGCAGGGAATTTTGGCTGATAATCGTCACGTAAGTTAGAAGATGCTTTTTATGTAATTTCATAAATGTGTGTTCTGTCTTTTGAATTATCTGAATGCTGTGTAAAGGAGGATGTTTTCCAGTTGAAGATTATGACTATATTGTGCTTTATTTTTAAAATGTCACACTTTTTATATTTGCAGATAGAAATGATGACTGAAATATTTTCTGTATCTTGAAGCAAGATTGATGGTGGGCAGAAATTCGTAGTAATTTAAGAGTAGTTTCCTAAATGTGTAGGATAAATGTATTGCTTCATTGTTTGGAACACGTGTGTGTGGTGCTTTCAGCTTGGGAGGATAAAGGTGTGTAAATCCCTACTTTTAATTTTTTTATGTGAGCTTGCTGCAGTTGTTTTACTTGTTACTTACTCCACTGGTGTGAGGAGGTTTTTTAGATGACACACCTGGAAAGAATGAAATAGCATGTTCTGAAAACACATCTTTTGCAAGTAATGCTGCAGTTCATAGCATAGATGAGTAAAACAATGAGAGAATGGCAACAGTGTCAAACCACATTGTTGTTCTTCAACGTGTGTCCCTTTGTACTGATATGCCAAAAGTATGTTATTACTCTATTTGCATTTCAAATCAACTCTTTGCTTGCTTGTACTGTTGGACCTTGAGTTGGAAAGAGGTACTATGTAAATTCAATCACACTTGAAAACAACCAAACAAAAGAAAATGAGAACAATAAATCTCATCCTTTTTCAGATACCTGAGATATCTATTTATTGTGAGTACTTTGTCAGCTTCTTGTGGAGGTTCTCTCTGCACCTGAATGACCCATTCAGTGTGTTCCAGTCACAACAGACAATAGAGCTCCTGGCCACAGAATGCCAGTGAACCAAAAGTGGTCCAAAGAGACAGCTGAGCTACTCGAAGTCCAAGCGTTCATGTACTTGGCTAGGAGACGTCACTTTCAAATTTATAGGACTCGATTTACAAATCCATCCAAACCCCCTGTAACTGAATGAAATGTTTCTGCCTTGCTTCACTGACAGCCTTACGAGATTCTTTAGGGTACAGATGATTTCTGTAAGAAACCTTGTCATTCTACCAAAGCCTTGGGAGAACATTCTGTGACCTTCTTTAAAATGCTGTAGTTGTAGTTTGGTTTAATTGACTTCATACTTCTATGTTAAAAAAAAAGGAAAGTTGTCTGAAGGTTTGACCACATACATGTGATTAGACTTGGATTGTTTGAGGAGAAGAGATAGGTAGGCTTCCTCATTTATTTAGGATTTTTATTTTTTGCATATACACTTTACTGTTGTGTTGCTGTAAGATGCCTTTTGTTTTTATTAATTTGATACAGGTTTTATATTCAATTTTATTTCAATTTTATCCAGTTCTGGTTTTCTGCTTCTACAGTTGTAATATGGAAACTGACTGTTGTCCAGGATCTATTTCCCTTCCTATTGTCCATCTTTTAAAACGACAGCATGACAATAAATTGTGTAGTGTTTTGTTTTCCCCCTAGGGGTAGTTCCAGAGATTAGCAGGACAATCAAATAGTAGGGGAAAGCATCTGGAAGGTAAGACTTTCCAGATGGATATCCTGTTGAGATATAATAGGGGACATGCTTGGTATTTTTGTTTTGTTTTATGGTTTAGGAGTGTAGGGTGTAAAAATTCTGCTCTGCATTCCTTAGTCTTTTCATTTTTCCTTTTTTTTTGCTTTTTCTTTTTTTTTTCCCCCATAATGAGATGTTTGCTAATGCCAGAGAAATCAATCTGATTATCTGGCCTGATGATTCAGACCATAGAATTCCACAGCTATTCCTGACTACAGGAATTTAAGAGTCCATAATTAAAGATTAAGCTATATCTAATGCTGAGATTTTCGTCTTTGTTTTTAAGATTTTGAGTCAAAGAAGGTCCCACATTTTATAGTTTGTTCACTGATGGTTTTGCCTTGTACTGTCAGTTGTGTTTCCTGTTTTTTTCCCCAGTTATTTCTGTAGGAAGCCAATTGATCAGCATTGGCTAAAAGCACAGACCATTCAGAAAACAATGCACAAATGCCCAGCTGACCTAGAGAAAATATTTAAAGAGCATGAATCAGATCAAAAGCTATGGAAACTCAAAAGATTGGAGGGATAGCTGTACCTGTACTGGGGTTAGTAGTAGCTAATATTGAATGGCACAAATGATCACTATTTTTCAGAGAAGCTTAAGAATATGGTAGCACATTTTATTAGTAGCTCTTTGAATAAAGTGGGTTAGTTGGAATAAGAAAAGACTTCACATTTCTCAACAAAACAAAAGTAACTATATCCAGCAGATATTTGGAGAATGGGAGCCAGCTAAAAGTTTCAAATTAACTTCCCTAGCAAGATTAAATGCTGTACGCTACGTGAAATTCCTCTTTCCCACCACCCTTCTAAAATTTCTTTTTGCTTTCTGGCTGACCCAAGACTTAATATTACTGGTAAAAGCACATTATCATCCCACATGATGACTTAAAATTGAAGGAAAAGCACAGTTAATGTTTCAGTAAGAGTTCTTAAAATCCCTTTATTGAGATTTAAATGAACCTGTCCTATATCTGGAAAGAAGCAAATTCTTTTTCCCTGTAAGGCTCACCCTTTCTCCTCTAACCCAAGTATTAGCCTGATATTTTTCTGAACAAAGTAAAAATCAATAACTGAACTTGGCCATTCTGCTCCCTTGATAACTACATAGTCTATTGTTACTTTCCTGCATTGGCAGCATTACATTGCAACACAAGTCCTTTTCTGGTTATTGTAGAAAATCCTTTATGATTTCATGTGCATTTTCTCAGATATTTTATGATAATTGGTCACTTCATTTATATGGTTGATTGAGTAATCTTTATAGAAGCATGAGAGAAACGAAAGGAGGAGGAGAAAGCAGGAAGACTACAAGACTGGCTAAATCCCAAAGCAACTCAGATTTAAGTGTTCTGTTTTTGGGGTAGGCATCTGACTAGAGCCATCCCCAGCTGACATCTAGGGAGTGTGTGATCAGCTTTCAGCCATCCCTGAAATTCACTATGGAAGCAGAGATCAGGGTCAGAATCAAGTTCAGAAGATCCGTGCTACTCGTCTGTTACCCTCAAGAGGTTTATTAGGAGGTAAAACTGCACTAAGGCACATTTCTGTGGCATTCCCTTCAGATCCACATTAACTACTTCTTAGCACTGTTAAAAACTTCATAGTGGATTAAAAACCATGCAAGTTCCTCCTTGAGCTTTTCATTCAGTGGTCTATTACGGAAGTCTTTTCCCTGTCTATCCTCTGAGCACACACATGACTTTTGGTTGTATTTGTGAGATGTTTTTCCTAGGAGTGACAGTGGATCTCTAATCAAGATTTTTTTTTTTTAAATTGATCTCCTTCTGCTCTAAACAATGACACTGTTCATATTCTAAGAATTTGTATTTAGGTTCATCTGTATGTGAATGGAAAATATTGAGCTGGTTAATGTTTTATCTTTAAAACTTCAGAGGGCTGATGAAGAAATAAGTTTGTTTCATAAATGGAGTAACTCCTGGAACAAGCCAAAACTACTGTTTGACATGTATTTTGTCCTCATATGTTGTGTGCTAGTGCCATTGCATTTATTACCTCTGTTACCAGAGATGGTTCACTAACTTACAGGACAAGGATTGCTTTGTATCTTTCTATTAAATTTGCAAACACAAACAAGGAGCGGGGTAGATTAATTGCTTCTCCTTAAAAGCTTCACTTTAAAAAAAGTTGAGAACCTCAGTGGCTGCAAATAAAGCACTCTTTCTTGTTTTTCTTTTTTTGTTCTTTTCACCTCGTAGAGGCTTAAAAAATATTTACTTAGTCTAGACTTGGTAATTCAAGAACAGACTGTAACATTAGGATGTTTGGCCATGTTTTGCTTTCTCTTGCCAAGAATTGTTTTTCTATCTATTAATTGGAGCTGTCGCTGTCTGTGCCAAAGTAATAGGGATTTTTACATGCAGAACCAGCATACCAATCAGTAATTAGCCACAAGTTCAGAGGTTTACTCCCTAGTGTATTGGTAAAGGTTCACGACTAAAGTACTGCCTTCATCTCATGGTTCTATTTCTGTTTCAAGTTGATATTAGAAGCAGGGGATAATTCGTGACGGTAGTTCCCTTGTAAGTGAGTATTAGAACCAAGTTAATAAGCACCATAGCTTAAAGGAAGGTGGTCTGTTGGGGTCACAGCTCCCCTGGACACTGAGTGCGTAAATATTCCTTGTGTTCCTGAGTGGGAACTTGTGAAGGATTCTTGTAAAACGTAAGAGAAAGGATATGTTGAGTTCATTGTGCATTTTTCAAGTACTGATAATATAAGTGTCATAAAGTTGATAGCTGGTGCTGTCAAATTTTAGACTGTAAATCTTATGATCCTGCTTGAATGACTGAAGTCTTGTCCTCTTGGATAAACTGTCCTTACTAATTGACTCAAAATACCAGGACTGTTGCAGGGGGAAAAGCAACAGTTTTCAGGTGTATTTTATGCCCAGTGGAGGACAAAGTGAAGTGGTTACTGCTTTCTTACTCTTCAGATTATATTATTTTAAAATCATGGCCAGACTGCCTTCATGATGATGTCAGGATCTTTAAAACCTGAGATCCTTCTGTCAAGACTGTTATCAGGGCACATCAAGAAAGTGATAGATAACAGCACCCTTAGACATACTTGACCACTGCTAGCATACAAGTAGAGATTTGTAGAAGAAATACTAAAGTTCTATGAGTTTGGTATGAGTAGTAATGCATGTGTGTGTAAACACCAGCTGGACCAGGGAAAGCAATTAAAAGCCCAGAAACAATCTACTTCTGTGTATACTAGTGTCTTGAGATTTGCTTTGGAAACTTCTGCTGATTCCATTAGAAAAAAAAAATTATTTTCCTTTTAGAGACATTTAAATTTTCTTCATTTTCTCATCCTTGATCTTTGTAGTCAATCCAGCTGTTTGTGAACTCTTGACCATCCATAGTATGCAAGCCAAAAAATCTGGCAAACAAGGGCTTGTTTTGTTGAATAGCTTCCTTTTGTAAATTTTGTTTGTATCACTCGAGATTTTTAAGTAATCTTTGGACTTTTTTTACTGCCAGTCACTGTCATATGTGACCATTCTTGAGGGTGTCACATCTGTGTAATGAAGTCCTCTAGAGCCTTTCTGGAATTTTCTGCCTTTATCCTACCTTTGTTGGGGAAAGGGTTTTTGTTTGGACTTTTTGGCTCTCAGGTGTGTAATTGCACATTTACAGTCCATTTTTGGTCGTCTTGTGAGGTGTTCTAAATGTTGTGGTTCCTCATGGTGTGGAATAAAGGCAGAATCAGTGCTATCTTCTTTGGATGGCAAGTACACAGCCCATTCCCATGAATGTATGTTTTATTCCTGACTGTGGTTATCTATGGTCTTTTCTTGAAATTTCTAGTGGCTGGGGGAAATTTTACTTTTTTTCTGGTAGACCATGACGAGCTCAAAGATGATGAAACAGTCAGTGGTGGAGCTGTGTTTGCCCCACTGCCAGTGGGGCAAAGTTAAAAAGGATGAAAGGGCAGTTAAAAAGGATGAAAAAATGAAGAAAATTTAAATGTCCGCTGCTGGGACCTGGAGGCAGCAGCAGGGGTGGGTTTGGGGGCTCTATGAAACACTCGCTTGCAACTGGGCTGTGAACTGACAGTAGGCAAGTCTTTTGCAGGCAAGAGGGCTGCTGTGTTCTGTCAAGCTGGAATAGAGATTTTGAAGAAATTGACCTAATTACAGTTAATTGTGATAATTTTGCGTGGAAGTGACTGATGCAGGGATCAATGTGATGTGGCCATGTTCTCAACTGGGAGAAAAAGCTGTTTCGTTGTAGGCTGGAGGTTGTATAAGAGGTTTCTGATGGCATGTGTGTTTGACTCCTATGTTCTTTAGAATTACCTTTCCAGAACATGATTCCTATTGCTGTAGATAGTAAGGGTTTTTTTGTTAAATCTCTTTACACTTTGCAGCAGTTCCTTCATGTACTTTCTCAAAAATTTTCTTAGTTTATTCCTTTCAAAACGTAGACACAGATGGTGGAGAAATACACCTGTAGCAATTGTTCTTTCCTTTAGGAAAAAAAAGCAGCTCCAGGGTCTCTATTCCCTCATGGTTCGTGTTATGTGACAATTACCCACCTGCCTGTTGCAAGAGAAAATGTGTGCTGCTCAGCTTTGTGTAGCAACTCTGTTTCTCTCCAGATTTCCACACGGGGGACACTGCTTCAGAGATAATGGGGGTCCATGATACGGACATCTGAGTTCCCAAGTTTGTGGCTGACAGTGTGTGCCAGAAATGAGCTCTACTGCTAAAAACTGCTGTTGAAAAAACAAACCAATGTCAAGCTATGAGAGAGGAAAAATCAGTTAAGTGAAAGAGGGTAATCAGTGTTGAAATTTCTTGGATGTTATTCTCTGTTTTGGGAGGGATTTTTTTAATTAATATGTGCTGAAATTTATACAAAATAGAGAGCAAAAATGACTTTGCCCCTGGAGTGCTTATGCTGAGTTTCAGGATGGTTGTGTTCTCGTCTTGGTTTTTTCTTTAATATTTTGGTGCCATTAAAGGAAAAATAATGAAACAATAAACATAGGTATTTAGGAATCCAGTAGCAATAGAGGTACTGCATCTTAACTGTTGAACTGTCAAGTTGCTCAAAGATGTGTCACATTACAAAACATGCAATACCATAAAATTAAAACCAAAGCACGTTAAGAAATGTCAGCATTAAAGTTGCCTGTGTGGCTGCTGGTTTAAGCATGTTGTGCAGGCATTTCCTGGAGGAGATAGTGAGCAGATATTTTACCTTACAATATAACTTGACTTGACAACCCTGAGCTTTAATGGAACATATTGTTCTGAAGAACATTTTGACGCAATCGACCTCTATGTTACTTCTCAGTCAGAAATGTAATTTTCTATTTTACAGGCTGAAATAGTTCATTTGGAGCATTTGGTGGCTGTGACTCTAATCCATGTCTTTTCCTAAAACATCTTGAGGCACCTGAAAGATTGGCATGTTGTTTGACCTCAGTGGTTAGACTGCTCGTTGTGTGAGGAGAAGTGGTCATACAAACACTTGTTGCTCAGTGATTCATGACAGGAAATGTATAAAGCTCAACCAGTAGCGATGAAATTATACAAGTGATCTCCTTATGCCAGACTTAAAATTGCAAAGCATGGTGTAATGATGTGAACAAACTCAGAGGGCAGGGGGACAGGTAGCATAGAAAACCCCTCAAATTTGGGATTTTGCCAGAGCTAGAAATGAATGGAAACAGGACCTTGCGTTCAAGGTTGCGTTTACTTTCCGACCTGAGTCATCACGTGTGCTCTCTAAAATTGGATTAGGAAACCTTTATTACTGTCTTTTGCAAAAAAAATAGTTGTTAGCACGCTTTCTCCTCTTTCTTACAGTTTTAAAGACTGTTTAAATACAGAATTGGAATACTAGTTGGTCCTGACTAATCACTCCAGACTCATGCCTCTTCATGGGTCTGGCATAGTAGGAAAATTTCTCTTTCTGCTTGTTATCTTGAGCCATTTAAATGAATTGTAAGTGTGCAGAACATATTACTAACTCTGGAAAGAGCTGAGTAACCATCACGGTGACTCGTACATCAATTTTTTTTTCTTTTATAAGAGGTATATAAACGTTGTTCACTACTAGATTGAAATTTTTTTTTTATTTGGTGATAGTGGTGATGGAGTCGTTGGGAAGAGGAGTAATGCAAGTGGTAAAATAAAAGGCAAAGGTAGCTCTTTAAGAAGGGCTGAAGTTTATCATCATCTTGCTCTACAGGGCTGCACTGAAGAGCTGAGCTCTTCTGCAGTATTAAATGCACTGTAACATTTTGCGTTCTCCTGGAGGAGGCATGGTTAGCAGTGGGAGCGCATTTAGAGAGAAAAAGTTGAGTTCCACTTGTTCCCTGTATTCATGCCTTACAAAACTGTGAATGTAAATGCTTTTAAGTCCCACCTTTAAAATTCATTTCTTCGTGTAAAAAATTTGCTTGATTTTTTTTTTTTTTTCCCCAGAAGTCTGGGATGTTATCTGTTACTTTAGAGATATTTTTGAAGGTTTTGTTCATAGTTAAAGACTGTAATGCTTAAGTGCACAGGTTGGAAAAAGTGGGCCCAGCAGAGCTACAAGAACTCAAGTTCTTGGGGTCTGCATACCTGGGGTTTCTGTCAGCTATTGCATTATCTGAAGTGTATAATACCAAAAAGTGAACTTTGCCAGCATTTGAACTTTTCCCGTTCATAAGAATCAGTCGGCATCACACAATTTTTTTTTTTCCTGGACAGTCTTAACTGGAATCATTTGCAGCTTGTGACAGTGTTTCTCGTAACAAGAGAAAGCACCAAAAGGTTTTAGCTTTACTTCTTGGAGCAGGAAGGAGTGCTTCTTTTATTTCCAGCAGGCTGGTAAGGAATTAGTGTCATCATTCCTGCCAGTTTGGCCATTTACTGGTGGGTGATAACTATGTTTAGTGATTAATGAACACTGTAAGTTGTGGATTATTTTACTGCTCTTAACTCTCTCAGTGGACAGCTGCCAACTTCATCTATCCTTAAAGTAATTCAAGAGAGTATGCAAGCTTTAAAATGAGCCTCTATGTAAGTGCTGTAAAAGAAGCTGTTTCCCTTAAAATAAGAAGTACAAAAGCCCATAGAGTTGTAAAAACATTGTGCTAGTAATAAACTTATTTTAGAGGATGACAAAACTGTTATTGTCTGAAACCCAAATACTGCCACACTGACAATATGAAAGTTAATCTGACTTGACTGAGTTTCATTATCTATTCCACCTTCAGAGATGAGCAGAAAACAAGAAGTGGATTTCTAAGATACTTTAAAAAACATCTTATTAATCTGCCTTATGTTAATAAATTTGTTTGCAACACATAAGTCAATCTCATCATTTTAGTTAAACAAGTCAGTAGTAACGCTGATTCTTTTAAGCCCTTATGGCTTCCTGAGTATAAACACAGAAATGCTGCTCTTAAAAAAAGGAGAAAGAAGCTATATACCACAGTTTTGTAATGTATTTTAATATGCTTACCATGGCCCACATTTCCACTGTCCTTCCTGAAAGCTGGATTTCATGGTGTGAGGGGCATCCGTACCTCTATTCCCTTTATTGTCTCAAAGATTCAATCCATTGTCTTTACCGATGGTGGAATTTCAAAATCCTGAGTCCTGGCTCTAGTGCCTCTGACCAGCCACTGCGTTTAGTTAAGTTCTCATACTTTGATTATTTTCTCTTTTAGAAATACATACCCAGTGGTGTGTATAATGTCATCTTAAACAACTTTAAAAGTAGACCAAAGATAGAAGGGAAGAAGTATTTTTAGAGTAGCAAGTTCTCTACCGGCTCATTTATTGCTTCATTTATTGCATCATGTCTATACAGATACAACTTTATCTACCAAGCTGTATGGATCTTTCATTCAATCTGGTGGGACTCCTGGAGGAGCTTCCCCAAAACTGTCTAGTCTTCCCTTCCTTCTGCAATGCCATTTTGAAGTTGTCATGGAAATGTTGATTGTCTTGTACTCCCAGGTCTCTACATGTCCAGCAGCAAATCTTATGACTCCCTTAATGTTTTTCATGGATTTGTCAAATAATTTGGATTGGAAGGAACCTCAGGAAATCATGTAGTTCCACCTCTTGCTCATGGTACAACTTACATTAATTAGGCCAGTCAGACCAGCTTTTTTGCTAATTGAGTTAGACAGTATTAGACTTTAGGAACATTTTTACAGCAAAATCTCTGTAAACTCCTAAAACACATCTTCTAAATGTTTTACTTTTCCTCGGTTGTATTTTATGAGCCTCTTAATTTTCTCTCCTTTCAAGCAGTACTTTCCTGAGTGTTCTGTTTGTAGCAATGGAAACACACTTAATGTTTCCATTGCTACAAACATTACAAAACATCACAAAAGTGTGATGACTTAATAAAAGTCATCACGCTTTTGCCTGATGACTTTTATTAAGTTGCAGGCAGCTGGAACCATGGCTGCCTTTGTCTGCCAGTGTGGATAAACAGGGGAGTGGGAGGAGAGACTCAGTGTGGAAAATGAAACAGAGAAGGGAGAGAGGAGATACTGAACTTGTGTAACATCTCTTTGCATTGCGCTGTGTTAGGGTGCCTTTTCAAAATGTGTTTGGGAGAATCACACTCAATGGTGTTTGGGAGAATCACACTCAATGGCGTTTGCTGGCAGCATGTAAAGAGCCTGTAAGATTAGAGATTTGGACATGCAGTACCACAGCTTGAAGAGGGTGACTCCAGCAGTGAGGCAAGGGGAGGTGCTGCCAGCTACTGGGCACCTGGCAGTTCTCTAAGAAGGTGGATTTTTTTGTTGTTGTTGTTGGGGAGTGAAAGTTACCTATAATTTAAAGTGTCTATGAGGAAGTTGGCCTGTTCTCTTAGTGTACTTAGGTTTTTCAGTACTGCTGCCTGTTTTACGAGCACTAAAGCTTGGTTGTGCTTTAGAGGAAGCTAAGCAAAATGTTGTACTATTTCAATTACTAGACAAAACAAACTTGCCAGTGTTCACGGGAAAGAAACTGCTTCCACAGAAGCTTAAAAGGAAAAACAAGGAACCTGGCTCATCTTGTGTACCATTGAAGTGATGTTTGTCAGTAAAATAGTTTCAGAATTTGATCAACTAAGCTGAAGGGACATCATTACCTGTGTATACGTAGCATTCTGTGAAGATTTATAATAAAGCAAACAGAACAGAAATAATTGCTAGCCTTGGAGCAATGTGTGACACCTAAAGGGAGGTTTAACTGGTGTTGTATGTATGATTCATGGCAGGAGCAAAAGGTGGAAAACTAAGGCAGTAATTCTGGGAAGCTTTCTGATATAGATGGGTTCTTAAAATAGTTTTCCATTTGTTTAAGCAAAAAAGAAAAAAAATATGTGTTTTTTTTCCTCTGTTGGGGATGCTATGCAGCCTCTCTTCTCTCAGGGGCCAGGAGACATGAAATATTGATGCAATGGGAGATACTTCTGTAGCATTTTTGACAGAGTACCATGGGGTAGGTCCTTTCATCCCTTTTATGTCTGATGTGAGTTCTAAAATTCTGTTCTTCAGCCAGCCAAGATGAGTTTCCCTTAGGAAGTGGAAACTTCATTAAGTACTGGTGGTCATTCTATTAAATACTCTAATTCAGGAGATAAAAAGGGGAGCTGAAGCTTTGTGGAAGAAGGCCTGTGTCTGATTTTAAAAAGACAAAGTTAAAAGTCAAAAAGACAAAGTCAAAAAGCAAAAATAATCCCTCACACCTCTTTCTGTTGGCTCAGGCTGCCTTTATAGCTTCAGGGAGTGACAGTCTTACAGCAGGGCTTTGAGTATCTTTGCAACCTTATGATATATGTAGATATGTATGTAAATGAAAATCTAAGATTTGCAGAAGGCAACACATCTTGTGTCCATTTGCCTTGGAGAGTTTCTTATCCACAGTTGGTGAGTGGGAGAGTGTATTTGTTACTGGCAGAGCCTGTGAAATCTATAATACACAATTGTTTTAGAGAAAGTGATATTGTAATCCAACTTTCTAGAATGTTTCTCAGTACTAAAAGTTTTAAAAGAAGTGCACTTAGTTTAGACTGGAGATTTTGCCAGGATTATTTTCACTGTCTGGGAATTGGCACGGTTATAGCTGTTATTAGATATTCATTACACTGATGGTGCAATACACTGTTCTTTCAGTCACTGAAATTATTTATCCTGATCCCTTTATGTGAAAAATTTTGATCTGCCTTTCTATCTTGCCTGTCTTAGCAGTTCATGATGTAACTTTTTTTATTCAGATCAAAGACAACTTTCTGGATCTTTTCTTTTTAGATATTTTTATATATATGTATTTATTATTATTTTTATATTCAGTGTCAAATTAATTTTGGGAATGTGCAGTGATCCTTGTTTTCAGGATGAGCTGTTATTCTTCCCTCCTACCTCACACCTCCAGTATGTATGACTTGTGAGTAAGCTTCCATTTCTGCCCTCTCATCTTTGAAGCTGGCAACCTTTTCTTTGTCCTGTGCATATGTACATAGCTGCAGTGTGCCTGTGCTGTAGAAGGTGTTTACCACAACTTCTTTCAGGGGAAATTATTTATATAGATGGTGCATAATGCCAAGGAATTGTCTCATAAACCAGAATACCCTGTCTTGTATATTTATCAAGTATGATTGTCTGCAGATGATCAGAGTCACATATTGCAATTCTTTTTTATTAACATGAAGATTTTTTGTTTATTCCTTGCTGCAGGAGGGCATAAGAGTGTTTGAAGTGATAAAACTTAACTCTGTCTTGTACAGACAGAAATGGCTAGGAATTATTGTAGTATGTCATTTTACCATCCCATAGGTGTCAAAAGCAAGGGGGCATTTGATCTTCTGGTCTGTGGTATCTTCGTCAGTTTTACTATTTAGTCATATGAGTAGACATAGTAGTCAGCAAGTAGATTGGCTCATTCTGACCTACTCCTGGAAGAGGAAAATCTAGTCTGTAATTCTACGTAATTTAGGATTTGAGAGGTGCCTAGGAAAATGGTGTTTTGTACCTTGGAATACTTATGTGCCTTCATAAATGGTCTTATATTGTGGTCTTGCCTACTCTGCTGTGTTACTGTTCCTCATCCTATTGTAAAAATGAGGTTTTAGATTAATTGTCTTTTGGTCTAAGTAACAGTTCACTTGAGCTTGCTGTCCTATTTGTAAAGGCAGTATTGATACGGAGGTTTGTTACAGAATTTTCTTTTGATAGTGATTTATTCCATATGAATATTAGTTCTTTTTCAGTGAATCCAAGTTAACCCATGACCTTTTCCCTTCTCTTCCTCACAAAAATATACCTTCATTATAGAAGGTCTGGAGACTGCTGGGGAGAGGAGAGGAATTTGGTCTTTTTCTGATAATACTCTGAAGGTCTGAATTCAGTGGAACAGGAAGGGGAGAAAGAAATGTAAATGTCTTTCCTCAGCCACAGATGAATTTTTGAAGAAGGACAACTGTTGTGCATAGGAATTGAGGGATACACCCTTAATAATGTGTCCCTTCTGGAGATGTATGTAAATGCCATATTTTTAGTACAATGTTGATCATACTAGGACTGTTAAAATTTTGGGGGAGTTTTCAGCCTACGTTTTATGAATTACTCAAAATCTTTACTGTGAGGGTTGTGAGGCACTGGAACAGTTTGCCCAGAGAAGCTGTGGATGCTCCATCCTTGGAAATGTTAAGGCCACGTCGTGTGGGGCTCTGAGCAACATGGTCTAGTGGAAGGTGTCCCTGCCCATGGCAGGGGATTGGAGCTAGATGATCTTCAAGGTCCCTTCCAACACAGACTCTCTGATGATTCTATGTTCTACAACAGGTATATCTTAACAGAAGCTCCAAAACTGGTTTAGATGGGGAAGATTCTTTTGGAAAAATGGTATATGACTCCTTAAACAAGTCAGATTCAAATGTGTCTTCTTGTGCAACAAAGGTTTTCCCAATCCGTATTGGAAGTCTAAGGTTCTTTGCCCTGTGTGGAAGGCCTGCCTTCCATACATGGGATCCCAAACTCCAAACTGAGGAGATACCTTTGCTTCTCTCACTGATTGCTCAAGCCATGACCTGACGGCACTGGATAGCGAGTGCCTGAACCCCAGCTCCTTTCTTCAGGGGAGCTGCTAAAGCAGTAATGAAAGCTAAATCACCAAGTGCAGTCAGTGCTCCAGATATGACCTTTCATGCCTAGGCTAGTGCTGTGTGAGCTAGAGTAGTGCTTGGGCTAATGTTGTCTTAAGTTCTTGCTGAAACATCTTCACTGAAGATACAGGCCCCAACCAGTAGACTTATTCCCAGTGTCTTTCAGTAGGAATTTTATTCCTGGTTTATGTCTATGCATTTGAAAATTCCCTGTTTTCAATCGTAAAAGTTCAGTGCTTCATCAATGAAGTTTTTTTAAACTACTGAGTTCAATTAAAAAACATGATAAATCACTAAAATACTATTTCTTTAAGACAATGAAAGAGGATCGTGAATAATCAAATGGGCAGCTGTCGTTCTGGTAGTTGGAAATAAGGTATAGTTGAAAGATATTCCTTGTCCTTTGTATTGCCATAGAGGAAGAAAAATCAAAGTTGTTGGAAGGCAAATTTGGTTAAATCCACATTCTTGCCCTCTGCTCCAGTAATTGGCATTGCATATGAATCTCGAAGCCACAGGTATATTTGAGAGAAATACAGGGTTCATTTGTCACCTAGACTCCATATTGTGAGGCTTGAAATCTCTCTGAGAGAGAAGAAGCTGCAACTGGAGGCGTCACAGTGGCGCTGTGCCTTTAATTATGTGCATATGCTCGCAAGCTTACATACATACATAAATAGATAAAACTGAAGTATGTACAGTCTTTCACATCCAAGCCAACATATGAGGACATAATTTGACTCTTCTGACTTCATATGGAAGTTGCTGGGCAGAGCCAGGGAATCTGAAACCCATATAAGTAACTGCATGTGTGAAATTATGCAAAGCTATGGCAGATAAAAGCCACAGTTAGGAGGTGTGATCGCAGCTTCTGCAAATAAACAAACCCCAGATTTAGTGAGTGTAGGAGCAAGCAGAGGGTAGTCTGCAGGTTTCATCAGTGACGGCACTGAGTAGTCCAGGGAACCTGATTCTTGTGTACTTGGCCACTGAAACCTGAATGTGTAGGCTCAGGGGTGACCTTATTGCTCTCTACAGCTGCCTTAAAGGCTGTAGCCAGGTAGGGATTGGCCTCTTCTCCCAGGCAACTGGTGACAAGAGGCAATGGCCTCAAGCTGCACCAGGGAAGGTTCAGTTTGGACATCAGAAAGAATTTCTTCATTGAAAGGTTGTCAAGCATTGGAACAGGCTGCCCAGGGACGTGGTGGAGTCACCATCTCTGGAAGTGTTCAAGAAATAGCTGGACATGTCACTTAGTAGCATGGTGGTGTCTGGTCAGAGCTTGGACTTGGTGATCTTGGAGGTCTTTTCCAACCTTAATGGTTCTGTGATTCTGTGATGCAAATTTTGCTCTCATTCCATGAGTTCCAATTCCGTGTTCTAAAGCAGTGAGCAGTAAAGGATAGGCAATCCTTGAGCCAAGGCTCCTGTAAAAATTTTCATGTGTGAAGTCAAGGATTGTATATATGGAGACTTTGGAAAACAGAGCTGTATTATTAAACATGTCAGTTTTAAAGAAGTTAGTTTAACTTGATTAAATCTATTCTGTGGGTACTTTCTTTTCCCAGTTGAATTGTTTCAGCCAAGTAGAGCTTGTGATTCACACAGTCCCTAAATGTAGTCTAGTTAATCTACTTGAATTCCACATGTGTAGTTAACATGAATTGACTGATTTTTCTCAATGTCCCCAGGTAGACAAACCAGTCTCACGGACTCTTATCTGTTTACTGCTAGCTGTTTACTGATTCTTGAATGCCTATCTGACTTGTACTGAGGAAAGTTAGTGTTTCGTCTGTGCTCTGTACCAACTTTAGTCCAGAGGTGTTAACCAAGTGAAAATGAGTTACCCTTTATCTTCTTACAGCTGTCAATTTTAACTTTAATGTGGTGCTCAGGCTGAATACCAAATTTGCTCCCATGCTCACTGACCTTTCCTCATCAGCTTACCAGGATAAAAATGGGTGGTAAAGGGCTAAATGGAAGATGCAAAGTAAAATAACTCCAAAGTAAATGTACCTATTGGGTAACTATCCCCTAATGAATTTTATATAAGTGCAGGCACATGCTTTAAAAATAAGCAACATGAATATGAGAGAATCTTTGAAGCATAAAGAGAAACAAAATCATGTTTGATATATTTACAGAAGTATGATTTGCAGCCCACTCAATACCTGATTGCTCTGGGACTGAAGACCTCCCATATGGAAGCAGGGGGTAAGAACAGCCCAGGCTATTTTTGCAAATGCTGCATTTGTGTTTTTCACTAAGTTAGGCTTCTTTTATTCCCAATATGGGCTTTTTCTACTGCAGTAGTTCTAAACTTCATGCTTCATTCTATACTTCATCAAGTCATCTTTGCATCTTGTGTTCTTAAACTGACAGGTGGTTTTATTTTTAAATAAAAAAGTAGAGAATATTGTATCTCCTCATACAATGAGGTCAGAATAGAAATTTAGAATCAGAATTGTGTAAAATTGTAAAACATGCATCCATTTATACTAAGTTTTCTAAAATAACAGTGATGAGATGCTGAAAGCCAGAACTGTGCAATGATGAATGTTGATTATATAGAATTGACAAGAGAACCATGAACAGTGGCAGAAACATGTAATTGACACTGTCCTTACTGGGTTTCATTGTAATGTCTTTTCAACAGTGTAAAATTTCCCCACTTTTTTTCAGTTCATATTGTGTCTTTTCCCCATTCATTTGACTGTGTTGCTGTCCCCTAAAGGTTTTATCGGGAATAGAACTTAATGCGGCATACAATATGTTGATGTTTGTTTCTTTTATTTGCACGTGATCATCACCAACTATCTCAGCAAAGATCTGGGAATAGTTTCTTAGCTGCAGCTGCAGAGGAAGTAAAAAAATAAATGTATTTGCGTGTGTCCTATGTAAACGGGTTTTTTTAAAAAAATCATTTCTCAGCATCTGTTATAACATATGAGAATTATTTTCTCTTAGAAGCAGATTTCTCAAGTCTGGAAGATTTTTCCTGCTGCCACTTCTTTACAGCTATTATTTGTGCCATTTAAAAGACACTATTTTAACCAGTGCTTGCTGTATTAATTGTGAAAGGGAAAACTTCATCAGTGACCACTGAAACAAGCAGTGTTATCAAATAAAGACACCTAAGCAAGTTCCCAGTACTGCAGATTTGAAGCAGAATGAGTTACAGACTTGCTGTAATTGAAGCATTGTGCGTGCTTTAATTGTCATCTTGGTTCGATTAGTGGTGGAAATGTAATAATTTTGAAGAAAAGGAGTTAAGAAAATACATGCTTATTGTACAGTGGTTTGCTGAGGCAGATGCTGTTCTTTGGGCTGTTTTATGGTGTGAATCCTAGGTGGGGTTAGTAGAGGGTGCTACAGCAAGGCAACTGGGTGCATTGATAGAAGTCATATCCTTTATAGACTGCTAATTGAACTTAGAGTCTCTGTGCCTTGGGTTCTTCTAAGGACTGCATTCCCTTCATCCTGCTGATATAGTAGTATTGGAACTGCCTTGCCGTGGAGTTTATTTTGTCACATGTAGATGTTGATATCTGGCTTTAGTGAAGAATTTGAAACAGCCTTTGAAAGGTTAGAATTGCTGTTGAAAGCATAATAGAAACATCAACTTTCAGGTCTCCTAAAAATAAGTACATTGTTGAATCAGAAACAGTAATATATACAATGTATAGTATGAAACCATGGTGATCTCAAGTCAGCTTGTGGAAACTGTAATAAAGAGTTTCTCTGACCCTTTTTGTTGAGGCAAAGTCTCTCTAAACAAAATCCCATTTAAGCAGTGCTGTGCTATGTGCCAGTCACCTTATTTTTAGACTTGGCTCTCCTGAAAATAGAAAGGGAAGGAGGGGATGAACAAAAAAGCCCCCCAAAATAGTAATAGCACAGATTTTTTCTCAGCTTCCCCAATTATAAGCAGTTTGTGGACAGGTGGTCACTGTTGTCTCTATAGCACAGATGAAGCTTACCAATCAAAACCAATTGTGATTATTTGTTGTCACCTTTTCCTCTCAGTTCCACTTCTCAATATTATTTAGATTATTGCAGTCACAGATTCTTTTGGATCATTAGGGCCACAGTCAGTGCTTAATTTTACTACCAGTCTTTTAACTGTGAAACCTGCAGATCATAACAGTCAGAAATCCCGACCAAAAATCTGTGCATTGTCCCTCTACAACCGTGTTGTAAAACCAGTTCTTCCTGGAAAAGTTTGTGACCTGACAAAAAGGGAAGTTGGACAGAGAATTAGGGGAAAGCTGGCATAATCTCATGATGTAAATGGGAAATGCAAACCACTGTAATATGACCAAATTGTGTAGGTCTTGACCCAGAGTTAAAGGTAGACCTCTTACCTTTTGAGTCACAGCCCATTGTTTTTTTTCTAGAAAACCATCATTGTTTTTAATCTTAATCTGTCAGTTAAGAAAATTAATGAGGAGTTTCTATTCCGCTGAAAATTGCACTGAAGTGTAATTCTAAACACTATGGAAAATCAAAGCAGAGGAGCAAGTGCTGTTTTATAGCTCTTTTGTTTTAATTCATTGCTTGGTCATCATAAGAATTTCTATACTCCAGTGTCCAAATCTCTGCTTTTTCACTTACCTGGTCAAGGAAGCATTTCTATACTTATTGTTTTCCTAAGTACCAGGTCAAACAGTCACAGTTTAAACCTTTTAGTGTTATATTTGAAATTAATTTTGTCTTTTTTTGTCAGTAATCCCTCCTGATTGATTACACATTTCTGACTGTTTTAAAGCCATGTACTAACTTGTCTGTATAAATACTTCCCATTAGAAATTGCTTTAAAAGTTCTGAATTATGTTTGTTGCCATAGCAATGCTCAGTTAAAGATTCACAGAATGGTTTTTTATTTTCTTCCTGCCACAGGGGAATTCGAAAAGTAGATTCTAAATCTATTTCATATACAGGAGATTCAGTAGGACTGTGTGCAGGGGAGACTGTTGGAAGAAAGGGAAGGGAGAAACTTGTCCAGAGTTTAAATCTCTTTCTGGAGCACTGACGGTATCTGCAGTGATGGGAAGGCTTATGCTGTTTGGTTCTATCTGTTTGGGTTTCAGGGGACCTTGTCTTAAACCTATAACTGATACGGAAAAAAGCACCTACACAAGAAATAGCATTCTTTGCCCATTCTTTTTTCCCCACCTAAAGTATGATGTGCATTTGTATTTCTTCCTTTGAACTTCAAGAATTTGAAATGGTGCCATTTTTCTGTGGCTTGCAAATGTAGACTAGGTGAAAACTAGGCTCCAGAATTGTCATTCATTCCTAATATCTCATCTTCAAAAATCTGTTTTGAGCAGTACCCCTGTCAATATTCAAGTTTTTGTTGGAGCATCAGCAACTGCAACCTTAGTAAACAGCTGAAACTCCACATAATGCTGTATTTTGAATACCTTTGATTAAGTATAATCTGAATTCTCTTCCCCTTTTCAAGACTAGTAGGAGGCCTTGGAAGAGTTTGCCTTGAATGAGTTCACACTCTTGCTGACTTTTTCTAGACTTGGCTGTTTACAGGATGCGGTACAAAAAATTCTGGATTAACTGTGTGTGATATTTCATATTTTGTTATTGAATACTTAATTTGATAAGTGTGGCAGTTTACAATGAGATCTCAGTATTTTTATTTCTTCTGTGGAGGATTCCACCTCTTGAAGTCTGAAAGAGCTGTTTGACTTTCATGTGGTCTCAAGAGCAGCTGGTTTTCTACATGCTCAAAGAGCTGTTGAAGTGTAAAAAAGTGGGGACAATGTGGGAGTTAAGGAGAAAAAGCAAAATTGAGTTTAATATTTTGTCTGTATCTGTTGATTACAGAAGTGTAAAGTAGTTTAATATGTATGGGTTTTTCTTTTTTTTTTCTACTTTTTTGATTGGAAAATATAAAGTTTGAACAAAAACTGCTGTAATGTACACTGGCCTTGCTCCTATTCCAGCAGTGTATCTTCTTTCCTTTCTTTAATTGAAAAGAACCCCACAACTTCCCATTGTGCTAGGAAATTCTATTTAAGATTTTGTAATATTGCATTTATTTAAAGGGTTAGTGGGGGTTGGAGAAAATATTAAATGCTTCACTTCATGGAAGTTCCCCAGCTGCTATCAGAATCCATGTGCAAACTGAGAAATGAGATCAATCCTTGCAGCACACTCATGTAATTTTTAAAATCAGAAGGTTGCTAAAAAAAACATAGAATTTTTAAATAGATTCTTCTTATTTACATCTGGGTTTTTGAGCTGTTATGGTTCAATTCTTCAAGCTCTTAAAGCTCTTGTGATTTGGAAGAAGAAAAACAAATATCAGGCAACTTGTAGTAATTGCAAGAGCTGCAACACTGAGATAACAAAATATTCAGAATGCAGTTCCTCTTCACTTAGGCCCTAATTCTGCAAATACATAAGCCATGCATTCATTTTAGTAAAGCAGGCAATCTTTTGGATTGTCCATCAAGAGTGGACAACTCTTGATGATGAAGTTAAGCATCTGAAAAGGTGTTGCCAGGATCAAAGCTGTAGCTGTCTTGGTTTCAAGGGCTTCTCGGTGTTTCTTTAAGATACTGACAACTTAGTGTCCTCTGAACTGATAGAAGACCTATTGTAACTTAAGAAACATGTGAGATCCAATTTTGGCTTGTTTGTAGAAAGTCCAGGAGAACTGTTAAACAAAAATCTCATTACAGAATGTGTAAATCTAGAGTAAGAAATGTTAGGGGTAAATGTTGCAAATGGCAGACAGGTCCAGACGCAGATCTCTTTTCTCTGGTCACTAGTGACAGGACCTCAGGGAATAGCATGAAGCCAGGTGAGGGGAGGTTTGGACATTAGGAAAAGGTTCTTCACCCAGAGGGTGTTTGGGCACTGGAACAGGCTCCCCAAAGAAGTGATCACAGTACCAAGCCTGACAGAATTGAAGAAATGTTTGAATAAGGCTCTCAGGCACATGGTGTGATTCTTGGGGCTGTCCTGGGCAGAGCCAGGAGTTGGACTTGATGATCCTTATGGGTCCCTTCCCACTCAGGATGTTGTATGATTTTAATTTTCTTGAGCTTAGAGGTTAGCCAGTGTAAAACACAGAAAAATTCCACAGAAAAACTCCACACTCAAGCTGTGTTCTTCCTGCTTCATATATAACTAGGAATTCTTTTCAGATTCCTAAAGTCGTCAGTTGAAACCAAAACTCTCATCCTGCTATAAACTGTGTGGGCAGTTCCACATTAGAGGAATGGAATTCTATTTACCTGTTTCTCTCTGCCTTGAGTTGAACAAGAATCTGGTTTGCTACAGAATAATGTTCCCCATCGCCTGAGAATGCAAATACAATGCTTCCTGAAAGGCCATGGTAATCTTGATGAACAGAAGAGTCAAATGTTTCTTTTTACAGTGTTACTATCAGTTCCAGAATTGCATATCAGAAACCTGCTTTCCCTCCAAAAAGCAATTCTGGGATTCAAACCCAGAGAAATAAGAACTGGGCCTTTATTATTTGCCTACTTAATCTTTTAAGATTGTATTTTTCTCCTCTGTAGTTAAAACTAGAAGTTGCTTCTTAATAAAAGTATAGCTTTTCATTCAGCTGTTTTGTGCAGTGTTTATATGATTGCTGGAGACTGTGGGTCAGGGTTAAAAATCTCCATTACCTGAAAGACTTGGGAATAATAGAAATGCTTCTCTAAGTGCAACATTGGTTATGGCAAGTAACAATGTGATCTTTGAAGTGTAGGTACTTCCTTGTTTCTATTGTAGCTCTTCATTGTGATACCAGGAAGGAGTTTTCTGATTCAGGCTCATGCCTTGACTCCCAGAGAGGTTGAAGGTGGGAGGGGGAAAGGTAATAAAGACTTGTCTGGATTTTTGATGTTTCCAAGCTGGAATAACTGAAGTTTTGACCCTTCTCAGGAATGAGAAAACATTGTTGCTTATTAAATACTTCTAGCAGGCTTGTTGATGTAGTTGTGGAAGGACTGGCGGAGATCATTACAAAACAAAGATTTGATGGGAGAGGGAAAGAAGATGATGAAAAAGTGACTAGACTGGGCAGCAAATGAAAACAGGAGGGGAGAAGGATAGTGAAGGGCAAAGAGAAGGCATTTTTAAGTTAGCAAATAACCATGCTTCTTTCTACCACCTATAAATTATTTTTGAGAAAAATGTCTGATCTGCGGACCTCTCTTGTTCTTTATTCCTTTGGCACTCGGTGCAGCTCTCATTCATTTTTCCTACCTTCAGCTAGTTGAGAGGTAGAACTGTTAGATTTTCCTAGGGTAGGTGAATTCCTCATCAGTCATTCCTTGTGCAGTACATCAGTAAAGAACAGGGTGAATTGAAGACTGGCATATTCAAATTGTTTTAAGAAAATTTCTGCACTCACACGACTTGTGAGTTTATGGTTTGTTTTAATGGGATAAATAAAACATGATGCTGAAATGGGATCCTGTGTTTTGTGAATGGCCTTGTTTTGAGCAGTAAAGGGTTGCCCAGTCGTAGGTGCTGGTCATAGTAAAATACTGCACAGAAATTAAATTGTGCGAATATAAATAAAGTAACCATTTGTATCTAAAAAATGGCTGAATTCAAACAGCATTGTTCTAATAGAATGAAATGTGACATGCAGTGTTGTGGAACCTGTTTTGAAAGTGTAAGCAGAACAAGAAATATATTTCAGTTTTTAAAAAGTTTTAAAAGGTTGCTAAATACTGTCAGTAGCTATACTGATTCATTATTATGAACTGAAGCCAGATATTCTTTGGATTCCATATAGGATGTTCAGGGGGGTGTGTGTGTGTATAGAAATAATGTGTGTATTTTTTTCTTTACTATGTATCAGTTGTTGAAAAATATTATTATTGATTCACAGAAAACAGAGCTTGCTGTAGCATTCACATGAAATTTATGCTCTTTCTGCTGGCACATTTAACAAATGGAAATTCTAGAGCAGTATCACTCATGGGAAGAGGTAGACACCTATTGTTCTGTTTTTGATAGAATGATTTTGGTAAAATGTGAATGGCGAACTACATAAAATTTAGCTGTGTTAATTTCAATTTTTATTACAAAGTAAACAGTCAAAAGTAAGAGAATAAAATCAGTAAGAGAAATAACCACTTGTGTTTGAGCCTTTAAAGCTGATCCATGGATAGCTGAAAATTTGGATTCTTCTATTTTTCAAGTTTGTCCTAGTATCCTGGTAGATAATGGGTAAGTATGGAAAGGAGTTCTGACCTATTTGCCTTCATACTCACATGACTAAATGTCTGCTTCCACAGCTGGTAGCTGAGGCAGCAGTTTGCTGGCAATTGGTGGCAGCAATTTTGGATTCCACTTTATCGATCAAAACAGGGCCATTTGTCTCTGTCTTGTCACTTTATTTGAGGTGCACTGTGCCAAACTCCCAGCTACAAGAGTTAACTCCCATCTTGGAGAACCAAGTGCCCTTGCAGACAGAAGCAAGAGTTTCTAGTAAAAGAGGCCAGGCCACGTGACAGACCAGTTGTCAGCCATCCTGTGTACAAAGTTGGGAGAATTACCAGCAATCCCAGAGGGAAATGCAAGGGGCCTGACTAGGACTGAAATAGCTGAAAAATTTGGAGCAGCTAGAGGTGTGACAAGTAGTACAGCTCATGGAGTGTCCAAGCACTAATTACCATTTATCAGAAATGCGTTTTGTTTTTTACATTTTAACCTTGTATGGTTTGTGACCCTGGAAGGAACAGACTGAGAACTTCAAAAACTGCAGAAATGTTATGGAAATACAACCTAGGGGGTTTATTTAATTACCTGAAACTGTTCTTGTACTCCAGCCCAAAGGAAATTTTGTAGTTACGATTTTATAGTTGTGATAGAAAACAGGTGCATCGTTATGTGTTGGTCCTTGCACATCTATATCTTACACGTTACCTGTTACCTTGCAGGACAAAACTGCCTGGAAGGCCGGGATGTTGGTTATTTCCTTACTTCACTAACATGACCTGTTCATTCCTATTTTCTGCAATGATTGCATTCTCTTCTTGCCTGTCATTCTCAAGGGAAAGTTTCTGGTTGACTAATTATGCCCAGAAGCGTATGGTAGCAGGGCAGCTTCATGCATGTTTCCAGTATCCTTGCCTTTGAAAAAGTTAAACGGCACCATTCCCATCTCCTCCTGAGGAATGTGTATTACTTCTTTCTGTGTTACCAGCACGAGAACGATGTGTGTGCTCAGAAGGGCCCTTGGTTAGTCAGGTGGCAGTCTCCCATGATAGCTTTTTTTTTTTTTGATGGGGCAGGAAAAAAGGAAGCGAATACTTGAGCTTGTTCATTGCTCACAAACACAAGACAAACACAATGTTGAGAGTAAGAGAGATGAATAGCAAAATGAGTATTTGTTCACACAAGGCTTTCTGGAAAAACTGGACAAATGGGCAAAATCTAAATTTTCTCTTGTGCCTGGATGATTTTCCGTGCAGAAAGTTGTATTTCAGGATAGAAATTGATTCTGGGAAACTGCATGATTCTAGATAGCAAGGTTGGAAGACAACTGGCTGAACTATGTAAGGTCTTCATTACTTAACTTGGTACTTGGCTGTAACACAGCTTGGCACAAATTTCCATCCAGGATTCCTGCGGAATTTGTCATTTCTCCTAATGCAGGTATGGTTTTTATTTTAACCTGGGGAGAAGTAGCAATCTCTAGAAAGTCCTGCTGTTTCGATACCTGCAAAACTAAATAGTACAGAGCTATTAAAAGAGACTATAATGCGCGACAGCAGCTAGAAGCTCAGCTCTGTCTTGGAGTGAGAAGCAGAATTATTCTGGAAAAAAATTTGTGGACAAGCAAAGCACTTGTCTCTGCTCATAAAATGGTAATCAACATAGTCAGTGAAGTGCGATGTAAACCACTGCGGGACATGCCTGCAGTACTTTGCTTTGCATTTGTTAATTTGCAAAACAGAGCTTACTTATTTATCACCAATTCTGTCATACTGCATTTAGCAATTTGACTTTCTCTTGTGGCTTGAGTTTCCCTGCCAGATTCTGAATCTAGGAGTCCGGTTTTCCTTTCAGGAGGGTTTTCTAGTATGCTCTTAATTTGTTTCAAACCATCCAGCCAATTACTATTGTTGCTGTTATTTAGATCTGCTGTTTGTGTTTCTAATGGGGATAGTCGATATAGCACATTCTCCACATTTAGCACATTATCCCAATTCTCTTATAATGGGGATTGATTTTTAAGCAAAAAAACTGGGCACAGGGATTTCTTGTTACTGTTGATTTATCTAGTAATACATTGTGATATTTAACTTTATGCTGTACTACTTTATAAAGTCTCTAATAATTTGGTTTGTAAGTACTATTGCATCCATTATAGCATTATCAGTAAAGCATAAGATAACAAGGGTAATTTACTCATACATTTTCAGGAAAACGTGTTTTGTTCTTCATTGCTTCTTGTTGGGTTCTTCAAATGTTTCAGTTATGTGACTGTTCTAGTTATGTGTTGTGACTGCTCAAGGTACTAGATAGCCTCATCTAGGCTTCCTTTCTCATGGAAGTTTGAATTAGATGATCCTTCAAGGTCCCTTTCAACCCAGGCTGTTCTAATATTCTGTGATGCTGTGTGACTCTTAATAAAAATACCGGGTTTTTTCCAGAGTGAAAAAGCAGAATAAAAAGAACAGTATATTCTCATCTTTTCAGTATGAGTAACAAAGAGGTAACAGACATTGGCATGAAGTTGGTCCTGTCTGAAGTCTCTGTATATAACCAGCTTTGGAAGGAAGGGGAATAATGAGAAAAGGTAAAAAAAGTATTTACTTTTGTAGGCTTTAGTTTCTCTTTATGTATTTTGACAGACTTTACTTTTCTCCCTTCTGGTAAGTAACTCTTCATTACCTGGATAGTTTGCATGACAAACAGAATGAATTTCTAAATAAAAAAATAAATACAGAATACTTGAGAAGTATCAATTTGGGGTTAAATGTCTTTTTTTTTTTTTTTTTTTAATTCCATGAAGCAGAAGTACAGGCTACCAAAATCGAGTCAATAGCTTCCTCCAGCTCAAGATTGTTAAGGTATTGGGTTTAAGACCCCCATTAAACCTTCTTTAAGAGCGTGGTTGCACAGACTAACTCAAGAAATTTCTGCTCTGTGGGTTGTACACTAAGAATTTTAGAAGAAAAGCCAGCTTTCCAGCAAGTGTTGGACCATGAGATCTGGGAAAGCAGGAAAGAAAATCCCAAAGGATGAGAAAAATTCTTGTTAAGGTGAACATTCTGTATATGCAACATGTCTCATGTGGTTGAAGAGCTCTTTAGAATAAGCAGAGGTGTAGTTGTCTAGAGCTTTGTTTTCCAACAATGGCATGGAGGAGAAATATGTTAAACATGGTCAGTGCTGAGATTTCCATCTTGTCTGTGAGTCTGTTCTATGTGATTTACAGCAGCTTGATCCAAATGGCAGCTCACGGGCCAGTCTGGCCTGTATCATGATTCCATTCATCCTCCTACCTTTTCCTCAGAGAAGGACAGTGACTCTTCTGGACTTGGAAGTCAAATGACTCTCTTTATATGTAGGCAGCTTCTTGGAGCAAGACCTGTTACCAGAACAATACTGAATAAAAAGTGATGGGGATTAAACAGTGGCATGCTTCTCATTATCCATGTCTTGTGTGTTTTCAGTCACAGTTTCCCCCCTGGAACAGCTCACAGCTAGGCTGTAGGAGTCTCATAGTTGTGATCTGGAAGTTTAGCTACGGAAATGGAGTCATGCAGATTTTAGTTTTGATTCTCTAAAGTGTGACTTGTACTCTAATCTGAAAGAAACAGTGGTATAGATAAGGGTAGGAGGGTCTTTACCTGAATAAAGAATAATCATCTGACTTTACAGTGGAGACAGTTTGTGCAATACTTTTGACAGGGTCCTGCTTTGTCTTTGGCTGAACACCAGTAGGGGTTGTGTTGACTCAGTTGAAGAATTACGTGCAATGTCTTCTGTTTGGTTTCCACTTCATTTATGTATCATTTATTTTGTGCTTAACTCTCTGTCCTTGGTTAGTCCCACGGAGGTACAAAGAGCAACTGTTGTATGCTGAAATACCTTGGCTGTTGAACTCATTTTTTGTCCATGCCCAGAGCTACCCGACAGTGACCAGGACATTTGACAGCAGTATGCCAGGATGCTGCAAGTCTTTGCCTGTATCGTTAGTCCCCCTTGTTCCCTCCCTCCTTGCATTGCAGCCTTGTTGTAGGTTCTTCTTGCTTGTTAATCGTCTTTTCTCATGTTGACTCTTGTGCTTAGAATTTCTCTCTGCATCAGAAAGCTGTTCTTTATATGTGTTTGCAAACAGTAACCTGTCTTTCTTGACTGAATTCCTCCTTAAAGCACACGTCCTCTGCAACCCCATCATTGTATGCATGAAAGAAAAGAATGTTATGTATATTAAACTGAAATCTGTCCATTTCACTGCCTGTTCTGTACGGAGTACCTAATTCGTGTTCCCTCTTTTTATTGCTTATTTCAAGTTTCCTTGGGCAGAGGTCATCTCTTTCAGTGGTTTGCCAAGTGTCGTGTAAGTTGATTGTAGTAATAGGATCCTGTTAAATTTCAGCTTTTGCCTTTGATGCTGTAAGTGTCTTCGAGAAGGGATCAGTACCACAGTGTTCAGCTCCAGGTGAAAGAGTTAGTTGTTTTTATTCTGTTGGACATCTTTTCTCAACTCTAATCTGTCTGCCATAATCTAGGACCCCTTTTCAGGGGAGATCTGTAACTAAAATGAAGAATTATTGCAGATCAGGAGAGAGATGGCTTGGCAAAGCTGGGTGAGATTAGCATACTGCAGGCTTTTTTCTTCAGCCAATACTGCAGTTTCCTCATTTTGTGTAACTTGCAAATCAATGTGAGGATAAAAAAATAAAAAAAATAAAATTTTAAGTATTGGCAATTACAGCACTGTTCTTGGAATAATTGTGATGAGTATTTCCTGGGGATTTTGTACTGTTTTCGACCTGGGTTACTAAATTTGTGATATATATTAGCACTGCTGTATTCCTCACTGACAGTACTTTTCCTCCCCAAAATAGTAATCTGAAACAAGCAAATTTAAGCCTGTAGACAACACATCCATTCTTCCCAGGTACCTCCTTTGAACTGCTTCAAATTAGTCCACATGTTCCTGGGGTGTCTGCTACAGGGTGTTTGGATGCCTGAGAAAGACACAAGAATTTTGCATAATAGTACCTTCTAGACTCTGAAAGATATTTAGGGAATGGGGAAAAAAGTTGTGTTGTACTGATTTTATATAGGTTTTCTCTTGTGTTGTCAGATCCCTTGAGTAATTATCCTGATAAATAGGGCACCATTTTTTTTATTTGCCAACTGTAGAGGTCCGAAGACTATACGATTAGTGTATAAAGCTATTATGTAAATCCTCTTTGCCCCAGTTTAAGTTAATGCTCTACATATGGCATGCCTGGTAGGATGAGAATTCATGTTCACTCCTTCCCCAATCAGTGCATAACTGTGCTGCTCTTGGCATGTTGCTAGAATAGGAGAGCTGGTCAAGGGGTTTGTAAGTACTGAAGCAATCATTTTAGTTTTTCATGTACAGGATACAGATGACTCACTCCTTCTGTGTTTTAGCACTGACATGAGACTGTTCTGTAAATAGCACATGTTCAGAAATAGGACATCTCCCACCCCCATTAGCTATGAAATCAAGGTAATGTAGCTATTTAATTTTAAAACAAAAAGCAGGAGCAAATTTCAGCACTAGTGGCAATCTAGAACTGCGATCTGAGATAAGGGAAGAATTTATTTCCACTTCTTGACAAGAGGCCAGATTACTAGTTATCATCTAGTAGATAAAGAAAAAAGAAAAAAGGGTGACTAAGACACAGTGCCAAGAAGACTGGTAGGAGATGAACAGAGGGTTTTCTTTCTATTCTTTTGGAACAGCACTTCAAGATTTTTCAATAAAGTCTGAGAGTTTCTGAAAGGGAAAAGTATGATTGGTAAAAGTAGTTTACTGGGTAGTGTGCTAATAGCTGAAGAATTTGGAATAAGTTTCATCATGCTGTATGCATTTTTTTTTTTTTAATACAATAGTCATGTTGTGACTAAGAATTCCTTGATTACACAGCTGAGAAAGGAGAGAGTCACACCTCGAACTCTCTCCTGGAAATTCTGGACTCCTATCACATTTACCTGTGTCTCTCAACCTGGATACAGAGTGGGAATAAGAAAGAACCCAAATCAAGAAGGGAGTGGAAGGCAAGTACAAAGTCTTGAGCCTGGCATGGAATTAACTCATGCAGTAACTGCAGAATGGGGGCAGACTGGGTGGGAAGTAGTTCTGCAGAAAAAGACCTGGGGACCCTGCTTGATGACAAATGGGACATCAGCCGTCTGTTTGTCCTCAAAGCAAAGAGGGCCAGTTACGTGCTGGGTTGTATTAGCAAGAGTGTAGCCAGCAGGGCAAGGCAGATTCTTCCCCTCTGTTCAGTGTTTGTGAGGCTGTGTGTACAAGTACTGGGCCTGAGTTGGCTCCACAGCACAAAAAAGCCAGACTTGCATGTGTGTCATGGTGCACTACCAATAACCTTGGTGTAGATTTAGAGGATTCTGATACTTAAGCAGATTAATATAAATAACAAGATTCTGTATTCCAGCTACCTGTGTTGACTGTGCACATGCTTACCCTGACTCCTGAACAGATTCTCTGTGTGGCAGCTTCTTTTTCAGCTGAGGACTGAAGTGCCTCACACCTACTGTGTTTTAGCATAGGGTACAAGTGTGGATACTGGTTTGTTCTCAGTAGTTGGTACAAGTTAACTACCTGCCTCCTGGTAACCTGTGCACACATCACAGGTGAGAATTAACCTATTTAGTTGTACCTTCCAGCAGCACAGCTGCTTTCTGAATCATTCAAGTTCACATGTTGGTATTTTCCTCATATATTCGCTGCCATGGAAGTATGACCAAAATTTATTCAAAGACAGTGGCATGAAGATCCAGTTTTCTGTATGAAAATACAGAATATATTTAAAAGCTCCACAGCTGCTGCATGGACATCTCTGTTACTTCTTTACACGTATTTTTGCTAGATCTCCATAGCCCAGTTTTTAGGTTGAAGGGTGTACCAGTTTCATGAGTTCTTAAACTTTCTTCTCTTCTTTGGGATTAATTCAACGATTCCCAGTGGTGAATGAGATTGTTCCTATTTATAGAATAGCCTTCAACATACATTCAGTGCTGAAGTTTGTCACCAATGCAGAAGAGTAGATTCCTTTTTAAAGAAAGTCAAAAAACATGGTAGACAGCTCTGTAACTCTTGATGTAATGAGAGGATGAGAAAGGAAACATGAAAATACCATACAGAAATGATTGGGTGGTGATTAAAGTGTAATCTGCATCTAGCCTGAAACCTAAATGAATGCTCCGCTGTTGTTTACAGTAAAGATGATAATGTAGGGTGTGTAGGGAAGGCAAGCTAACTCTTGGGAAGGGGTGTAGCTATAGACATGGAAATTACTATTTCTGAGGTGAAAGCAAACTGCAAAGAATTTAATGTGTTGGAACTGAACAGACCAGATAATCCCTACCTCAGAATATTGAAGTAACCAGCCCATGAAATTGTAAATCTACTGGTTAGGATTTTTTTTAGAATTGGCAGATAAGAGGTTGTTTTATATGGCTGGAAAAGGGGAGCTGTGGTGTCTCTCTTTAAAACCAGAGCAGAGGTGTTCCCCTGACTGCATTCCCCTTATTAGTTGGATCTCAGTGCATTAGTTTAGAACACATTTTGAGGAAGGGAGTGCTTACAGACATGGAGGTGAACAGCAAGTGACAAAATGCATCAGGAGTTTGCCAAGAGAGGTGCTAATACCACCCTAATCTGCTATCTAACATGGCAACTAGTTTTTTTAAAAAGGAGCAGGAGTCTTTATTTATCTGGATTTCAAAATGCGATGCTCTGTTACATGGGAAAATACTAGTGAAGATTAAACAAAATGAAGTTTAGAATAAGGAGTAAAAGGTGGCAAGAGAAATTACTGATGATGTGGAGCACTGGAACAGTAGACAGGAGTGCTGGAGAGGAAAAGAAGATGCATTATATGGATAACATGCAAGTGTAAGACTCCCATTTGTTGGAAATGCTATTGTTTGAAAATGATGAAGGGGAAGAATGGATTATGGCTGTGAAAGGCAAGGTGATCGTGAACTGTGTGTATGATTCAATCCTAAAGGAGAGCAAATGTGATCTTAAAAAGGATCAGGCAGGAAAGGTGTTTTTGCAAAATGGGGAAATACTGAAACCATTGTACTTCTGTAGCTTCTCTGCAATGCTGTACATCCAGAACACTACATAGTGTGTTTAGAAAAGGTGATTTTAATGTGGAAAATGAGCAGAGGGGAGGTATTGCTTTGGCTTTTCTGGTTATTGAAGTGGTGGCAGAGGAGTGGTATGCTGCCTTCTGGGAATGCCTTGTGGAGAGACCAGCACAGCTCTGGGAAGAGCTGTGTATGCTGAAAGGAAGTGCAACGCCATCCTTGAGGTGTAAAGCACATTGCCAAAAATACTTTTCTGGATTATGAGACATTTAAATATTTGAGATTCTATGAAAGGTTGAAGATTGTATCTTTTAAGTCTGTTACAAAAACTGCTGTATTAGGAAAGTCCCTAGTAAGTTTGCATGTTTTCCTAGAACGGACAGCATTGCTGCTGTTGGGGAATAGGATGTTTGTACTCTTTCTCGTTTGACCTGGTAGCAGGAAAAGTTACAGTTGCAAAGTTAGGATGTTGCTTGGCTAGAGATGTACAAAGTAGATGTTTAAGGCATTATCTGGGTAGTTGCGTTATTTATTGAAGGAACCTCTTTTAAACTCTGAACTATAAACAGAACAGAGAGAGTTCTTGAATCCCTTCTTCCTGACATTCTAATTTGGCATTCATTCAGGATGGTGAGGAATCTCAGATCTCTACTTTCATGACACCCCTCAACTAGTTGCTTTTCAGACTCCTGTCTGATACCTCTTTGCAGATCTTCTGGGTTTTATATCAGTAAAGAGTTGTCATAACTCTGACTAAATTTCTCCCTCTTTTTTGACGGTTCAGTTTTCAATCTCTTCTAATGTCAAAACACTATTTGTTCTGCTAACCACAGTGCTCAATAGTACACTGATCGTGGAATTTAAATGTAAAACAGGATGCTTCATAAACAGCTGAACTAATGAGGACTGATTTTCTATTGAAATGTATCCTGTTATCCTAATTTACCTCTCTACAAAACATTCACAGATCCCACTCATATCACCTACTTACTTGGAGAATTAACAACAGACAGGGTGGTTAGTGCAAAGCCATTTACATGCTAAAGGGTTGGATAAAGATTGAGGTGTAATTACCTTCCTTCACTGGGAACGCTCACTTTGTTCTTCTTCCTATGCTTTCTTAGTTGCCGATTTTCACAAAACTAGCAAGAATTTCATCTATTGAAAATGCTGACAGTAAGTCAAATTTAGATGAAATTAGCCAGAAGTTATGAATGGGAAATACCTAGAGAGACAAGCATTCCTTTTCACAAAAAAAGAAATTGAAGACCTTCAGAGGAAACAAATCTGCAGTCACTTCAGATCTCAATCATACCTAATAGAAGAGGTGGAAGCCTCTGTGTTTTCCATCACAAATGATTTTAAAAATACAGCTCTGAAAAGTCTTGTGAGGAAAAAAAGGTGATGCAGAAAGTTGTGTGGTGCAGGAAAGACAAGTTCTGATTATGTCTCTCTATCTCAATCCTCTGGGCCAGATACTTGCAGGCAACAAAAGCATTTCTTTGGAGACACTGAGGTGTGCAGCTTATTCGAATCTTATTTCAGGCAATAGGAGTAAAGGACTGACAGACTTGTAGGTGTTCCTAGACAATTGGAAAAAGCAAAGGAGATTCTGAAGAATTATAAAGCACTTGTGCTTTTTCCCTAAGTCTGAATTATATAGCCAGGATCTGGATCTTTGCTTACTTATATTGTTGCTGTATAGCACTGAGCTGACAGATTCCACTGGATCTAGTCTGTATTTGGTGAAAACTAAGAATCAGGTACTGTTTTACCATTCTGGTTAACAGACTCTCAGTCGATTCATCCATCTTTCTCTAAGCTATCTGAGTGATAAAACTGAACAAAAGAGGACACATTTTATGATAACTGGGCTCAGGAGGCTTGCTTTATCCTTTTTACCTCCGAAGTGGAGAAGCTGTTGATGTTCTTTTAAAAGTACTTATGATACATGAAATATATAATTTTTTTTTAGAAATACATTTCCTGCTCCTAAAAATACCGCGTGTCTAGTGTGTATGTTTTAAAATGTCAACCCATTGATTGACACAAGTGTGAACACAGTAGACTTAAACAGGTTGTGTATGTTTTATTTAATACAAATGCAAACTGTGTATATACAGAGTAAGAAGTGTGGATTTTTGTCTGGATCATGTCTGTGCATAATTCCGTTATTCCATAGGTGGGTTGGATGGCTTTGGAGGTGCTGAGACACAAACAAAATTTTGTGTTATGCTTCCAAATAATGGGATGCTGTTAAAAAGGTTCCTATTTTTGAAAGTCTGGATTATTTGAAAATGAAAATATTTAAGATAAATTTTGTTTACTTGATTTTTGCAGACTGCTTATACTTTCCATGTTAGTAGAAACCAGTTATAACAGCAACTAAACCCTCCTTTTCCTACATGCTTTGAATTTATTGAAGTTAGCAAGTAACTTGTTTTAGACAGTTTGAGTGTTTTTCCCCCAAGTGCTTTTTGCAGCCAGAATAAGGAAAGCAGGAAATGGGACAGAGAGAATGTGAATTCTTTCATCCTTTTGGCTGGGTGGGAGGTGGATGGAGCTGGAAACAGTTGAACAAGCGGGAGAGTTCCTAGTAGTCTTCCTACACTTGCCTATAGAATTCATGTAACTATTGTTCCTGGTATTGATGGTATTTTTGGCTGTAAAGAGAGCAAGTGGGGTTTAGTACACTGTGCGATACAATTCTTGTTCTCCTCCTAAATTCTCATCTCTCCTTGTCTGTAGATTTGCTGATGATCCTAAATGATCTCTGCCTCGGGTTTCCCTTCTGTTTGGTGGATGACACTGCTTTGAAACTGTAATGAGCAGCAGTCAGGGGAGGGTTTGTGGGTAAGCAAGGGAATTGAAACTTCATTTTTTAGGCAGTGTATGTGTTGCAAGGGGAAGGGAATCCATGTTCTGTAGTCCTGGGTGAGTATAAAACGGCTGTTGCGGAAAATTAATTTTCAAAAATTCACTTGCTTCTAAGGACCAGGCAAGACTATCGGTCTTGAATGTAGGTATCTCTAGAATAGTACCATTGTTCAAAATTTAGAGATAGGATTTTCCTTCTGTTTACTTTGCTGATATGTGCAGAAACTAGTGGACATAGGCTTTGACTCAGGCTACTTTTTATTTGGAAGGCTTCATTTTCATGAAGGAATTAAACTATGGAAGTATAAATATGAAGGATGTATATACACACATTGCATTGTGGGTCTTACAGGCTTTTTCGTACTTTCCCTTTGCTTTGATTTCATAGACAGCTCTGAATGATTCCTGGAAGAAGGACAGTTAAGTGGTAAAGGTGCTTTTCTCCATGGGATTGCTTAAAATAGTTATTGAACTATAAATCTACTTCATGCTTCTAATGGAAAACTTCAACTTGAAAATTAAGTTTGGAATGCAGATACCCCTTAGAATAAAACTGAGAGCAAAATGCTGTTTTTAGAACAATGATTTTTAAGAGCCCTCATTTGTTGTTTTGTTTTCCTCTAGGTCAGTAGCAAAACTGTCATCCTTTTTAGTGAGAGTATAGCTGGGCTTGTACTGAGCATTTCTGGAGATCCCAATTTTATATGTTGTCTAAAGAAATACTAGGGTGGAAATGGAAGATTTTCACACAGAGATAAAACAAACCAACCCTCTCTTTATGTGTTTGGGAAGCTGGCCAAATACAGTGAAGGTTACTTGGATAACCTTTACTCTGTAAGTGTAGTGCTGCCAGCTTCTCACATCCCGCTTACCTGATCCTGTGGACCTTGTTTTGGATAGCAAGTCTACAATGAACTGGTTTACAAAGCCTCAGATGAATTTCTGTAAGACTGCAGATGTCTAAAATTGGGAAAGTTGCTGTAGATTTTGTGCACCGTAAGCAAGGATTTGTCCGAAGTATGTGCTGGCCATATCCATGTTTTGTTTATGATGTTCTTCCCTACCTGCTTCACAGTGCTGTTTAGTCTGTGTACCTTGAGAAGTGTGTGCAAACTACAGAGGACCAGCACAAAACCTTTCCTAGTATCATCTCCTTAAAATCATAGGGTAGATGGTCCAAAAATGAAAAAACTAGTGGCCAGCAGAACCCTTCTAACAGACAGTTTCAGAAGCTGATAAGATCTCTGCTGTAGGGACATGTACTTTCTTGATAGTTCTTGCTTTTGAATGATGATACAAGAATGAATGAATGATTTCAAATTGATACAAGATGCCCAACAGATACTGAAGTTATTAGGGACAACAAAGAGTAATTGCACAAGCTTTGTTTCTTTAGGAAATTTAATTAAAAACACAGGCGAAGTTCAGTTTTAACACGGTAGGAGTGTGTATTTTGCTCATGGCATGTTTTTTCTAAGAATGAGAATGTTGTAATACTTTCATAACAGTGTTATTCTAGTTCTGTTTTCTGTTTTGTGTTCTGGAAGCATTTTTTTGTCTGTTTATTGAACCTTACTCCATCACAGTTATTTTTTTCCTGAGAATTCCTTTGAATTCTTTTCCATTTTTATCAATAGCTAAAATTGGCTGCATTTGTTCTAGTTCATCTTTTATTGTCCCTGTGGACTGGAATGTATGTTGAGTTTATAAACCCTTTGGACTGCATGGAGACCTAATTGTTTGTGCAACCAGACTTTTTAATCATGACACTCAATTGGACTGAATATTTAAAAATGCACACCATCTATACTTTAAAGCCAGAGGCAAGCTCATGCTCACTTTGTAATGTGAGAGGTGATTAGTACAAAAATTATATATGTGTGACTATACATACAAGGGATTCTTCTCCTACTTAATATTGACGCTCATTCCTTTGTGCTCTTAAACCAGGTAAAATTCTTATCTGTTGATAGACTACAAGCATAAAGAGGAAAACAAATGGATGTGAAATTACTTTCCCTCAGAAACCGTCAATAAAGAGCTATTCTCTCACTAGATCATGTATATCAATTTTCTTGCAAAACATGATATGAAAGTATGATGGTGGTTTTTTTAGTTTTTTTGATTCTTTTTCAAAATGTTGAGTGCTGCTGCAGCAAAATATGAGATTTTAAGTAGGCATTGATTGTTTACTTTGATTAGATGTAAATAGTATTATTGGATTTCCCAGCTACTTCAGATTTTGTAGACATGTGTACATAATTCAGTAATGATCAGATAAATGCAACTAGCCTACTTGATTTCCTTTTTTTTTTTTTTTTTAAAGAAGAAAGGTAACAGGAATATGGATTGTATCCTCCTAGCTTCTGTGGTAGGAATTATGATGCTACTGAAGTTAGGATTGGGAGTTAAGTATGCAGCCCTTTCATTCTTAATAAAAACCTTAATATTTGGGTCACCAGGGCAGAGGACTGGACTGGGGAGAGAGTAACTCCACAGACTGTCTTCTAAACCTTACAATAGATCATCTTTCAAGTACAACAGCGTCTCAAAGGAAGGCTGGTGCTTTATATACATTCATCACTTTGGCTGCACCTTACTTTATTAGGGCTGTTTGAGTTACCATTATTCAGACTACTGTGATAGCAACTGATAAGTGCTATAATGAGCAATTTATGGGAAACACAGTAATACTGACAGGTTTGAAGCCAGGTGACTGAAAGGGCAGTGGGATGGTCTTTATCTGGTCTCCACATATGGTAAACAATCTCTGTTAACCCCCAAAATAACTCTTGGGCAGCTGCTGCTCTTTCAGCTGTTCATTAGCTGCTATAGGAGAAGCCCTGGGACTTTCAGGGAATGTTGCCCTATCCTGCAGCACTGGGTACCTCCTGCTTAAGCCAAAGCCACTGAATTTCGATTCTGGCTTGGAATTTATGTGCCCCAAATCTGACTGTGGTGGCATGTGAAAATTAAAGCTCTCTGTAATTAGGACAAGGTGCAGAAGCGACAGGTTGCACCTTGTGGAGTGAGCTGAAGGTGGCTGCTTTACACCTCTTCTTCTGTTAGCAGTGGAATATCATTTGAATTAGGAAAGTTGGTATTTTTTCCTCCCATGTCCTAGATAATACCTATTTGAAGGAGATTTCTCCTTCCCTACCCCCAGTAGTTTCCTGGCATTTGGATGTGGGAAGGAATTGTTCTATTGCAAACAAAAATACATCTATTACAGTAACTTAAGGTTAATAAATTTCGATGTATACATTATACACTTTTATTTTTACAAGTTTGTAGAAATAATTTTAATCAGGTAAATCACAGTCCTGAATTAATTTCTTGTCATGCAAAGGATTTTATCAATATGAATCCGTGTTTCCTGACTGGAAAAAAGAATTCATGAAAAGAAAACCTGAAAAATGATCTTCTTGTCTGAGAGGGCTTCCATTTTCCCACCTCTGGCAGTTGTGCCTTACTAACAGCATGGGTTTGGGACCTTACAAAAACATCTACCAGGCAAGGTGTGGTTATCAGTCTTTCCAGACTGAATTCCCATGTAAATAGTTTCACAAAATAATTTTCAATACCTTTTATCTTGTTTGATCTGGTTTTCAGACAGAAATAACTGCAGCATTTATTCATATGAGTAGACCCTTGGCCAATCTTGTGGCCACGTATCAATAGTTGATACATGATTTCTATTCAGTAAATCAGTTTTGTCTTGGAGAGTGCATGAGGCTTCTTTCTACTTTCTTGAAGACTGAAACAAATATATTTCATGAACTCTAGGTGGATTATATATATGCTGATAATCTGGTCAAGCCATCAGCAGTTTGTCTCTTAGTTTCAATGGATCGAAACTGGGATCGAATTGTAATTTTATTCTAAAAGATGTTATTTTGTAGTATCAGAACTGATAAGACATTGTAGAAAGTGAAGCAAATAAAATTCTGATACCTGCTTCAATTCCAAGATTGTGAAGGAAGGATGTCGCCCTGAGTTTTGCAGTTCTTCGATGTTTTCACTTCTGTGTAAGAGTTTCTCACGCACTGTTCTGTAAACATAGTTATGTTTTTGTAACTTTGTTCTATTGTTTGCGTTCTTTTCTCCTGGGCGGAGATGTTTGATGGACTTTCCTTTGACCAGTGTGGTTGAGGGGTGTAAAATTCACCCTCCAATCCAAGGTGATTATTAAGAAGATATGTAGTAAAGTCCGAGGTCTTCTCGGCCTCTTTCTTTTCTGCTTCTCTCCTGAACAGGTGTCTGCGTGTTCTTTTCGTGTCCAAGTGCGACAGAAGGACCCAGCTCATTATCTTTCTACCTAATGCTTAGAGTTAGTGGGCTGGGTGTACCTCCTTCTAACTGCTGTTCTAGAATTGACAGCCTTCTTAGCAAGGCTAAAGTTGAGGTTTGAAATCATAAGGAAAAAAGATACAAATTTTAAACTGTACTACAACGTGGTTGTAAAAAAAGGTATAACGTCATAGTGGTTTGAGGGTAAACCACAACAGGATTTGTGTTTAGCAGTGTCTTTTCCCCCAAGCTGTTCTGACACTGTCCCTCCTCTCTCCTCGTTTTCCCCCACCTCCTCTTTAACTTGGCTTTACTGCAGGAGTGGAATTGCCTCAGTGGTCAAACAGCATTTTTTCAAGGACTGGTGTCAGCCTGTAGCTGCATTGCTGGAAAGTAGGTATGTATAAAGCCAGATCTGGTGTATTTGCAGGCTTAAGTTTTGCTGATCCTTGGGAAGTTCTGCTCTCCTTTCAGAGACAATGAAAAGGACTGCACTGACAATAGGTAATACTGAGCCTTTTATTTAACTAGGAGATGCAGAAAACACATGCTCAGTTTTATTTGCAGGTTCAAGGCCAATACTGTGACCTGTGTTGACAGCATCTGTGAGGTAGTTACCTTTCCTCCCCTGAAATGTAGAAATGGCCACAGCAGACAAACTAGATCAATTTGAAAATGCAAGGTTATGGACTTCATATGGAAGATGCACCATTTAGTAAAACGGTGTGGTATTTCTCTAGGGCAAAGTGTCTGAATACAAATGTCTCTGCTGTTATACTGCCCGTGTTCTTGCATGTTGTAATATCATCCTCATTCATCACACCAGTGATGTAACAACGTTGCCCCTATTATGCACTTCATTGTTCATACTTCCTGTCTCATCATGCAATACAGAAACAAGGTTTTCAAGTGCTCAGAGGGATTTGTTTCAAATGTTGTTCTGTTCCCTTGACAAAGAAGGACAGACAGCTCCATCCATGCCTGAAGTACTTTGTTTAATACATCATCTCTCCAAGACACATTTTGAAAGGGTGCAGCCTTAAATACGGTGCTGTCAGGGAGAGTTATGGCTACAACTTTTATTACTGCTACTTGCAAGAGCAAAGAGATAAAGCACAGGAAACATGCACTAACGATGGGCACGTTGTTCTGACACACGCTACTGTAGCTGCAGTCACTGAGTTTTTGTTAGTGGAAGATGCTTCCCAGAATATAATGGCATATCATAGTCAGAATGCTCATGGGAGGAATTACACCGTTTGAAAGCTTTGTTAAAAAGAAAAGAAAAAAGCCCAACATCTTAACAGCTGTTGGAATGAAGGCCTTCCAGCAGTTACTGAACTGAGAAGGAAATGAGCCAAAAACTAGACCTAGAAAGATTTATATGCAGTTACCAGCCTTTTCTTTTAAATCGGTGATCTGACTTCAGTAGCCAAGGTAGTGGCATCAGTGTTTTGGTATCTCCACGGTGGTTGTACCATCTGCCATCCCACACAAAGCAGCAGACAGTTTCTCCCAGAAACTGCCAGCAGCAGAATGCACCATCTCAGCACACAGAGAAGAGGAGGGGTGGGTGTCTTCTGCTCAATGCAGAAAAGCTTCCTGGTGGTCCCACTGCTCTTGGCAAAATGGGAGACATGGTACTGTAAGTGTAAACAACCACCTGTAATACATGTTTCTCTTCCCACCACTTAGAAAAGCGCTTGGAACAAATTAAAAATAACTGTCTGGAATTCTGTGATACTAGCTGGGACTGCCTTAATGTCCGTGATGCAGCCAGCTTTCAAAAATACAGATCTTGCAAGTTAACCCCGTAATGTAGAAATGCAATCGATGCTATTAGATGTGAATTTCTGCAATTTAATGTTAAGACTTCTGCCACCACCGTAACACAATTTTGTTTGCCCTTTGAGATCATTACCATCTTGTGTCAACATCCTACAAATGCTGAACATCACCATGAGCACTGTGGAAGGGTATGATATTTCTTCCTTTGCTTAGACTAGAAAGAGCTGAAGTTTGAATAAGAAATGCAGAAACTACATGTGGACAGCTGAACAGTGGGAGATAGTGTTCTATAATTTCTATAGCATTAATGAAGTCTTGTGTGTGCCACTGTTGCAAAGGTTTCACCAATGATAGGAGGAATAGTGAATCCTTTAACTCAGTGTTTAACACATATGCTGGTCTGTTGCAGTGTGTTCTTCCCTTGTGCAGTGCAGCTATGGCTGTTGCCATGAAGGCAGCTAGAATGGGATCATTATGGCTCTGGTCTCTCGGTGCTTCTCCATTCCCAGAGAGCTGAGCTGCCTCTGATAAAAATCTCTCATTTGCTGGGAGATGGCAGGAGACTGACTGTTGGAAAAGTCACTCTGTCAGTGCTCTACCTGGCTGCAGGGCTTGTGTGTCATGCCTAGGGTATCCTCACCCCTCAGTCCCTGTACTTAAGTGGAAGTCCTGGCAAAGGGCTAGAGATTCTATCAAGCCTCTTTCAGTATCCTGCTCCTCTTCAGTTCCTTCTCCATTTTCCTCTATTACTTTCTCACCTTTCATTTCCTTGCACCACAGTACTAGCAGATTCTAAGAATGTTTGACTGTGTCAAAAAAGGAGGGAAAAAAAGGTTGTTGAGAAAGTTTTCTCAAGCAAATGACCAGATGGCTGCAGCTTTTTCAGTCACTTTCTAACCTTTCAATTACCTAACTGCTTGCTAGAGTACCTAATGTTCCTCTGAGTTTTCATGCTGATTTCTCAGTGATGCTTTGTAAAGAAACTCGCACTCTGCTGTTGTGTTTTAATACTTATATGCATGAAGCTTTCCAATAAATTAAATTTTGATTCAAAAGAAAGTACCCAGAGGGCAAAGAAGGTACAGGATGTACAGACTCAGAGTTACCATGGGTAGGGCTTAGGCTTCAACATTTCATGACCACAGTTGAGGCTTGGTGGCGTAGCAGGTTTCAGGTACCAGTTTTCTTCTGTCAGCAATGACGAAAGAGTTTTCCTCTGCAGAAAGCTCTGATTTTCTTGCACTTGTTTTCAGCCTGTCAGCATGTGAGTTTAACTAAAAGGGGCCTGATTTTCATGGAATATTGAATTCTACTTTATGAAAGTGGGACCTCCCCCTGGGATGTCTCAAATTAGATTCTCACAAGCAATGATTCAGAAAGCTTTGCTGCCTTAGGAACTGTGTATCTCTATTATGGAATAAAGTAGCAGAGAATATTGAAGGTTCAACAGGGGTATGCCAGTTGAGGTATAACACTTGAAGAAATACATACAATTCCTGCTTACAGAGGTCTGTGCAATACCATTCATCACTACACAGCCTTTTTTTTAAAAAAAAAAAAAAATCTAACCATTATTTGAGACAAAGACAAAACAAACAGGCTTAAACCCCCAAGTAATATGAATAGGTAGAAGTTTTAAAAAATGAATAGTATTTGAAATGACTCAGTAAGTGCTATCAGGAGAACTCTGGAATAATCATAGCACTAGAAGCAAAGAGAAATTACTTGTATTCATAGGCACTGCTGCTGTATAATTATCAAAAGGCTGAGTCAAAACCGAGCAAGTCTGTCAAAAATTCAGCATGTGTCAGGAATTATTTCCTAGCTAATAAATAACATGGCAAAAATCTTCCCCTGAAGAAATTACCAGCTCCTTTGCATATCTGAATGGTATGTAATGGGAATAAGCGAATACAGAGTCAGCAATTGTGTGAGGAAAGAAGCCACATTACTCCTTTTATTTTTGGCTGTGCCTGAGGTCAGAAGTTCCTTTGTTCTTTCTTTACCTCCCATTAGAGCAAACATAGTCTGCTTCTTTTCTCTTAAGACTTTTCCCCTTCCAACTTTTTTGTTTTGTTTAAATAAAGTAAAAATGTCTATCTGTGTTGCGAACTATGACTGTGTGGGCTCATTATTTTCAACACTTGCGTGTTAATGAAATGTTGCCTTAGCCTACATTGTAATACTTTTCAAAGGAAAAAACCTTATTTAAAGAGGCAGAGTAGTGGAGCTGTAATTTATTGAGTTAAAACTTTGAACAGTAATACTTAATGTGCATGTTGTTAAAGCACTAATCATGTATCAAGTGTTTACAGCATATGAGGTTACTTCTCTAGTAACATGCTTTACTTACCAATGCTGCCACAATTTTGCATACTAGAGCTTTGTGGGAAATTGACTCCCTTTGTTTTGCCTTCAGCTTTCAAGCTCTTTGTGGCCCATGTTACTGTTTGCTTAAAAGTCTTTACTGCTCCATCAAATGCAATGGGGAATCCATTCATTCCCTGTAGGTGTTTACAGCAGGAAGAAGTTAAATAATATAATTGAGTGCATATGTGATGCCATGTTGGTAAGCATAGTTCCATCTGTGGAACTGGAAGGGTGAGCAGAAATGTTTCTTGGATCACTGTTAACCAGTGTCTGAACTGTAACAAATGTGTAGCTGCTTCATGGTTGTCACTCCGTCTTTACCATGACCGTATGGAATTTCACAGTGACAGCAGGGGTAGGACTTGGATCTGCATGCATCACGAATCTTGGCCTGCTGCCACTGGAGGAAGGATTCTGCCTGGTTTTGGTATTCATGGATGGAGCTCCACTAGTGGAGGCTGCCACATGTGAGAAAAGGGAATTAATTACTGCATTAGCACAAGTAATAACAGTAGCTGTTACTGGCTTTTATTGACTGTACAACATTTAGTTGCTGTATCCTTTCCCAGTCATTCATTTTATAAAAGACAGCAAGAAAAGGCTTTCATGACAAGGGTATTTATACTTGAGTGACACATAGCTCGTTTTCCTGTTTATGAACAGATTTCCCTAATTATTAAAATCCCAGCATGTAAGATGCTTAGGGATAGTTATTTGATTGCGTGGCATATGTTTTCACATGAGACTATGCAGTAAGCATGCATTTGTGAATGGGATCCTATGATTCAGCATCCCCAAGCATGTTGGCTTTGCAGCAAGTACTAAGTTTACTGCTGTGAACAAGGCATAGTATGACTTTTTTCAGTGCCCTGACCTGGGAGCACAAGTGATCACAGGTTTAGCAACAAAATATAATGGGGAAGGCCTGTAGAAGGGAAAGGTGATTTTACTTTAACAAAACACGTTTTTCCTTCTCATACTTACTCTTTCACTGATTTCACTTTCTTATCACATATTCAGAAGCATCAAGACGTGATCAGGTGATGGGGCTGGGATTACTTACAGGGACAGGAAGGATAGAAGATGCTGGCTATTAAGTCCTCATCATTTCTGCTGCATTTTTTTCTTGATGGGTGATCACATGGGGTTTTTTTGACTGTACGTTTTGTACTCTTTAGGAGTTGACAGTGATTGCAATCTTAGCCCTTTCATTCTGTACCATCACTGTAAGTCAATAGGCAGTGCTGCTGATTTCTGTACTGTCCTTGTCTGGGTGGTTTATAGCTCTAATCCTGTTCTTCCTGTCACCTTCTCTTAATGATTTAATTTTGTTCTTAATTTTCTAAAACCAGACCTCTTGAGAAACTGCAGAAGTGCAGTTGATAACTTCTGTATTTGGGGGTTCCCATCAATATGTTGTATCTCTTACTGATTCTTTGATTGTTTCTTTTGGTCCTTTCACAACACATAAATTTCCATTCATACATCATTCAAACTACTTTTCACAGTCCTCTTCTCTCCACATTTAATTGATTGATGGGGTGAAAAAACATCCTTTGATAAAGTACGAGTGAGTTCTGTAATCCCTTTGATCTCTCTGGTTCTTGAAGAGATATACTGTAAAAGCTGTAGGTATAGCCTCTGTTTTATTCTCTCACAGCTGTGAGCAGGGACATCTTTCACTAGAGCAGGTTGCTCAGAGCCCCATCCAGCCTGGCCTTGAACACTGCCAGGGATGGAGCATCCACAGCTTCTCTGGGCAGCCTGTTCCAGTGCCTCACAACCCTCACAGAAAAGAATTTCTTCCTAATATTTCATCTAAACCTGATCTCAGTTTGAAGCCATTCCCCCTTGTCCTGTCACTACGTGTCCTTCTAAAAAATCCCTCTCCATCTTTCTCGTAGGCTCCCTTCAGGTACCAAAAAGCTGCAATTAGGTCACCTTGAAGCCTTCTCCAGGCTGAACAAACCCAATTCTCTCAGCCTTTCCGTGTAGGAGAGGTGCTCCATCCCTCTGATCATCTTCACAGCCCTGCTCTGGACTCACTCCAGGTCAATGTCCTTCCTGTGCTGGGCACTTCCCTCACCCTGCTGGCCCTGCTGCCTTTAATGCAGCCCAGGATACAAGTGGCTTTCTGAGCTTTTTTGGGTCCTTTATTAAATGAAATCTTTGCCTGAAAAATGAGACTTTTACGCTCCTTATGAAAGCATCCTGAACTAAGAAAAAACCAGAAGTTACTGACTTCATTAGCTTATATTGTAAATAAATTATCTGAAAGAGAGGAAGAATGTGCGTATATTATATACGTAATAACCAGAATAGATAATGTATTATATGGGAAAAATTACTTCTGTGAAGAGGTTGGAGGATGTTTATTTATTTTCCTGAGAGGCATTATCAGTGCTAGAAACGTGAGTCAGAATACCTATTCTGCAATAACAGCTAATCTTTTATAGAGGATTTTTGTTTCTTGCTAATATATGTGAGTGATAGCAGATTATGTGTCTCTTCTATTTCCAGAATCTTGTATATTATGATTAGCTCTTGCTTTTCCGGGGCTAAGATCATAGCTAGTGAGTGATGAAGCAACTTTGTTTTTATTTGAGCTCAGATAGGGAAAAGGTCTTTCATTTCCTTTCCAAAATATTGGTATTTGCCAAACAATATGGAAATGACTCAAAGTGATGTGCAAAAAAACCCACTAAAATTAAAATAAAATGGTAAAAGATATTTTTAATGCTTTTACAAACCCTGTCTTCTTTTTACTGAGAGAAGGGGTGACTTGACCTTTCCCTTCTGGGGCCTATTTTTGCATTATAATGTAGGTCATAACTTCTTAAAACCTACATATTTGAAGCTAGTTGCTAATTCTATCTGTATTAATTCTACTTCCGAATTTGAGACTTTGTAAGACCTTGTTTTGAGCACGTATAACTTCTGTGAAAGTCTCTAAATCTAGAACTTGTGACCTTTAATACAAAATGAGTGTCTTTTTTCATAAAAACAGAGAAGAGCCCAGGTTAAAAAGGGCTTGAAAGGTCATTTGGTCCAAACTTTTGTGGAAAAGGGAGCCTAGATGTGATTATCTAGTACTCTGTCCAGTCGTGTCTTGTTCAGTCTTTACAAAAGTGGATTTATTAAAAGGCAGACATCCCACAATGGCAAAGCATATTTTTAAATATAAGTATTTAAGTTTGGACTTCCTACAGGATTGGCCTCTAGATCTCAAAAAAAAGCCTTTGTAAAAATAGTTCACTTTTTTTCCTAAACTACAGTTGTTACCTTCCATTTCTGCAGAGATAAAGCATGACAAAATAATTAATAGGCCTTTTTAAAGGTATTGTCTTCTAGGGATTTGATAATGAGAAGACTGTCTTAAATAAATAACAAATAGTCTGTCTTCCATGATTAGTATCTAGGTTTCCATTTTCTATTTCTTTATTTTGCATTTTGATTTTTCTGCTGCCTTCCTAAAAAGCAGAAGGGTATCTCTCAGCCACTGCTTTCTATCTGTGAAGGATTTGGAGGATAATGGTGCTCCCGTAGGTTCAGATAAGATTTGCCTGCTGTAAATGTGAGAATTATGGAGGTTTAAACTAATAATTGTAGTGTCAGACTTAAGTGTGAGTGTGGGAAAAGTATGAACTAAGCGTGTGTGGAAGGATGTGTCTCTGATTTGCAGTTGCCAGGTATCAAGGGAAGCAATGATTGTTAACAGTATGTGGGCATTACAGAAATCTTTTTTTTTTACCTGACAGGAGCTTGTAAGGTCATTCCTATCAGCTTCATTAGTGTCCTTTTTGCTTCTGCCATCATCCTATTTGGGTATCGAAAGATAGTGCCAACCTTTTTCTAGTGTTTTATTTGCAAAACACCTATTCAGGCTGAAATCTCCCTTTTTGTGATTTTCTGCAGAGCAAAGTCAAATGCTGTCTCAGGAACAGTGATATTAGGTCAAGTGTTTATAATTGTATATAGTTCCCCTATAAGACTGCTTTTTCCCCTCTGTGACCACAATCCCACGTCACAGCTCTGGTGCTGTGCCCTAAAACCATGACATTGTTAACCAGATAAGAAAATTTATGTGTGTGTTTTCATAAAGCCTAGATTGGGAAAATGAGACCCATAACTTGTAAAAAGGAGCATCCACTTCCACGTCTGTAAAGCAGAAATGTAAACACAAATTGTTTTGGGTTAATTCTCTAAATTCTTCATGGACATAAACATGAGACACCTGCTTTTGTTCCTGTTCATACGCACAAGGTGGCCAGTGCTAAATTAAAACAACCCACGTAAGCTTGGAATGAAAGAACAAGGTGATTATTGTAGTATCGGGTTTTAAATACTGTAAGAATGTGCATTGTCAATGGAAAGGATATGAGTAGGCAGGCAAAATCTAGGTCTGCTTTGGGTTCTTAGGTAAAACTGAGTAGGAATGGACAGGAAAAGGTCAGGTCTTCATGATCCTTGGGCTAGATGGTGTCTGGCCAGTGTACCTGAGCCTTGTCTGTCCCCCAGCAGTGGAAGAATGCCTTTACTTTTTGAGTAGCATCATGCAGAGCTGTTTCGCAAGTGTTTTCTTTTTCTTTTTTTTTTTTTTCCTAAGGATTGTGTTGGAGTTTCCTGTGTGAGATGGATTCTGACCAGTTCGTTAAAAATGGAATTTCTGTCTCAATACATCTGTAAACCGCTGTGAAAATTGCCATTTCTTTTGGAAATGATGTTTCATTTATTTCCCAGAGCTGTAATTCAGCACTAAATACTGGGCACGTGCCAAGTTACAGGGCTGCAGAATACATTTCTGAAAAAAGCCTTAGACCTTCCTATGTTTTAAGATGTTTGAGAGGGAAATAAAACTAGTGACTGTTTAAGTGTAACACTGAGAACTTCCTTGAAAATTCATCTCCAAATAATCATCTCTTAAAAAATAAGGTGCAAAAAACCCCAGAGGAGAATTAAGGTGTCTTCTTGATGGTTAATTTTAGACTGTGTGTAATGTCCAGCTGTGTTGCTAAAGAATTTGTTGGTGAGTGAGAGAGCCTGAGCCAGTAGGTTCTCTTAGGTGGTGAACTGGGAAGGAGCATCTGATCATGGCATGAAGAGTTCTGGGCTAATAATTCATTTAAAGAGGAATAATTTGCAGTTGAGGTGGTGAACTTGGTCTTCGGAATCTGTTTTTAAGGCCACATTTCAGGCTTAGTCTGATTATAGACAGGGGACATCAGTCTGCCTTGTTATCCTGTCCTATGGAAGAACAGAGTATTTTCTTTCCGGATGCTTTCAGACCAAAGGTCTGTAGGGACAAGAACTTGCTCTGTTTACACACCACTTATTAGATACGATCCTCCTATGCTAAGGCCCATAGGCATAGTGGCACAAGAAGCAATTTCTGCTCCGGGAAGAGGAAAAATGTAGAAACGTTGCCATTTCGACTGTAACTAAGTTTTTCTTTGCACACTATTACTGTTATTTGCACTACGTGGATAAGCCAGCCTCTCGCTTCTAAGATTCAGCGGGACATTTTTTCCACTTCCTGGCTACTGTATATTTTTCTGCAGCTGGCAAAGGCATGCCATTACCTTTCATTGCCCGCCGTGGTGGGGCATTAATCGTGGTTCCCTGTTCCCTGTCCCGGGGATTAATCGTGGTTCCCTGTCCCGGGGATTACTCGTGGTTCCCGGTCCCTGGCCGTTCCTCCGGGCTGCCGCAGCCGCCGTGCCGAGCGCTGCGCCCTCTGCTGGCCGCCCGCCGCACGCACCGGCACCTGCACCGCTCCCTTCCCAATGCAGCCCGCTCCTCTTGGAGCCCGATTATCCCCTCAAAGCGATTGGGACGGCAGCATCCTTCCCGTACGTCTTAGGGAAAAAGTTTCTCTGAAGTACTGAAAGTCGGAATACGTCTAATTTCATTCCTGCCTTTGAGGAATTAACTGCTCGAGAATTTTAGATTTGAAGGGGAAACGTGTTGATGCTAAATAAGTAATTTATCTTTGCCTCCTTTGCCTGCTGTAAATGCAAACGCAGGAAAATGCCCCAAATAAGCTACCTTTATCAAGTGCCTAATTAGCTGAGCTGTTAGGCTTCAGCACAAGACGGGTTATGACTGGGATGATAAAAAAAGGGTTTTTATAGCCTAATTTTTAGATGAAGAAAAAACATGCATTTGATCACAGCCGTTGATTTTTCTGACAGCTCCACAGCCTGTGACTTGTTCCTCATTAATACAACTATGTGAAACTGTTCTTTTTCATTTCCCCTCATATTTTGTGTGGCTTCAGCGTTTTCTGCAGCTTGATGTGGTACAGCTTTGTCCATGTTAACAAATACTGAGGCCCAGCAGGAGTGGATCTGTAGAGTGAAATAGTCAGTGCAGAGGACCAGATACACAGGCTGCATTCATTCAAGGTTTTTACAGCAGTCAAGTTGCAGTCTTGTCCCAGCAGCTGAGCATCCTTTAGCGTACACTCTGGAATGTATCTTCTGGTTTTGTTTCACTCTAAGGGTACCCAGTTTGTCCCCTCTCAGACTCCTCAGTCAAACAGTCTAGAATAAGGAGTGCTTGGGGAGATTGTGTCAAAAGGAACGAAGGTATTCCTCCTCTGAATTAAAATGCTGATGTAAACTCACACACTGAATTCTTTCTCAGTTGTAGCTGAAACTGCCTGTTTTCCCTGCTTTTTTCCACATGGGTTCACCAAAAGGAATAGAGATTGAATTTGTGAGACATATGTCATGGTAGCTGTAGGGTTTCAATTGATAATGTTATTGCTATTAGCATGCCGATGGAACTTTTTTCTCATAAACTTCAGAATTTTTATACCTCCAAGTCATTCATATTACTCACATAGCAAAACAATTTTAGATGTTCTTATCCAAAATCTCTTAACCTCACAGATGGCAATAAAACCTAAACAGAAAATCCAGCATGTTATTATGAAAAAACTGCTAAAAAAAATAGACATAATGTGTAGATCTGATTCATTAATCTTTGTTAGTGGCACTTAGACAATGTTATTGAGCTACTGTGATAAAATATTGATGAGGATTGAAGTATTGCTTAGATGAGATTTTCAGTGCAGTTGGGCTTTTTGGCTGCTTTTCTTAACTTTACCATTGACTTGCTGGGTAACGAATTTTCCTTAAACTCTTAAATTTTTTACCTTAAAGACTCGAGGAATCCCGAAGAAGTTTAAACATTATGACATTTAATTTAAAGATCTAGTTACCTTTATATCAGGGTCTGTTACAGGAATGTTGGAAATGCTAAAAAATTTGAAACCTTCAAAGGAGGGATGAGAATAACTAAAACAACTCTGTTTATACTGCTGAAGTATTGTAGTATCAGAAGTAGTGAAATAGTCTCCCAAAGATCTGTTGTAGTGTTTCATGGTTTTTCAGCTGATAAACCCCTGCAATCATTTCTGTTCAAAAGCCAGTTTTCCCCCTGAATTCTTTCATGTAATTATTTGCTAGCATCACTTTAAGTATTAGAAGGATGACACATACAGTGTTTGATCATATCATGGAATATAGCTTTGAAGATGACAAAAAAATACCTCAAGATGTATTGCACATTGCTTCTTCCAAAGTGTTCTTAGACACTATGAAGACATGAGTCAACCTTTAAAATTTGGCTTTACTTCATAGAACTGGTTTATAATATTCATCTGTAAAGGTCTTAGCATGGATTCTTCTTTGTATGTGTAAAATTGGTAAGGTCTTCTCAGTAGTTAAAATTTTCAAGGACCTCTACCTTGATTGGTTACAAACTACTCCAGGCATCTGTTTATTAAAGTTTATAAACATTTTGTCGTCACAGTATGTGTGTTTGGAAGTCAGTGAAACACAGCAGACACATTCTGTCTGAATCAGAGTCAGGAATTCCAAAAGCTGCATGATAAGAGCCTGAATTGTGGATCAGTATCAAGTAATGCTTGGAACTCTCTTCCAACAGATCTGTGCATTTCCAGTAATGCCTACAGCAGTAGTACTAACCCCTGTGATTTTCTCAGAAGCCATGAGGAGGTGACATTTTATGTCAAGTTCAGTTCTTGAAGTTCTAATAAACCTTCGACATTCATACTTAGTAAAAAAAAGGAGAAGTTACGGGTTTTTATAGTTGCAAATATAATTTGAGATACAAGCTTTGAAAGCTTTCTGATCTGAAGGTGCTGTTTAAGAAAATGAGAAGAGCAGTCCCTTCTTCCCCTCCTCTGGTGGTGGGAACTCTCTTCAGTTCTGAGACACCCAAGGTTGTCAGGCTGCTAATGCTTGTTGTTGAAATGGCCACTTAGGCAGAAAGAAGACATATTACCTTAGTTTAAAGGACATTTTATGGGAACACCATTTTCTTTAGCATATTTTTCACTCTACTCTACTTTTTAGTAGTCTTTAGCCCTGCTATCCAATTACGTACAGCTTCAATTTCTTATTTAAAATGGTGCTCATTGTTGCTTTCAGTATATTTCACTGTCTCTCTGTTTCAAAACCAGTTTGTAAAAGTCTTTGGCTTTTAGAGATGATATAATTTTAAGGTCAGCCGTATTGATAAATATTAACTGGTTTCTTGTAGTCAGTTGAAGTCTGTTTAAAAAAGTAAAGTATTCTTCCAACTGCTGTAGGTGAGCTAGCAACTAATAATATCTCACAAGTTTTTAAATGTGAAACATTATTCCATATTCTTAGGCAATACTAAGAGAGTACACAAACTTTACAAAATACAAACAATTAACATCTATATTAGCGTTTAATCAAGTTGAAACCTTTCAGGAATAAAGGTATTTTCCTTTTAAAAGAATATCTCCTTTGAGGGAAATTGAATCAAATGTAGATGATTTTGCTTGATGCCATTGAAATACAAAGTCAGTAGGTATGCATTTTGGAGGTAATGCATATTACTGACAGAAACCTGTTCACGTTTTTTTCTGCTTTTACTGGATATTTTTTATGTTACATAAATAATAAAAAAGTCATGGCCAAAGATCACAGTTTGCCCTGTAACTGCAAAATAATATCTAAATAACAGCAAATGTCTGAAGACTGTACAGGGCATTTTTAGCATGTTATAGAAGAGGTATTTCAACAGCCTTACTATTGAAATCTCCAGCCTTGTCATTCTTAACAAACTCAAATCATGCATTTGAGCTGGTTTCACTTTATGTACCAGAGCACCTTCTAATAACTGAATACATTTTAAGTGTCTTTTAGTAGCATGGTATAAAAAAATGTAGTCACTACTAAGGTATACCTTGACACTTCCATAAAACAAGGCAAACAAAATGGGTCTTACAATTTTGGAACTTCTGTGACAAATAAGGAGAAATAATTGAAAGCTTAACTTCAGAACTTTCAAGACCAAATTCTAAGTTGCCTGTAAAATATATGCAACACATATTTTCCCAGGAATTAGTGGTGGAAAAAATACTCTAGTTTTCTATTAACTCGTGTATCCCAAAGTTAACATTAGTACTGTGTTCTGCAAATGATGACCTCTGATAAAAATTCAGACCATTTAATTTGTGCATATTCTCTAAATTTTCAAATATTCTCAGTGCAGTTTCATTGTTACGTTAGTAATAAAGGATTTACCTTTTCTTTCAGCTCTACAATATATAATCACTGCATGTATTCTGTATATCCATAGATCTAATCCACAGCAGGCAAAAAAAATAAAAGACATTCAAGCCCTTTTCAGTCTTTTTTTAGAAAATTTTTTTTATCAATTGAAAAAGTAATTAATATAAGCTTGGCAATAAACAAAACTTGTCCTACCAAACTCATAGCTGTGGGTGAATTTTGGAAAAACGATATTCCATAATTTGTTGTCAAAATCAACCTGTGTGAATCACTATAGCTAATAATAATAATACTCTGGACTACATTTCTCGGCCTTCAAATAACTGCATTGTTATGCCCTATATTTTTTGTATCTCCTAGCAACAAAAAGAGTTCCAAAAAGTTTTATTTTTAGAAGTGTGCTAGAATTGTTTTCACAATCATTATGTTTTCGTGCTGTCTCAGTGACGGGTTCCCATGAGCGAGTGAGAAAGCTCCTGTGCTTAAAGTGCAGTGCTCTGTAGTGGTTACTGCTCTCTGTTGCAATCCATATTGAAGTATATCTCATCTTGCTGGTGAAGCCTTGGCCTTGGGGTCAGTATCATGATCCCAGTCTCTGTACAGTTGCAACTGAATTGACCTCGTTTAGTTTATGATCATTTTATCTGCTGTTTAATCTGCAGTTTACATGGCCCATAGATTCAAAATATTGTGTCCCTGTGTCCCGTAGGGTTATGATAAAAGATGATGGACCATCTGTAGGTAACAAAACAGACATTATAACCATGGCAGTTATACTGCCAAAGGCATTGCCTCCAGAGAGTGTCCTGATCTGCAGGCCAAGAGATGGCAAGGGCTTGGCTCCTGTGGCTGTACCCATGTTGCATAACATCCTCTGCTTGGATCCCAAGAGATTGCTGTTTTTCTTTCTTTGTATGATTCACAAAAAGCACCGCGGTTGACCCAAGTCGTGTCATGATGCAGAGGGGTGTATGTTGTATTTCTCGAGGCACTGCATGATGGCAGTGCCTGAAGGCACTACTGGGGGAGTGTTACAGTGCACAGGGAGCAGTCTCATCCATGCTGTCTGTAGGGAATAGCCCCTGTAGTAAATCTTGTTCAAAAATTCCCCTGATTCTGTGTCAGAAGAACCTACCCGTCTCACCCTGAAAGGAAGCCCAGGAGCTAAGAGCTGTGGGGAGAACCTTAGTAAATCACAGATCTGGAACAAGCAAGGGAGCAAAGTTACTGAAATATTGGTACACTTGGGGTTATTTTAACTGCAGCTCCATTGCTTAGACTAACTTTCAAAAAAGTGTATTTTAAATGTATTGTTTTGGTATCAGTTGAAGTTATATTTGTATGTGTGTGTTTGTAAATTTTTTGTATAAAGACGTATTTAAGGATCTATTGGTTTTAAACTGTAAAGATCTAATATGCAGAATGTTCCAGAAATCAAACTTCAGTATAGAAAGCTCAAGTGTCTTTGAGAATTTCCTTTGCAGGTTTGAATATTCATAATAAAACTTTTAGTCATTCCTGCTTGATTGTTCCAGTCAGGTGAAATACTTTCATCCAGTCGACAACAATCTCAGACTTGAGAGTAAGGATCTTTCAGCTAAATTCTTCTCTGAGACACTTAACCAGTCTTTGTCCTGCTCTCATGAGACTCGCTCTTGAAGTACTAGAGGGTAGCTTGACTTCAGCTCTTATTAATGATTGCCAGGCAAAGAAAGAGTCAAATTGTCTTAAAAGATACTAGAATATAGAAGCAATTAGGAGAGAGAATAACAGGTGTTCATCCTCTCTTTCTCTCCCTTCATCTCCACCAGCCCCTGCAAAGCATGCATTTGTGTTAGATAACATGGCCATGACTACGTTCCTCTACATCCTTTCGTGATCTTCAGCATCATCATTATCCTCTTTTCCTCTCATTAGAAAAGGTCTGGCAACCTCCCCTTTGCCCTGAAAATTATGAATTATAATCAAATTTAAAGTGGAATTGTTAATTATGAGCATTTGAATAAGGTAATTCTTTCCAGTGTATTAATTTTCTTTATAGGAGATGTACTAAATATTTTATATTTATTTTTTCTTCACCTTCATCTTATTTCAGAATTACAGGAACTTCCAAAAACAATGGTGATGATAATGAGATCAGTAGAAATTACAAACACTGAAGTTTTCATGCAGAGATACGATGAAATGTTTAGTGAAAATCATTGGAATTTGAGGAAATGGAGAGAACATAGGAACATAGAGCCCACTGCCCTTTTTCCCCAGGCAAACCACCCTCCCTCAAGCAGTAGTTTTTGAATGAAGGGTAAAGAGCTATCCAAATGATACGTTGGTTTGAAAGAGCATTATTCAACCTGCTTTGTACAGAGGATTGGACTAGATAACCTCTAGAGGTCTCTTCCAACCCGAACTGTTCTATGATTCTATTGAAATGCTTACTCCACACATGGAAAATTTGGATTCTTTAGAAAGTGTTTTTGCCAGCATCTCCTCTTGAGGCTGGTTTCTACAGCTTTGTTTGGCTTTGATAACACCTTTCATAGTCCTTTTGTAATTAAAACTTGTGTGCCATTCTTGTCTGATACCCACATTAAATAAGAAGCCATGAGAAACCTGTGTTTATAAATTCCAGTTTATCAAGCCCTTTTCTGGTGTTCCAATGTTCAAGAATGTGTCCTATGTGAAATAATCTAAATCCACAGCTGCCTTTCCTACTTCAAAAAGTGTCTGACACCAAATTACTCTGCAAGAGCTTTGCTTCTCTGTTAGGTAAAATGGAGTGTGGGGTGTAAGCACCTTTCCCATTAATTTGTAGACAACCCCTCAGCCTTCAGAAAGCCTACGGAAAAGGATAGTCCTTGAATGGTATAATATTTAAGAAAGAGTTAATACTGGACCGTGAAACACAGGGATTTCAGCAGGAAACTTACAAGAAAAGGGTTGTTCAGAATTCTTGGAGTTATTTGATGTTCTGTAGTAGCATCGAAGAACTACTGAGAATGTATAGTGTGCAATGTTTAGGTAAAGTATAGGTAAAGTAGCACTGTGATCATAGTGAAAGGTGTCTTCTGCTTTCGATTATGGTCACATATTTATATACACTACTCTTTTACGTTTGCTGATTCTTGATTATTCAAGAAGGAAATTACCAGCAATTCTTGGAATTTTCACTTCAACATTTGTTTTATTTTTTATATAAATCTGGTAAAAATATTTGTGGGTTTGGTAATATTTAGGCAATGTATAGTCATGAGGTGAGAACTTTGGTGCTTATGTAAAAATGCAACTTCTCATCAAGTTTGAGGGATTTAGTCCATATTTTTTGTGAATTGATGCAGGTTGAATTGATCTTACTGAAGCTTTATTGATTTATGCTAGCTGAAAGTTTAACCTGGGATTCTCTGTGTGTTTCAGTATAATTGTTTATGTGCATGTTCATTCATGCATAGCAGAACAGCTGTTAGTTGGAAATTTGAGGATTTACATTAAAAGGCCACTATTTGTTTTATGACTGGGTACAAAATTTTAGAATCATGAATCATAGAGTTGCATTTGGAAGGGACCTCTGGAGATTGCCTCATTCAACACCTTGCTCAAAGCAAGGTCAAGTAAAGGAGGTTGCTCAAAGCCAGTTGGATTTTGAATGTCCCCAAGGATGGAGGCTCTGCAGCCTCTCTGGCTGTGTCACTGGGGAGCACAGACCTGGACACAGCATTCCAGGTGTTTCTCACCACTGCTGAGTAGAGGGGGATGATCCTAACGAGAGCTTCCTGCATTTCTGCTGTTCTCACATACAGAGCAGTTCCTCCTCCTGGTCTTCTTGGATAGTCCTTTGTAAAACACCTGTATCCATCCATTACCTGATTGCTGCAGCCAGGTGTCTCCTGTCACCAGCTGCACAGCTGAATTTTGACCCACAGTATCTATGCACTCCTCATCTCCTTCCTTCTTACTGTCAGAATTGAGGAGAGAGCCACCTGGGCTCATTTCTCTCTTTCTTTATTTTTTTAAATGGTAATTTGCTTAATTTAACACGAGTATTTAATAAAGATCAATTTGTAAGTACGATGCCAGCTTTTATTTCCATCTGACAGGTAAGTAGCAGCTGTAAACGTGTTATAAACATGTAAACATGTTATAAATCTCCATGTAAAACTAACTTGTAGTTTGAGGTGAATGCAGTAAAATAGAAGTTGTGGGGTTTTTTGTTGTGCTTTTTTTTTTTTTACTTTGTATAGTAGGACTTTGCTTCATAGAGAGATGTGGATTTTTTTGTCAGGGAGGAACATTTCAAGAAATAATTGTTTTCTCCTGAGCAAAACTTTCTAATGAATCTTTAATCAGTTTCCTTGTTAGAGCAGCTTTATACGTAGTGGATTCTAATGAAGGTAAACACTGCTTTTGAACAAGCATCCAAGAACTTCAGCTGAGAAGCAAAGCATTAGCATAAAAATTCTGGAGAAAGGTTATGTATGATGCACATAGTGCCCTACTCCTTTTTTAAAGACCGTTTTCTTTTCTATGTGGTTGCATGCACACAAGGGAATTGGTGAATGGACAAACCCATGGCTTGTCTGTATCTGATTATGAAGTAGGAAGATGCTGTGGTGAAGAGGGAGGGAGAGCAGTGATGCGCCAATAAACTGATGCTTTCTTCGAGGTTAGAACAGATAGCATGTTACTTTTTTTTTTTTTTTTTGGCCACTACTTTAGGTGGAGGTGCTTGGATTTGGAACGGTGTGGAGGTTTGTCCCTTTTATAAGTCTGAAATTTCATGTATGTAATAATGCTGTGGCCTGAATGTAGGCTGTGATTCTGAAGGAGAGCTGCTTTTCTGTTGAAAGATTCTGTATCACAGGTATGTGATACTGATGGCTGGTCATGGTCTCCAGTATGTTCATAATCTAATGACACTGGGATCTCAAATTCTAAGGTACTCTTAGTATGTATACATAGTGTCTTGTTAGAATTTTGCCGTACACAAACCAAGCCAGGTTCTGTTTCACTTTCTTTGAATTGTGCTGAGTCCTTGGGTAAGTTAGGGAGGGATGAAGTACTGATGCTGTATGCCCATGCAGCTGAGAAAGGAGAGTAAAAGTAGGGTTTGGAGAACTCCTTGAGAAAACAGGTCAGTAGCTGCTTTGAAAGTAAATATAATTCTTTGGTTGCAAATTAAATGTTACAGGTAAGATTGATCTTTCTGTCATAATTGTGTTTTGTTGCTTCTCTCTTTTCTCAGCTGATGGCAATTTTTTCCCCTCATATTAACAGTGACATTTTAGTGGAGGCTTAGGAAATCATTCTTGTCCTGTTGGTCTTAGCTTGTCTTATTCCTTAATAACAATTTTTGAAGTTGTGGGCTTTCATTCTTTCGAATGAAAGTCTAGGCTTGAAAGGAAAAAAGAATGCCATTAGAAGTGTATATAGAAATATATATATGTACATACATGAAGGAGTACGTGGAAACGAAAAAGGAAAACTGTGAAAGCATATTATTTATTTGCTTCTCTCCATCTGTGACTGCTGTCAGGAGAGATTCCATTCCTGTGGTGGTGTTGCTTACAGCTGGAACCTTCTAGAAAACTTTGATTAACAGGGCACTAATAGAATTTTCCTTAAGCCACAGCACGTACTCAGTGAAGATATAAAAGATGTCAATCCTGTGTGCCCTCGGAGCAGTTAGCACAGTTCGAAGGCAGAACTCATTTGTGCTGTCAACTTACTGGCTATTTTCTCTCTTACAGATAGGACTGCTTTCTTGTAACTAGCTGAGAAAGAGTACACTTGGTAGCATTTTGAAACTCTTCTGTAATCTTTTGCTTTAAAGTGGCTTCACAGAACTTCTGAGGTGGATGCTGAGATTGAGTCTATTCCTAATCCTTGTTTAAAGTCATGTTACTATAGGATTAGAAGTCTGATTTTGGGGTGAGGTTCTCCCATGCCAAGGAAATTCAGAGTGTGGAAACAAAAGGAGCCTTAGATTTGTTTCTGTAGTGCATTCTTCTGGGTGGAAGACGAAGAGATTGATAAGAGAAGAGATAGCATTTTCGTTCAAAATGCTGTTTCTGTTCTAAAAACTTGAGAAGTGGAATATATTAACTACCCTTGTTTTGACAGAGATAGAGTTAATTTTCTTCTTAGTAGCTGGAACAGTGCTGTGTTTTGGATTTAGCATGAGAATAAGGTTGATAACACACTGATATTTTTGTTGTTGCTAAGTCATGCTTACTCAAATAGAAGGGTTTTTCAGTTTCCCAAGCTCTGCCGATGAGGACCTGCAGAAGAAGCCAGGAGGGAGCATTGCCAGGACAACTGACCCAAAGGCCAGATATTCCATACCGTATGGCAACATGCCCAGTATATAAGCTGGGATAGTTATCTGGAAGGGGCTGACTGCTGCTTGGGAATGGGCTGGGATTGGTCAGCAGGCAGTGAGCAACTATAGTGTGCATCACTTGCTTTTATTCCTCTCTCTGTCTCCTTTTCATTGCAGTTACTGTTGTTGTTGTTGTAATAATAATGGTGACGATAATAATATTTTACCTCATTTGAATTATTAAGCTGTTCTTGTCTCAACCCATGAGTTTTCTCCTTTTCTGATTCTCCTCCCCATCCCACTGGAAGGATGTGAGGGGAGTGAGTGGCTGTGTTGTACTTAGTTGCTGTCTGGGTTTAAACCATGAAAATCTAACAGAGAAATATTTATTTAAATAAAGATTTACCATTTTATTCTTTCATACTGTGTTTCCTAATCTTGGGTTTACTCTACACCCTGCCTTTATGGTACCAAACTTTTCTTTAATATTACAATGTCACATGACAGCCAGCTTCTGTAATGGGAAGACTGCAAAGCTGCAAGATAAAATCTGTCAAGGAGTAAAATCATTATAAACCCTCATTAGCAACGTTAAAAAAAAAAACCCAGAAAAATACTGCATAAGATACTGCTTTTTTACTTTACGTTATTTATATTTTGAGTCTGGCAAAAATCTGAAAAATCTCTCATAAGGGACGAATGCTACATTGACACAGAGCCAAGGGAAAAGCTTTACAGTAGAAATTGTTCATTGACTCTGTGACTGCAAGTGTGGAAGAGCAGAAAGAATTAGATAACATTAATTTAAGAAACACAACAAAGCCAAGGCACAGGATTGCTGTATAAACAGCTTTAACTATATATATTTATTTCCAGTGGCTCTGAAAACAAATGGAAGATTACTGGGAAAAGATTAACTGTAACAAATGCAAGGGAAATGTTTGAAGCAGTTAAAAAAAAGCTTTTTCTAGTAGAGCAGCTAAATCTAGTTAATTGTGTTTGATTTTTGTTTTCATAATTGCTTCCATTGTTTCACTGAACTCCCGCTGAATGTCTGACATAGTCGAGTTCTTGTGCCGTAATTAAAAAAAAAAATATATAGAAAATGAATACCAATGTGATTAGTGTTGTGTTACATACTTTAATATATGTGCTGCTCATACTGGTTGAGAGCTGCTTCATGCTTAGCTGAGCAGATAATCCACAATTTAAAACGAAGAAACTACTCTGGTAAGTTAGTGTAGTTAATGGAAGTATTTGACTATATGTGAAGGTAAGAAACATCATTCTGGTCAGGTAAGGAGGTCATGAGTAAGTCTTTGTAATGAGAAACCCAAATTATTTTGATTCCTGATGTGACCCCACACACAGGCATTGTCCCAGCTTTTGGCAGCCTTTTGGAGCAGTTCTAGCAGCAGTCAGGGTTGAGCTGCCTGAGGTGGCAGCACAGTCTGTGGAGCCCTTCCTGTGCAGCAGGTTTTATACATCCTGAACTGGTGTGTTGTAGAAATGTAGAGCATCTGACATATTGACACATACTGACAGCAAGACATCCCATACATGGCGCACATACAACTAGCTTTTGTGGGTGTTACTTACTGAATCACATTTCTAAAATACAATTATACGATGCTCTTAGAGCACAGTTGAAGAGCAAGGTAGAACAATATCCTGCAATGCATGGACTCTTCTGTATCTGTGGCACAGGCAGGAAATCTGATTGTGTCTGGAGGGGTGAAGCTGAGACTATGTTTGAAACTGCAAACGGAAATGTTCTCTTTCACTCTGGGTCTAATTTTTGTCTCCCTTGCTTTGAGACAGACCCAGTAAATGTGGATAAAGTTGCAGATGCTTGTTGTGGCTCAGGTAGATGTATCTGAAAATATTAACATTGGGCAACAGGTAGGGAGGAACCACTGGCTATTTTTTGATTGGAGTATCACACCTGGATGCTGTGGTTAAATTGGCCAGTTATTCCTTCATCCTTTGCTTTGTTTCTTATATAGTTCATGCTGTGTATTTCTGAGTAGAGGTGTTTAGTTAGTGCAGCTGTTGAGACTGAGAACTATCAGGAGGAGCACTGCCTGGTTTTGTGGAAATGAAGTGAACCATTTTACTGAAAAGATGTATGTACCTAGCAGTGTCACATCTGAAGCAGCTTCAGTTTTAGCTTGTACCATGAAACAGAACTGTAGGAGAATTCTAAAGGCAGTTGCAGGCTCATATGACAGAAATGTGCTACTCTATTTTGTGCTCAGTCCTCGGTCCAGCCAGTGTTGTCAATCACTTCCCTTCCATGGTGGATGTCAGTCTGGCACCTGTTGAAAGGAAAAACAAGTCAAAAGAACTACATTGTCTTCTTTCAATTTATTTGACAGTGGTATATTAGGTAACATTGTTTCTGAGTAAAGCCAGTAGTGAATACGTGATTGAGTCCAAAGCTCTTCCTGTAAGCCAAGGCTCTTCATTACCATTCATGGATGTTTTATATAATTGCTTGTGTAAGGGTTGCACACGATGCATTGCATACTTTGGATAAAAGTACTCAGCAGGTGCCGTGATTTTATACACTAAAAATGAATATTTAAGACCCAAGGGAAGCTATTCACAACTTCAGGGAGGTGGGGAGATAGTAGAAGCGTAATTTAAAGTAGTTTATGGTTCTTTTAAAGCACTATTAAAAGAAATATCTCAACATTTCCTAGGGTGATTCATCACAAGCTGACTTGTCTTTAGGATTTTCCCAAATGTTTTTCTAGTTAGATAAAGGATACGCATGAATGTGCAAAATGATTTGGCTGTTTTGTCTGAATGATGACAATCTGTAGAAAACTGAATTTGCCACATTCCTATCTTTCCTTCGCAGCTGAAGTGGGAGTTCAGTGCTGTTCCTTTTACCTTTTTGATTTGTTAGAGCACTTTACATTCGTTGGGCAGAAAAGCTGGATTCCATCCTCCATATCAACCTGTTCAGAAACTTAACTTGCATGGATATTTAAAAGAATATATAGGAAAAAATCAAATTATTTCTTAAATATGCAACTGGTATCATTAAATATGCCACTGGTAGCGGGTATGAATTAATCCACTACCCGCACTGTAACTCTAGGCTTCAGAGTCTGTATGTCATTGCCCTGGAAACTTGATTTCAGAAGCGTGGTGTTGACTCTTACTTTGTTACCTGTAGTTTTCACAGGTGTCATTGATTGGAGCAATATCCAGCCAGTGCATGTTGCAGTGCAAGGTGTGGCTGTTTGCCAAAGGCTGTGCTTGGGAGTTTATATTTTTCAGAGGTTTATTTTTCCATGCACAGACTGATGTCAGTGGTGCTTGGCAGTACATTTAAGGAAAAAAAAAGAATTCCTACTTAAAATAAGTGATTCTGTGCACTTTATAATATACATGCTTATAAACGCAGAAGCCAGAGAAATTATCAGTGTTTTTCAAGTAGGCATGTAAAGGACTCTCTTCAGAGAAGCTGTACAAGCTACGTGCTATAAGGAAAAGAAATGAAATGTAATCATTATCCAAATACAGTGAATAAAGATAAGAGTTCTCCACAATTTATCTGTCAAATGTGTGTCTCTGTCCAACACAGAGTGACTCTAATACCACAGTTGATAATATTAAGTCTGCCCACATATTTTGTTCAAAATCTCTGTGGTGAGGCATTCATTGCCTTGAAAAGCTGACACAATGGAATGCTTTTTGTGCTGGCTCTGGACAAATTATAGTCCATTTTATCAGTTCCAAGGTCAGAATACTATCATGGCTCTTAAACTGTAGTGTAGTAAAGTGGGCTCTATTGAATGTTCAAGGAACAGCTGTAAGTTTGCCTGATTACTGCAGCCAGGTATCTCCAGCACCAGAGATTTTTGTCTGAACCTATGTCTTTTGTCTACATTCTCATTTTTGCTGTAATTTAATTTCAGGATTGATTTTTACTACAATATATATGGAGTTGTAGAGCTAAGACACTTTTGAGACACACAGCAGCCATTGTTAACATGTCACTGTGGAAATGCTTTCATTGCTTATCTCAGCTCTAGTGCTAGTTTAAGCATAAGTCAAAGGGCACTGTCATTAAACACCTTGTACTGCCAGACTCTGTGTTTCTTTCCCTATCATTCTTGTAGACCACTTCTATTCTTAGAACTGAAAAACTTAAGCCCTTTCACGCAAAACCTGAACTAGATTTGCATGGACTTAATACTTCTCTTTCCTTTTCTAACTTGTCTGCTACTAGCTTTTCCTTCCCTTTCAAAATAACCTGCAATCAATATGAAACTTTATTTTTATGCCCCCTCATGCCTGCACTGGTGTGGGAATATTCATTTTCCTGTGAATAAAAATCATCATATATTTTTTTTCTTGGCCCCTCTGAAATGCCAGACAATTATTTCAAATTAAGATCAGAATTATTTTTTTCCTAATAAAAGCTGTGTTATTCAGCAGAATCCACTTCTCTCTTGGTATCCAGTCTAGAGGTCCTGATAGCCCCTGTGTGGATAAGCATGTTTCCTTGCCCATTTTGCACTTTCTCTTCACCCCTTTTACACAGCAGTTCATCAGCATTGCTTTTTGATGTGCAAAGTGGGTAATTTCAGTAACGTTCCTCTACCCCCAAACTTTCGCTTTCCTTTTTTGGTTCAGTCTCCTGAGTTCATGACCAACTGCAGACAGATCACTGATTCAATGGTGTGACTTTTGCTCTTTGGGAGCAGGTGAAGGAATGTGGGTGGCTTTCTCTTATCTGCTGTGGGACCCCAGCACACATGGGGTAGCAAAGATCTCAGAGTTCCTGTAGAGTAAAATGAGGGCAAAACCCCAAATAAAGCTGACATCTCTTGGTGAGTTGGAGTTCAGTCTGTATTTAGGTGATATGATGTGTTTTATTGGCTTACTGTCTTAATTTGATGTCTAAAACTTGTTTTATTATTAAGTAGTCGTGGATAATTTTGAAATGGGTACTGCCTTGCAGTTGCAGTAGCCTTTTTTTCTGCTCTGTTCTTTTAATTCTTTAGGAACACTGGCATAGTCTGTAACTTTCTATGGAGAGATAAGCTGTTGAAATATTTTTTCCTTTCCTTTTCAGGGAGTAATATGTGGGAGGCTGTGGACTATTTGCTTCCAACATAGGAACAACATTGGGTTGGGAATCTGCACTCCTGAGAGAATGCTGGGAATCTGCAGAGGGCGACGGAAATTCCTGGCTGCCTCTCTGACCGTCCTTTTTGTCCCAGCCATTACGTGGATTTATCTGTTTGCTGGGAGTTTTGAAGGTAGGAGAGGAATAATGGCTGAGGGGGGGTGGTGGGGTATTGAATGATTTGCATCTGGGCAGACAAATGCAGATCAGTCATCATTGATTTTATTTAAATAAATCTCGTTTGACTTGCATATTAAATAGTTCCCAAGGTGCAGATTTCAACAAAGGGCCTTCCTTACCATGTTCTCACTGCTGAGGATGCTGAGTTAATTACTGGCCACAGTTACTTGGGTTTCCACTCATCTTTGAACTTTGAAAAAGGGTGACAACTCCCCCCCTGCGCAGGTTACTAACCTCTTCTTTGTATTTTCTAATTTTTAAATTGGTCTATCCTATACCCTGTAAGATTTTTAACATCTCACTTAAGATACGCTGAACACAGAAAATCAGTGAATATAAAGTTTCTTTACATAAAAGTAGTTTGTGTCCACATCCATCTGACTGTCAATTGATTGTTACAGTTGGAATATCTTTCTGTCCCCTTTCTCCTTAGGTAGAAATCCTCCAGGTTATAGGTACATTGACTTGCAGCTATGTAATGAGCACTTTTTATAACAAGACTTGGAATAATCACTACTTTGTCTTTTATATTGCCTGTCTGATGAAGATTTTTTTCTGACCTTACAGAAGGTCAGCAGTAATACTTCAGTTAGGTGAGGTTTGAAGATTCTGGCTCTCCTGGTTTTTGCTACTTTGTAGGGTTTTTTGTTTGTTTTGTTTATTGTGGAGGTGCAGCATTTTATGTTGGGCAATGGGTATGTTATTTTGGCAAGAGTAAAAAAAAGCCATTGAGCCTTTGTAGTTTCCTTAGCATGAGGAAAGGTGTTCCAACTTTGTAAAAACTGTTCAGTCACTACAGTCTGATAATTTTGAAAAGGCATTGTTTAAAATGTCAAGCTTCTTTCATGTATCCTTGGCTGACAAATCTGTGCTGTGTTTCAAAACGAAATGGTTTTCCACATTTAATTACAAGTAAGAACATGTAAAGATTTTCAGTGTGTGTTACATACGATTCTGAATTAGTTATATGCCATGTACAAATATTTGTTTATGCAAATTTATTTGAGTACTTACAATTCTACGTTAATGTGCAGTAACTCCATGAACTCATTCTAGAACGAAACACTTGCGGGATTCATGTTAAATTGGAAAGGCAAGGGGTGCTAGCTGCATACTTAAAAATAATGATCTGGCAGGCAGAACAGTACTGATTTTGTTTGATTTTTAAAAGCTGAGCAAATGCAGGCCTCACCTTTTTGCTTTTAGAAGAATATTATGCTGCTTTGTCGTAATGACTATTTTAATTGTGTCCACAATTGATAATGCCATGGTGTTTTAAATTCCTCTGTGGGTAGAATCCTTTGTTTTTACAGAGAACTCAATACAAATCTTAAAATTTGCTGCTGCATGGTATTTGAAGTGACTTAAAGCTCTCACTGTGAATTAATCTTAAATGCAAACCAGGGAACAAAGCCCATTGCCTATTACAAAGCCTTGCACTGGAAAATGACTTGAAATTACATAAAGTTAGTAACTCTTTCACTTATTTCTCTTTATCCGTTATCTTTTTTTCTTAATTTCAGATGGGGCATTATTTAATCTTTGTTGGTTAAAAACTAAGGTCAGTTAGATATTTATTTTACTGAATGATAGCTAGCATTTTCCTTAACTTTGTAGGTATTATGGACAAAAAGTTAATGCTATTTTGTTATTTTACATGACTACTTCTTTTTTTCTCCACAATGGTCCCCACAATTTACTCACGTTTGAGCTCGCTGTGGAGGTTGCAGCGAGGTGGAGGTGGCTTTCCTCTCCCAGGTAACAAGGAATAGAACAAGTGGCCTCAAGTTACACCACAGGAGGTTTAGATTGGATATTAGGAAAAATTTATTCATGGAAAGGGTTGACAGGCATTGGAGCAGGCCACCCGGGAAAGTGGTTGAGTGACCATCCCCAGAGATGTTTAAAAGATGAGTAGATGTGGCACTTAGGGACATGGTTTGGTGGTGGACGTGGCAGTGCTGGGCTAATGGATGGACTCAATGATCTTAAAGGCCTTTTTCAAAATGAACAGTCGTATCATTTTATGGTTCTATAATTGAGTAAAAATTGCCTCACAATGGCATTGTGCCTTGATTTGAAACTGTCAGGAATGTAGAGTCCTCTCTGCCTTTGGCACTAGTTTCTTCTGTTAATCACAGGGCTAGAAATTTTCTTTTCAGTCCAACTGGTTTTAGATTTGAGTAAATGGTTCTTTTTAGACTTTCCTCCAGAAAAATTAAAGAAATCATCAATACCTGGTATCTTCATAGACTCAGTTATTCAGTGTGGAAGGGAGCTCAGGAGTTCCTTTATTAAACTCCTGCTCAAACCAGTGTGGGTTTTGGAATCAGGCAAGATTTCTTAGCCCTCTATTCAACTGTGTCTTGAAAACCTCCAAGGATAGAGAATACATGGACTTCCAGCCATACTATGAATGAGTAACCATCATCCTTTGAGCCCAACAATCTGGATAGTTTTTCACCCATCTAGTAGTCCACCCATATACTCTGTAAAATCCCAGCTTGGATGAAGGGATACTGTGCTTAAATTCAAGGGAGATCACATCAGCTGGTCATGTATTCATAGTCATTTCACCACAGAAAGCAGTCAGGTTGGTCAAGCATGATTTACTTTTGGTGAATCTGTGATAATTATTGCCTGGTCAGGCTTGGGAATGTTTCTGTTTGAAGATACCTACATATAGCAGTAAAATCACCGTGGTCTTTTATTCACTAAGTAAAAAGGTTGACCCTACTGAGTTGCCATAGCAAAAAATTTTGTGGGGATTTTTTAATTCTTTTGCAGTTTTTTTCTTTGTTTGTATGTTTCAGGGCTCTGGACTCAAATGTCTCTGTTATGACATCTGCAGTGCTGTGTCTGCCTTATATATTCTTGATGTAATCAAGAATTACATTACTCATCCATGTGTTTATATCTGAGAACTTAAGTTGTTCATTTGCCATAGCATGGGAGTGGGATCCCATTAGAAACCCTTTAAAAGCTTTGTTAGTGGCTCTGTAATACAAAATATGCCTTACTGCAGTCTGTTCCCATGTTCTGCTTTTTAAATAGTTTCAAGTTCCTTAAGACAGAATTTTGTTTTATTTTGGGTTTTGTTCTCTTGTCGGAAGGTACCTGGCAGCCTTCTGCTTCACAGCTGTCACTCAGACGCTTCCAGTAAGACCCTTCCCTTAGAATATTCATTGGAGGTGGTGTTACCCAAGCTGTGACAGCAGTAGCTACTAAAAGCCTCATTAATCATATATAAATGTCTATCAAGGTTATGAAGCAGAATATTAAAGATGATACTGAATATTGTATAGCCTTTGAACATACCTGGTTACTGTTGTTTTTAATAATGCACAAGGACAGCATAATTTCAGTTATCAGTTACTTTGAATGAAAAAGCTAATTGTTCCAACATTCTTAGATTATATTCAAAAGACAAAGTAATAGAGTAGGAAGGGTGGAATGCATTTAAAACAGGCAAGAGGAAATAATCAAATAATACATGATGAATTTTCATTAGAAAGAAAATAGCAATTTCACTAAGTAGCTGTAGCTCCATAAATAGCTTAATTTTCCAAGCTATATGCAGTAGTTTTCTATCCCCCTTATCACTAAGGTCATGTAAAATGGAGATTTGGAACTGTAATTTGACCATGCTTTCTAGATTACTGATTCCTAAAAAAAAGAAAAAAAAAAGAAAAAAAAAAAGAAAGAAAAAGTGGCTATGTGTCCTCAGCAGATTTACAGTCACCTCTGTTTTGACAGGGTGAAAATACACTTGAGTTACCAGTCCCTGTGTGGTGGATCCACTTGAGGTTGAAAGCCTGAAGTATGTGTGTAGGGCTTCTGTGTAGAACATATTTCCAAGGAAGGAAAGAGCAGTAATGTAACCTTAAGATGAAAAAATCAAAAGTTGTATGAGATCCTGTAGGGAGTCTGTGAGAGAGCAGTTGACTCTGGTTTCTTTTAACTGCTCGGGTAGCATTTTAAAAAACAGAGCCTGCCTTCTTTCCTGGGACTTGCTTTCCTTGATTGTCCTCTTTCCACTCCAGTGTTGGGCAACTATCATTCCCTGACAATTCATTTCAGTCAAAGTCGTCTGTAGAGACATGATTGAAGCCAGAGTTGGGCAAACACCTCATAAAATACAATAAAATAAATTGAAGGAAGGCTGCAAATATTCATCTTAGTATTTAAATGGATTCACTTTGATGCTGTTCACACTCTTTTTGTGTATGGTTCCATAAATATTCTAGTGAATATGTTAATTGGGAAGACTGTCTATGGAAACAATGACTATCCAGTTTTAATATTCATGGGAAGTCGATTTTGAAATCATATTTGTGAATACTTGAATCAAAAAACTGATTCTGGGGGTTCTTGGTATGAAGTGCCAAAAGTTTATCACGTGATCTATGTGCTCAATGAAAACTGCCTGATTTTTTAATGCTCCCAGTAAGTTGGCCATAGGAAGAGGCAAACAAATAATTAATTTCTAAAATGTCTATCAGACACTTGCAACTGATGAACAAACGTCAGAAAATAATTCCTTCACAGACAATGTAATCAAAAAGACACAAAACCAAAAATTGCTTTTTAAATTACATTTCCTTCGGTTGGCCTGAATTTTTTCTGGTATGTATCTCAACCGGATTAAACAAGAAAACTTAATCCAGTGTCCATTTAAAATAGAAGCTTCAACCTTTGTATTGATCTTGTCTTTTAAATAAAGTTCTGAGAAAAGAAGTCCTGAAAGGGTTCCTCGTCATATAGTAATGGTGTTACTGTGATGAGTGCCTGAACAGGTTTACAGGACGTGTGGTAAGAGAATATTTGCTATCTTTAGTTAAAAAGTAACCCCTTCATTTCCATTCTGGAGTAAATGATGGTGGCTTACTGTCACACTTGGACACGAACACGCAGACACCTGTTCAGGAGAGAAGCAGAAAAAGAGAGAGGCCGAGAAGACCTCGGACTTTACTACATATCTTCTTAATAATCACCTTGGGTTGGAGGGTGAGGTTTACACCCCTCAACCACACTGGTCAAAGGAAAGTCCATCAAGCATCTCCGCCCAGGAGAAAAGAATGCAAACAATAGAACAAAGTTACAAAAACGTAACTATGTTTACAGAACAGTGCGTGAGAAACTCTTACACAGAAATGAAAACATCGAAGAACTGCAAAACTCAGGGCGACAGCTTACTCCTCTTGTGTTACATTTATTTCAGGTGATAGAGAATTGTCACTTAAGCACCTCTATCTCTACTGCAATCACTATACCTTCTTAAATATATTTGGGGATCCTACAAGAGCTAACTCACTTATGATCGCAAAAACCTCAGGCTTATGTGAAGTTTTGGTGTGTTATCCTGGAAAACTTGTCCTTCTGTGAAACCCTGGTGATTTGGTGATAAATAATGCTGATAAAGGACCAGAAAGTCCATGCTGTGAAAGCTGAGTCTTATTCCCCACTCAGCATCTTTAACTTTGAAGTCAGTGATCCCACATTTATTGTGTTTAACAGGCTTGAGAAGCCTTATATGTCCATTGTCTAAGAAAGTAAAATTAATAAGTGCATATTGGAAACTAAAGAGTTCTACTCCCCATTTTATAAATAAACAGACTGCTTGTGAGCAGTGATGGGAAATTTGAAGTAGTTTCTGTACCAAAACAAGAATGGCCTTATGCCAAGAGTGTCAGCCAAAATACACCATGGTCATGAGAAGCTTTTGGAGGTCAAATTGTGGAGTTACGGGGGGAGCATGGATCTTTTTTCTTCTCAACCACTTTTTCAATTAAAATTCTACAATACAAGTTTATCCTTGGCTGGTAAGGTCCACTCCCACTCAGCCCCTTAAATGCTGAAGTCAATGCTGTTTTTTCTTTAGCTTGCCAGGAGTTCACATCCTTAAACCAATACCCTGTCATCTCAGGAGAAGCCATGAATCTTGCAATGGCCACTTCTTTTGTCAGGGTGCTGTACCAAGTGATGAAAGCAAGTCTGCATTGCTTTTTGGAATTCCAGTACAGAGGGCACACGTTTCCTTTTGACGCTCATATTTTTAAGTACAAGCTTTCAGAAAAGGAAAGTCAGCTGTAGGCTTACCTTCTTTCTTCTCTGTACAATCTCTTGATTGGATGGAATGTTTCTTCACGTCTAAACACCAGTTTTCTCTTGGCTTTATTTTTCTAGACAGCTCTTAATTTGTCATTTCTGGCAGAAACATAAAGGTCAGAATGAAAAGGAATTCTTTGACAGGAGTGAGGGGCCAGCTTCTTTGGAACAGCAACTCACTGAATATAATTGGCGGGATTTCTCGAGGGTTTTATTTCATCTTTGTCTTCCTCCTCCTTTGAACAAACTTTTGGGAAAAGTGCCATCTATAAACATTGCATTACACAAAAGTGAGCAAATTTCTCCCAAGAAGAAGGGACATCTGGATGCCCAAATTCTGCTAGGGCTGCGTGGAAGATTTAACAGTAGGACTGCTATTTCCTGATTATTCCTCCTCTCTTTCAGAGATAGGTACTTATTAGCTTCATAGTCAAAACATTTTTTTTTAGTAGAAGAACAGAAAAGCAAGGTGAGCTTAAATGTCTTTTTAAAAAAAAAACCAAAAAAACAAACCCCAAGAAGTAGTGCTTGGCTTTCTGAAACAAAATGTGCAGTTTTAAGTACACCAGAACTCCTTTGTGTGCTGGAACTAATGTAGCCTGACTTGCTGTGATTGATGTCATGCAGCTGATTGATGTTGAAGTTGCTTTTCCTACAATCAGGGCATTTATAAAATCTAGCTCCCATATGGATCTCCTGGTATCTAAATAAATCTTGAGCTTGTGCTACAGTGTATTTCTCAATGGTGGAATGTTTGGCATCTCTCATCTCTCTCTCTCTGTGTTCCTGGCAATTGTAGAAGCTTCATTACCTCTGACTTCTTTCCCTCTAATGAAGTAATTTGAAATTAATCAATGAGCTCTGGGGGCAAACAGGCAAGCAGGTCAACAAATGTGTATGCATAAGATAAAAAAATATCTGAAATAGAAATGCTTTAAAAGATTGAAATGAAAAGTTCAGTTTTTGATTCTCAGAACAATTAATTTGGGCTGTTCGATTTTTTGTGAAGTTTTTGTATTTAAGATTTGCAGGGTGTTTTTCAGGTCAGGAAAAGGTTTGAAATCAGAATGTCTGGTGAGACAGCAAATTGCATCTGTAGTACCTTCCAGTACTTTTGAAACTTACGTTTTGAGTATTTATTTAAATATGTATAATACCAGAAGGAGGAGGCGTCGAGTCAAAAAAAAAAATTCAAATAAGTACTTCACACATCGTGTATGGTCATTTTTATGTTCTGCAGATTATGCTCTGGAACGGTTTAGGAAAAGCAGCTGAGTGGGAAGGTTGGTATCCTGTTATTGGGTGGATGTGTTTTGGGTGTGCTTAGCTTAACAATACCAGTATCTGCGACACATCTCTTTTATTGCCTCCATACCCTTTTCAAACATTTTTCAGACATGACATTGTTCAGCTGAGTAATTATTTCCTTCCCTTGAAGTTTTACCTCTCTTGTGTTGCTTTGCAATTCTTGCTTCTAGACTTGAAAGAGATTTTTTTTTTTTAATGTATCTAGATATCCTTGGACTATTGAGTGAAATGCACAACTGACTTCAAAAACATAGTCTGACAGCAGTCATTCCTGCTTCACTCAGCTTTGTAGATACCAACAAAAAGAGAGAAAGTTGATGACCTGGAGACCGATACGTTTTTAGCCTGAGATTCTCTTCCAGTTTAACCCTGTTCAAGCTATTTGAGCTATACTGTGACAATAATTTTTTTAACCTGTCGTGTGACTGCCATTCTCTATAATGCTGTGAAATGGTTGAAGTCTAGGATGTAAACATCAAGGTTTTAAGCCTCTTTTTTTTTTTTTCTTATGTTTTGTAACTCTGTTTACCTTTGAAATTGCTAAATGTCAGAGTTTGCAGAGATGAGGAATTTGGGGGGTAAGAGCTGAAAGTAGTGAAGTTAAAATGACCAAAAAACCCCATAGAATCGTCACATTTCCCTAAATTAAATTCACAATCCAAAGGAGACTGTGTTTCTGTTTGGTATATTTACTTTAAAAAAATAATTATACGCCTAGCTAAAATATTTTACTGTATAAATAAAGTGTTTCACAATGAGATACTTTTTCCAGTGAACTTGTAATAATGTCTATACCTATTCTAAAGAAGAGGTGTGTGGTGTGCTCTCTGCATACTCCTTCCTGAACTTCTGTAAACACCCAGTGAAATCACCATCACCAATGTAAGCTTTTAAACACCTGGAGCAGCTTACAAGCTTGGAGTTAGTAACACACTAAGGTCCTGAATTAAAAACCAAAGATGTATATCTACAAAACAAACTGAAAATGTGGCTGTAGCACAGTCAGCCCTGCTTGTGTTGGCTGTTGTTGAGCAAGCACAGGTACTGTCAGGGGTGATGCACCACTGTGAGAAGCAGAGGAGGCCTGGGCACCTTGTGCACTCTCTTCCAGTCACTGAAGCCTGGGCCCTTATATCTTCAAAGTGATTATTGTTCTTCTTAAGCAGATTAAACCCAGTGCAGTTATGGCTGTTGGTGCTACAATAGGATCTTCATTTGGCTCTCTAGACACAGGATTGGGGTTGTCATGGTGTAGTTTAATATCAAAGAATGTTGCATACCATTTGTGTAATATATAGAGGATTATTTCTGGAGCTGAAATAAAGCCATCGCTAATAAGATAGAATTATTCTTATATGTTGTAAAGCACTTGAAGAAATTGCTGGAATCAAAAATGTGAAAGCTATCTGTTTCTTATGTATTTAAGTAGAGTGGAAAAGCAATACACCACAGTAGTTGTGTTTCTCCCCAACATTTTCTTCCTTTACAATTTTTCCTGTTTTATCATTCACCTTTCCTTGTTTACATGTCAGTACGTCTCTCCTAGAGTAGTCGCTGCAGTCTGTGTTTAATTTCTGTTTCAAAATGGAGCCGGCAGACAAATTTATAGATTCTTCTCAAAAGTGCACAGAACAGTTACTGATGTTTTATGGGCTTGTGAAGATTTGTAGGTTTTAACCATCAGAGTGACTGTTAACAATCAATGTCTCCTACATCCTGCATAGGACAGGCTGTGTTATATGGTAGAGCTGATAGAATAATGCTGGCTGGTAATTCCTGCATCTGACCTGTGCGTTCTAGATACACCAAAGCTGCTCTAGCCAGATTTGTGAACTTGATTTTAAAGCTGGTAGAGGATTCTAGCACACCTCTGAATAAATTACTCCGCCTTGTTAAAAAATACATGCTTTAATCTCTGTCTAGGTATTTCTGGCTTCAGGGTAAGAAGTGAAAGACGAGAAGCAGACAATGGGAAAAAAAAACCAAAAAAGGATCATTTTAACAGTTTCAGTTTCATGTAAAATAAGCAATTATGATTATGAGGTATTGCTGTGTATAAAGTGCACTGCAAGAAATATCACCTTGAGAACTGTAGATGAGAGTGCTACCAGTGCTACAGCTATCACAACTTACAGCTGTTTAAAAAAAGAGGTAAATTCATAGGAAATTGCTAATCTTCCCATAGCTAGTAGAAGCTAGTTATCAGGATGATCAGTTGCCATCCCAGTCCAGAAAAACTAATTTCCCAAGCAGAATATTTGTTTTGGGCTCCAGGTTACTGTACCTTTTCGTTTGTGAAAAATAACCCTTCAGAAAGGATCAAAAACCAGTTTCAGTTGCAGGTTAAGAATGTTTATTATATTTAAGAAAAAATATGTATTTGAGCACTAATTTGGCAACCAATTGTTCATGGGATCAAGGCTTATAAACTTACATATTAACAGTATGATATTCTCAATTCTCCAAATAAAACATAAAATCACTGCACAGTGTTAAAAAGTTACCTTTGGAACATTAAAACATGGAAGAGTTCTCATCCATTTCTCTCCCAACATTAAGGTGTTCAGCATTCTAGAATCGTATTGAAATCATACCACCATTTTAATATTTTACAATCAGTATATTTCCTGCCTGTCATTGAATTTAATTTAACCGAACTCTGTGATTTTGCTTGTTAACTTTAGCAGGAATAATGTTTTCGGATGAATGAATGCTATAAAAGTCTGCTTTTTATTCTCTACTAATCAAACTGTTATAATGTGTGTCTCAAGGGATCTACACTGACTTTAACAAAAGATTCTTTTGGTCTGAAATGTAATACACACAGAATGTTTTCTAGCAGTATTAGCTATAATGGATTTAGCTATTTCACCTCTTGTTTCAGTGCTTTACAAACCCAAGGGTTTAAGGTAAAAATCTCAGCAGAGAGGTTACATTTTATAGAATATTCTTGTAAGAACCAAGTTTAAAAATCCATCTGCGCAGCTACACATAATTACTGGTTTCCAAGGAACTCCAGCTAACTTTCTTCAGAGCTTTGCCAATATACACAGAGGTAAGTAAGTCTGAAAATAACAATTATCTAACTTATTTGAGTTGGGTGAAGGTATTAGTTGCTTGTTCACGTACACTTGAATGGAGATGTGATGAATTAAGTGGTCTTTCCTGTAGAATGCAAATGCAGTCGTTTAACCAAACGACTGAAACCTACTATTTATCTCCTTTAAATTGCGTGACTTTGTTTGCCAACGAGCTGCCTCATATTAACCTGACTTCAGAGTCGCTGATGGGGACTCTCAGCTTCATACTGAGTTTCTTGCTTTTAAGAGACTTAAGAGCAAAACGTACCTCTGTTGTTATTTGTGTCCTTTTTTTCCTCTCCCCAATTTTAAACATTCGCATATGCCCCCTTTCTCTTCAGCTGCCAAACTTGTACCTCAGTGCTGTGATATTAATAGCAAAGATTAAGCAGTTTCAGCTCATCAGAGAAGAGATATTAATCATCATCAGGCCCAATGAGAAGTTTAATTTTCCGCTTCTCTTTTTCTACTAAGCTCTGGTGGCTGTCACTCGCACCGATGTCTGCGGGACATTTAATAATCTGCTTCTGAAGATGCATTTCAGTGGTTTCTTTCCTTTTATTTCCTCTGTCAATCTCAGTGAATTTCATCATTTTAGGCTTTAATTGAAGACCACTGTGAGGAGATGGAGAGAAGAATGTTATTTCTTGAACAAAGCTACTTCAGGGACTCATGGTTTTTATTGTATTCGGGAGGAAGATGGGTTAAATCAAGATACTGAAAATTATGGGATTTGTTGTTTTGGGATGTGACTCTCTACCTGTTCCCCTTGAAAAATTTCATATCCTCCCTATCCTCAGCTCCTGTTTACACACAGTATTATTTATTTGTGCCTCAGAAGTGTGGTTAGAATTGCGGTGCAATATGGATGATGCAGAGCACACTGAATCAGGGGATGACAAGAAAGAATCCGCATCGAAAACTTCATAAAACAGCTTCCAAAATTATATCTGTACTAGTAAAAGCACTTGTGGGATATTAGACTAGTTGACATAGCAGTAGCTGTTCAAAATGGCACGTCTCTTAGACTGGCACAAACTTATCTTACAGAGAAGCCCTAAACTTAATAAAATTCTTCTCTGAGATTATGCTAGTACTGCCACCTCTTAACTACAATCAGACAGTGAAGTACTGTCTGTATAGGTGTAAATGTGCCATCTACGTATTACCCCTATTTCAGGGGTTTTGTCAGCTTCTAAGTGATTTTAAAAGCGGAAGGTCTCCATTAGGAGCAGCAGGAGATTACAGTTTTCTAAGTCAGGGAAGGACAGATCCGACTGAGATGAAGCAACACACAGAGCTCAAGAGAAAACTGGTTAGTCTTCTGTATGTGTCAGATAAACCTCATGTATCAGTGGATTTGATGGTTGAACAGCGAGGTTGTTGATGAATTTGAACAGCACATGATGTGAAAGCACTCAAGTAACATTTTAAGCAGTTCATAATTGTGGATGCTGCCATTCTTTGCATTACTGGCTCCGGGTGCCTGGTTTTGAGTCAGTGTTTCTCCTGTTTGAAAAATGGGCCCCTTCAAACTTGAAGAGGCTCAGGTTGAGCACCTGAGAACTTTAATCCAGAATCTCTCCTTATCTTTTAAAATCTCTTGGAAAATGTGGCTCCCCAGCCTGGTATTTTCTGTACTGGGGGGATTGATTTATTCTATCTTGGCAGGAAGACTCTTGTATAACTGCCTTATTTTAGCTTCCTAAAAGGCCTCTATCTACATTGCTCACTTGGGATGAACCTTGGAACTTCAGCAGGCCTCTTAAGTTTTCAAGTCACAGAAACATCCTGAGCTGTATTAGAAATGGTCTTTTAAAAATAAGTTTTTTGCTCTTAATAGCCATTTTTTCACCTTGGGGACTAAAGCCACAATAGGCCAGTGACTCTAGACATTAACTTAGAAAAAAATAATATCACACATTGCAATTGCTGCTGCTAAAGAAAGGACAGAACTGCTTCCACCAACAAATCTACAACAAATGGTATTGGTTTTCCTCAGTTGGCCTGACAAGTTAATTTGCAGATTGATTCAGGGGAGCCAGATCTAGAACAGTATTGTCAACCTGAAGCAAAGCATAATGGTAATTTTGTGGAAATAAAATGTTCACACCATACTGCAGTCTATGATATACAGAGGAGGATGAGATATGTTATTTCCTTTATTTTTTTATTAAGGGCAAGGTTGCAAATAAATTGTTTGGAAAAACACTTTCATATTTAAATAGACTTATATTTTTAATAGTTAAGTAGTTGTTTACCTTAAATATCCACGAGTACATTACAAAGAGTAGAAAGACGTTATATTATTTGAATCTCATTTAGAAATATTCCACTAAGGTCCTGGCACATCGTTTGACTGCAGGTAATTAATGGAATAATCTGAGCCATTTCTGAACAGGGAATATTCTTCTACTAATAACTGTTTGATTGCACAAAAGTAAGATACTTGATATAGCAGCTGTGGTGAAATGGACTCTGGTTAGAAGCAGACAAGTAATGGAAGACTTCTACTGGTGGAAAAATTATCTGTGGTAATTTTATGTGGTGCTTGTTGGAAGAATCAGATTTTCAGCGAGAGTAGGAACTGCAAACAGAAGTGTTGAGAGTTGGAACCTGTTTTTAGTGGATCTCACAGAAAAGATGTTCTAATGGTGTGGTGAAAACTGAGAACATGAGAGTTTAATTAGGAATGGAGGAGCTAATGAATGAGAGTGAGGAAACAACAGTGCTCAGGTGTTGCTTTCACTTGTCATAAACAGTTTCTTGGTAGGAAGCTGAATGGAGTACTCGCAAGCTGGCTTTTTTTATAATAATCCAGGCAGGAAGACAAGACAAAGGAAAAGATACGCATGCATTGCAAGTAGTGGGATGTAGTAAAAAAGTGGATTCATATGGAAAAGAGAAGGTACTATCTTGAGGAGTCAGGAAGACTTTGAGTTCTGTTATGAAAGCACCATTTGCAGTATCACTGAAAGCAGCCTTGCTGTGCTGCACATTAACCTTGTATTTGAGCATCGTGTATGTGTGAAAAGATTCAGCACTGTGAAAATGTGCACATTCCAAATTATTCATTAGGTTTGCATCTTCTGAAATCACAGAGAATTTCTCTATGTGAAACCTATTCTGAACATAAAAGCTACCAGTCAGACTTGCAAATTGATGATTAATATTTGGTAGTCATCAAGTGTTTGTGGATTTAACTGAATCAGTGCTTTAAAGTTGTAGGAAATCATTAATAATTGTTAAGAGAGAATTTGCTGTTACAAGGAAAATGGATAACCTGCTTATTTGGCCCTCTCAAGAGCAAATACGACATTAGATGAGCAACATATTGAAGAGAAAGAGAAAAGTGATCCTGTAAGCGAGGCATTTTTGGTGATGGCTGATGGTGGAAGGACTATTTAAGGCTAATTTAAGTCTCTCTAGACCTTCTAGCACTTTCTATTGCTAGGCTCACTCAAGAGCAGAAGCTATACATCATCAACCCTCCAGTAAGGCTACTGATGGTTATGTGGTTAAAAATAATAGGAAGACTAAAACAACGAAAAGACAATGACTGCAACTTGATAAGGAGTTTGTATTCTGCCTGTGTATTCTAATGAACAGTTCCAGTGTATCACAAAAAAGAAGTAACTATAACACTTAAGTTTTGGTGAATTTCTTTCTATTCATATAAAAAGAAAAGTACATTTCTGGATGCTGAAACAGAAGAAAAGGAAGGAAAGAGATGTACCTCTTGTTACAGGATGGCTTGTTGAATGAGGTAATGGCTCTGAGATTCCAGAATATGGGAAAAACCATGTTCCTATTTAGTAGTATTGATGATTTTTCTCTAAAGAAAACAGCAGGATGTTGTTACCAAATTGATGGCAACGCCAAGCTATGGATATAGGAGAAAAAAAGTAATCAAGAAGGTCTTTGCCTCCTCAGATAGCAAAAATAGGGTAAAACAGATCAGAACTTCACATAAGCAGTAATGCAAGACGTTTGAATTACTGTTTCTGAGGATGTTTGTCAAGAAAGAGCTGTCTCTTAGTGCTGTCCTAAAGCATATGGTAGAAGGTCAATCCTCTTCTCTAGCTGTTTAAAGATAGAAAGGTTGATAAATAGTGAAATTCTGAGGAAGACAAGGACTGCACATTTGTATTCAATGCTGCAAGCTGACTGGACTTTTCATTGCATACAGAACTGGATTTGATCAGAACATAACAAGTTACAGCCTGAAATTGTTGTAATGGGAGATTCAGGTGGGGTTTGACAAGAGGAAAAGCATTTCTAAACAGAAGAGAGTTTGAAGTGTCCTGATAGATTGTGAATAGGAGTTGTGGAATCTCCACCATAAATTTTTTTAAAACAGGGCAATACAGTGGCAAATTAAAATCAGTATTGGTAAGTGTAATGTAAGGCACCTTGGAAAAGAATAATCTTAATACACTGAAGTGGATTCTTAGGTGATTGTCACTGCTCTGGAACGAAATCCCGGACTTTGAATAAATATTTCTAGCGAAGTTGGATTTGATAGTGGGGGATAGTGGGTCACATATATATGTCAGTAGCCACAGGCAAAACTTGATAGGCCTTGCAAGTTATTAGAATGGGAGACTTAATTGTTTTTTTCCTTTCCTTTACAAAATTGAGAGCTTTCTAAATACACAAGACAGGGCAGAGCTTTTCACATGGGCAGATGCTGTTAATACCATGACAAATGTGTTTTATCAGATCAACAATGCATTTAGGAATGCAAATAGGAAGAAAATATCTGTTCATCAGATCAGTGTACTTCTGACACGATCTCTCTGTGGTATTAATGAAATGCAAAAAGCTCTCACTAGTGTTAATGCAAAAGTCAAGCTGTTTAAGAAAGGGCTTATATGATATTTCAGCTTGGGACAACTGGGCCTGAGCTTAATAACTGAAAAGGTCCCTTGTAATCCTATGTGGTATCTTTGCAAATATATTCCCTATTTGCTTCATTGAGCTCTCTTGGGTTCCACTGAACAGGAAATAAATAATCTCCTTTGCTAGAGAAGGTGTATTGTTTGGAGATTATGTTTTGGCTTCTTCATGATTTTAAAACACCATTTTTAAGGATTAAAGCAGCAGCAGAGCTGATTATTTAGTGGTTATTACTTGATGAGGTAATGACACTTGGCTTATTTCCTAAGCACTTTTTGATCTACTGATGAAAAACACTCAATAGGCTAGGTAATATTATTGTTAACAATAGTGGAGTGTTGGGAACTAATTAGTCACACCAGCCTTTTTAGGCAAAGGAACAGAAGTGTTGATGGAGAAAAAGAAGTGCTGTTAAGCTTTAGGAATGCTTCTTTTGAGTGACAGTCTCACTATGTAACGTGACCTACTCAAAGCACTCGGGTGCACTTGTGTGGGAAAATGGGTTTCTTTCGAAGTGGGTGGTTCAGGGTTTATTTGAGGGGCGTGTGTGTGATCGAGTTGTGGTAGAAGGGGGAGCTACAGGGGTGACTTTCCCTAGAAGCTGCTAGAAGCTCCCCTTATGTCCAACAGAGCCAGTGCCAGCCAGATCCAAGGTGAACCTGCTGCTGGCCAAGGCTGAGCCCATCAGCGACAGTGGGAGCACCTCCTGGATAACAGAATTAAGAAGGGAAAAAAGCCCCAAACCGCAATAGAAAGAGCAGCTGGAGAGAGGACAGAGAATATGTGAGAGGAAGACAGATGGGGAGCAGAATGAAACCCCCATAATCCCGGAGGAAATCATTAGCAACGTGCTATGCTACGTATTATTTATAATATATTCTGTATGTAGTTCTTGAGAAAGCTGTTGATGAAATCTGGTTCATGAAATCTAAATTTGAGACTAGATAAGCACAAATGAGTTATTTATTCACCATGCAGACCTTCAATAACCTTCAAGGTATAAGTGAATCCCTGGGAATCTTTTATTACGGTTTTTTGTGAATATGACAAATTACATCTTTTTTATCAAATAAATATGACTGTTAAAAGGTTAAATGAAATAACTCTTCTTGAGAGTTTGAGTGCTCACAGGGAAGTCATCCAGCCTCTTGGCTTTAATACTCTTACACTCTGATGAACTTGAGACTGTCTTCAAAAAAAACAAAACAAGCAGTTTCTCTGCCATTAACCACATGAAATGAAATAGCTTCCTCTTTCTTCTACTTGACATCTTACATAGGTGGAAATTGTCTTTAAATTCTTAAGAGTGCCAATTTAAAAAAAGTATCCTGTAGTCTAAGTGTTAAAGAGAGAAAGAAAGAAAATGGTGATGCATCAAGAGTGCCACCAGAAAAAGCAGAGTACTTTGAACACCACAACTGTTGTTATCCAGATAAGTACTGGAATACCTCTCTTTCTTTCAAGTTTCTTTTATGTGCATGGAGAAATGCTTCCTGGTTTCATATTTTTATGTAATTACAGCTGTGTTGTTGTGCTGGGTTAATCTACACTGACTGCCAGGTGCCCACCAAAGTCACTCTCTCACTCTCCTCCTCAGCTGAAAGGGGGAAAGAAAACAAAAGGCTCATGAGTAACCCCACTAACAAAAATCTTGTCCTGCAAATCCAATACAATGGTAGACCTTTCATTTAGTCATGCCTTACAGATGGTTGTGCCTAATGTCTGTAGTCCCTAATTTCTCTGCTCTTAATTCCTTGCTGAAGGCTTTATTGTGATACTGTACATATGTCTGGCTTCACAGTAGACTGTGACAAGAACAGTTCATCAAAGAAAGGAGAATACATTTAAGTGCTCAGTTGCTGTTTTGAAGTTACTAGTTGCCCTTTCTTCCACTCTGCTGTTTTCCAAAGAAAACACTGAACGGTCATTCTGACTGCCTCAGCTTGGTGGACAAAATTGAAGGCAATTTCCTAATGCCTTGTTTATTGATAATTCTTCGTGATTACTATGGCTTTTGTTTCTTTCTTACATGGTTGTCTGGAATGTTTTCATGTAATACTCTCTTTTCTGATCAATGATGAGGGTAAAAGCGAAAACAAAAAAAGAAACTGATTGAAACTGGTTTCTCTCCAGTTTTCCTACTTTCACCATTTCTTACTGCATCACAGCCTGTTGCTGCCGTGCTCTGTTGCTCCCTTGCATGCTCACCTGCACCCGTTTTCCACATTTGTGCTTGCTTACTCTGTATCCCTTTCAGCCTTACCCTCCCAAAATCCTGTAACTGTTCTCCTCTTGCACTTGCGTTGGTTCGCACATCCCTCACGCCCTTTTTCCTCAGTGTTTTCACACCTTGAACCCTTTCAAGCCTTTTGTGTTGCACCTCTTTTTTGTGCTTCATTTCACTCTCTCTCTGTCACACACGTTCAATTTTCTCTGTTCCATTACTGGATTCCTGGGGACATATTTGCAGTGCTGCCTAGTGGGAGTAAGGGCTGCTATTCTAATATATCTCTGATAGTGTTTATGTTCCCTGTTCCGCACCAGTGACGATGTGACCAGAAAATTTTAACCACTGCTAGTTTCCTTCCACATGTACATCAATAATTTGTGTTCTCTCTCTTTAAAAAAAAAAAAAAAGCCCTTTGCTTCCTTTTTTTAAAATTGATTTTCACTAGAAAAAAACCAGGTTTATTGTGGAGATGTAAAACCAAGCAACATTGTTCAGCAAAGTTGTTATGTGTTCTGTGTGAAAGGCCCAAGGAGCCTAGGAATGAAACGAAAAGAGTGTTGCATCCTCCTCGTTATAACAGATAGGATCCAATATGGTTCAGGTTTTCCTTTCTATACAAAAGAGATATGTCAGAATTGAGAAGTCGTGCAGGTCAGTTGAGCATAGTTCACCTGTCTAATGCTTTCCTATGCTGTATATTCTGCTCTCTAAATACCTGCTTAGCTATGCTTAACATTAAAAAAAAAACAACCAAAAAACCTCAACCATTGACTGCATTTTATGTTATTGTGTTGGGACTCTTTCTTATAATTAATTATCCCCTTTATGAGTAAAATTCTCCTAACCAGTGTAGCTTTCTGTTCTTTTTTTCTTACATACTCTTTAGCTGTGTGGGTTTCTTGCATCTGTTTTATTTGCACAAACTTACATGCTTATATTTAGGGCTTTCACTGAAGAAAATGTGGGGAGAAATCATATGGCCAGCCACGAGAAACTAGAAAACAAGATTTTTACATTGTTGAGAATTTCTTCACAAACCCATGCACTCCTTCTCTCTGCTTACTTTTGGTCTTTTTTTTAGCATGTTTACACCAAGGCTGGTGAGATGCTGGAACAGGTTGCTCTGAGAAGTTGTGCATGCCTCGTATTCAGAAGCATTCAAGGTCACGTTGGACAGGGCTTTGAAGCAACCTGAACCTAGTGATTGATGTCCCAGCCCACTGCAGGGGTGTTGGACTAGGTGACCTTTAAAGGTCTCTTCTAACTCAAATCGTTCTGTGATTCTGTGTTGAACTAATAGTGGTGTTGTGGAGGATGTTTGTCCTTAGTTTTAGCTAGTTGCCAGATGGTTTTAGTGTTATTTCACTGCAACTAAGAATAAATAAAAGGTAAGACATGATTTTCCTTTACAAGGAGAAGAAGCTGTCTCTTTTTCAGTCATTTATGATAAGAGGGCAAAGGGATGCTAGGAGGGAGATTTTCAGATGTTTTATAGAAATAAAGCAATTCATTGTGACAGGATAGCAAAACTCAGTGTATACCTGCATTTCATTTAGAAGTACAGTTGAAGAACTGCTGTCACATATCCAACATCCACTGCTGTTGGAAAGGTGGAACATGAATATTTTGGGGTTCTGTGTGCAGCCTGAGGTGATCCAGCCTCACTGGTGTCAGTGTCTGAACTAGTTAATGAAAACACCTCTGGCGTGTCTGCATTCAAAGCTGCCATAACCCATCACCAAAGTTAATAATGGTCAGCCTGATAGGAGCAGAGGCAAGAAGGGAACCTAAGAGTAAAGGAACTGAAAAAGCAGTGGAGGAGACCAGAGGCCTTTCCAAGTGATCTGAGTGACTGATCCATCCAGTTATGTCCTGTCTCTCAGCCAGCACCTGCTTGCTTCCTGGGAGGGTTTGGATCTGCTACTGGTAGGCACAGAGGGCAATTTCTCTCCTACTTCCCCCTGTCAGAAGTTCACAAAGCCTTGGGGCAAAAGAATCAACAGAACTCCTAAATTATTAATTAGTTGTTATTGGGGTAATCCCTGTTTGTCATTATGGGGCATTATTTTAATACCTGTTTGTTGTCAAAGTAGAACTTCCACTGTCAGAAATGCAACTTGATTTAGAAGATACTTAAAAAACTGTTATGAGTGGCATACCTACAGATATGTCCATTTTTCTACAGTGACACAAGAATATATTTTTGGATGATGAAGGTTTAAATAGATCATTAAAGTTTGAAGTGCATTTTACTTTGGGGGCAGAGTTTGAAAGGGGGAGAGATGTTATTCCCTGTCTCTAATGCTTTCCTTTGACTCCTGGGTTGCTTGAATTGCTAGTAGGGCCTGTGTGACAAAAGTCAGTCTAGAGCAGAAGTCCATGTTACCTGAGGAATAAAGAGCAGTTTGGGTTTGCTAAATGGCAAAACTATGCTTGTGTTGTGCCACAGCTGCAAATGGAGAGATACTACGTGCAGGTAGGAAACCTAAATGTGCTTTTCCTTGTTCTGGCCTGGACAGGGTGAGTTTTTGTGGTAGCCAAGAGAGGGCATGAGCAGGACACAGAGGTTATTCTATACTACCTTGTGTCATTGCTGGGGGCAGGGAAAAGGACTCTTGAGGAGAAGGAGTTCCTGGTTGAGAAAACGTCGTGGAGGGAGCCGTCCCATGCTGTCCATTACTGGGGAGTTTTTCTGTGTGAATCATTTCTTATGCCTTCCATTATTAATGTTGTTGCTGCTACTGTTTGTTTTCTTATCTCACTGCCATTTCCGGTAAATTGTTCTTATCAAAACCCATGATCTTTGCCTTTTGTGCCTCCAGTGGGTAGGAGAACTAAATTGAGGAATATCATTCCTAAACCACGAGAGTGCTGTATATGAAATGGCAGGATGTAGTGTGCTCCTGACTTGGTTTGGTTACAGTGGGAATTCTTCCTGCCAGCTGCACAGTGGGATGTGAAATGCAGCTGCTTCCCTGCAGAGCCTGACATGGGGTGCCCACCCTTCCCTCTGCACCCTCTCTGATGGCTTGCTTCTGGCTCTCTTTCCATGATGCTGAAGCCAAAACTAGGCATGTAGCAAGACAGCAGGTCGTGGAGAGAGATGACCAATATCTGTGTATTTGCAACTAAAGTTTTCACAAGTCGCTATCTGTAAAGACGTAGCTTAGTTTGTTGTTCGTTTCCAAGTCTGTACCATCAAATGAGTGCAAAACTTAAGGAAGGGAGTGAGTTATCAGCTCATTGGAGGCATATAAGGGAGGACACTAAGATACATTTTAGCACATAAATCAAAGTGGACCTCTCAATTTTCTTGAAATTTATCAAAAAAGAAAATTCAGTACTTTTTTTTTTAACAGTTCCATTCATTTCTTTAATGAGTATTTGAAAATCTTTAGCCTTCAAGAGTAATTATTCTCTAAGTCTTATCCATTCTTTGCGTTTTGTAGATATTTTTCTTCCTTTAAAAAAAAAGTAAAAACGGATTAATTATAAGAAGATGGATACTTAACTAAGCTTCAGGCTTCTTGGTGAGTCCTAGCCTGAAGCTAATAAGTGTTATCTCTGGCAATTTAAATGTTTTTTCTTTTAAATGAGTTTTTTTAAAAGTGGGGATATGTTAAAAAAATTGCACGACAAGGTGATATATAGCTGTCCTGAATGAATTAAACTCACCCATAGTAAAGCTTCATTACGTACCTATTTTCAATATCAGAAAAATAAAAAAATATTGTATCTGCCTATCTCTGTGTGAACAGAAAATCCTTCTCTTTTCTTAGTCTGTAAAATAAGAAAATGTAATAGTAATATCACAAAAATAGGCAAAAGGAGAAAAGAATGGATATAATTCCTCAAACCTTTAAATATTTTAAATACTCTCAATTTTTACAGATTTAATAGAATTTTAGTTGACTGATGGTGTCTCTTTGGCTAGAAAAAATATCATTTACAGTATTGTCAATCCCAAATGTTCTAATATCCTGCATTCTGGATCACAAAAATCATGACATTGAATTTTTAGTTTTGTTTCTAAAGCGACTCTGCATCTGTTCTCCTAAAAATAAATCCTCATTAGTTACCATTTAGGTTATGAATTATTAGATCAGAATTTATAACTAGATAACAATTTCAAGTTTTGCTTTGGCATTCTAAGGAACAAAAAATCTTCTTGCTATAGAAAAGAAAACCAAGAATCTTCGAGTAACAGTTCACATGTGCATTCACAATTATTGAGACTGTAAAAGCTAAGCTATACTTGTAAGGCAGGTACATGGGATTTTCATCTAAATGAATACTGGTTTTTTTAAATTTTATCTGTCTTAAAGTTCTAGGGAAGATTTGTTGAGGAATTACAACATCCCAAGTAGTACTTGGGAGGTGCATCTTATTTTCCTGATCACTGTCTTTACTCCTTACAGTGTGGGAGTGCCGAGTGCTGTTCCTCTCTAACTCCGAGACATAGGAATCCTTAGTTTTCAGATGAACAGCCCGGGGCACGGCAGCTTTTGGGAAATTCTGTGATAATCCACAGCAGTTTGCACTGCACTGTGCATCTACCAATGGTCACACTGCCATGGGGCAGCTGGGCAGGATTCATGGAATTTGGCCACCCAAGTGCTTGTGGCAATTTCCTGTGTGTTTACTTAGGAACAGTTGTGAAATGTCTGCTTCCTCTTTGATAGGTTGCCTTCCAATTAAAATGTGGCAGGAGAGACCCTTGTGGATGAAGAGCAGGGAATGTGTTTTTGACCTCTTGTGCAGAGGTGGAATAGGTCGTGTAGGGCCTGACCTTGTCAGCAGCAAAAGCTTCAGTGAGCTGTGTCAGTGTGCAGTTCTCAGGACCAGTCATAAACGTTGATGGAAATCACAGGTTAATTGAGTTCAAGGCCGTTGAGGACATCTGAGTTGTCTGAGCAGGTCTTTGATGGGAAGCTCGTGTAATCATTAATCATTTTCAGTGACAAAGGCGTGTACCCCATTTCTCATTTGAAATTTGGCTTCCAATTGCTGGTTCTTGCTAAATCATTTTGCATAAGATCAAAGAGCTCTTCTGTTCCTGCTCTTTTCTTCATGGGGAGGAACTAACTTAGTTTAGTCAATTCACTTCCAGGTTTCTTCTTGCAGGCTGAACAGTTTGAGCTCTTTCAATTGTGGGGCATTATCTCTGCTTTTAACTTTTTTTCTGGCTCTCTTCTGAACCCTCTTCAGATTTTCAACACACTTTTAAAAAGGCATGTGACAGAAGTCATAGTGGTATGAAATATCATTCTCATCAGTACTACATAAAGAGGTGCTACATATATTTATCACTTCCTGCTCTTTACTCCCCAATTATACTTCTGAGTACCAAATGACTTACACTCCCAGTTCTTGAAACTCTTTTTTTTAATTATCTGCTTACCTATGCTGATTTTAAGTCCCTTCTATGATAACTGCTTTCCAAAATACATTATTCTATTTTATAGATATAGTCTGCATTGTTTGCTCTCAAAAATATTCCTTTGCAGTTGGACATCATGAACTGCATTTTCTCTTAGTGGGCAGGAATGCCCTGTCTTTAGCATAATTTACACTTTGTTAACTTTGTGTTGTATGTAAGGTTTTGGAGTATTTTTTTTTATTTCCAAAGCATCAGTAAATGTTAAACAGGAGCCACCAAATTACTGAGTACTTGGAGGTCCCAGCAGTTATTCCTGTTTCAGTAACAGACACTCGGTGCTTGCAATCTGGTTAAGTAGCCAGCTTTTAGTTCTTAATATAGAATGTCCTGGTATTGTATCTTTTCAACATGAAAATTTGTTACTAGATCAGACACCTTGCAGTGCCTTAATATGTTAATATGTACATCTGTGCATAATCTTTGGCTGCCAACTTTAAATCAGATGAAAAGATAAAATCAGTCTTGTAAGATCGATAGTAAAAAAAAAGCTGCCTATATTTAATTATATTCCTATCAATTAATTTTCTATCTTCTGACTTCTGGATTAACTTTCTCATTACTTTAAGTGCACTTAGTGCATTTGGCATCAGTGCAACAGGCCCAAGAGTCATCATGATCATTTTGTTTCCCCTTTTTGAGTATTGACACAGAATAAATACTCAAGTCAGTAAAACAGCCTGTCCTTCCTCATAGGTATTAAGTAGTGTTCTTGGCTGTCCCTGGCACAAATTCCCTCCTTTATTCTTGAGCACACTGTCTTCCCCTGGTTATTTAGTATGGACCACTGGATAGAAGATATCCTGGTTTACGTTCCTGTTTACAAAAGTCAAGTTTTAAAGTTGTCTGCAATGCAACTAATTATATTATGTAAAGTCACAGTGCTTACTGTGTTCAAAAATAACAGATGTTCTAAAGTCTCTAAATAAGGAAAAAGGTCACATTCAGTTCATTTAGTCTGCCAAACATGCACTGCTTTCCAAGACTTCGGTGTGGGATGAGTAGACATATTTCTCATCTTTTCTCATCAGCATATTACCTTCTTTCATTTTTTTTAGTCAAGTATTGAGAGCTTTTCTTGAGGGACTACCCTTCTCGCTTGAATCATCTGGCTCCAAGACCCCTTTTGAAATTTTTCTGAAGCCCCATTTTAAGCCTGTGTTGGAGCATCATGGGCTGAGTTTTTGCAAAGGGGCACTGCAGTCCAAAGAACTGAATGTGTATATCCTTGCACAATAGTTTTACCTTAGTATGACTAAAGTGGCACTTCCAACTATGCACCACAATGAGGCTTCACAAGGGAAGTATTACAAACTTTCTAATCTCCTCCCTGTCTTTTTAACTCTCTATTTATCTATTTTGTTAATGCAGCTATCATTGAGGACTCAATGGCTGATTTGTAGTTTTCATAGCTCTTAAGTAAACCACACAAATTTAGAAATGGAAACTGAAACATGTTCAACCTACCTTACACAAACTGTTCTTTCTTCTGTGTTATTGGACTATGTACACCTGACTCATCTTTAAAAATGAAATGGAATGCCTTTATAAGCAATAGGTGCTACTTACTGCAGTCAAGTCACTCTTTCAATACCTCCAAAAGTAAGTCTGTCTTGGTTTTCCTCGGGACTTGGACTTTTTCCCTGGAATTTAACTTGTAAAGCCTCTTGTTCTTCTTGTTCCCCACAGACAGGACCATCTGGACATTGTTATGTCGTAATTGTGGAGAGCCTAATATTTTTGTTTGTTAGGATTATGGGATTAGTCTGGCTTTTGAATAAAGGGAAACAGACATCATCTCATTAACATTTATATTACTTCTTTCTTACTTTGGTTGCAGCCAGCAATACTCAAGTGTAAGTTTTGTGTGATTTAGTAGATTTTGGTGCCATGAGATATGGCAGCAGATTAATGCAGAGTTTGTCTTTGAGTAGCTTCACATGGAGGTGTGGTAGAACTTCATTAGTTCACATACCCTAAACATTTGGATTCTCACACTTCCAAATTCCTCTTTGAAATTTGAGAAATACGGTTCTCCAGGCAGGGGCTAAGGTACAGTGGAGATCACTGAGCTCTGGGATGCACATCCTGTACCTCTGATTGTGCTCTTAGTCCTTCACCAAAATCACTGACATGAAGGAAATTTCTAGTGTGCCAGGCAAAAAGATGCACTTGGAGTCTTCTGCATGACGTAGGCCACAAGATTTTTTTACTGCCTTTTACAAAAACTTGTTCTTGATCTTAAAATACACAGAGACAGAAAATTATTGGTGATTCTTGGTGAGTTATGTCAATGCTTAATTACTTTTTTTCTCAAAATTTGGACCATATCTTTTATTTTTGAAAATTCAGTTGTCAACCTCTGGTTCCTGTACCATTCTCTTAAATTTGGAAGACTCTTCTTGGAGTGAACTTTACTATTTCTCTTAGGTACTAAAGAGAATATGAGCAAATTGCCTATTAGCCATACTTTTGTTTATCTGAATAGATATCTGTCCTTCAGCAGTTCATTCTGAAATAGGTTTTCCAGCACCTGGGCCGTTCTGTAGGCCTTCACATAAAATAAAGATCACCAGAACAGAACAGTATTCCATATTCTTCATTTATATACATTGTATAAATACACATAGGAAAATACTGAAGTGTTTTTATAAAGAATTGAGATTGACAGAATGTTTCCATTCTAAATGTCCTTTTTAAGAGGCTTACAGTTGTTCACAGACTGTGACTGTTCAGGATAGAATTTTACATTTTGATGAAGACCCTATGCAAGACTTTTTTAATTATTTGAGAAAATTGCTTTTTTTTCAGGAGAAAATAATTTACCTTGCAAATATGATTCAATTACTGTTTAACCGTAACAGGAAATAATTTCATTCTTTGTCCCCATTTTTGCCAATTCTGACTTTCTTAAAGTTACCCATTGAGTTGAAGTTTCTAGGACTTTGTTTAGAAGTTTGTTTATTTCATGGTAAGGAGGGGACAGGTACAAAGGTATCGATTTAAATGCTATAGAGATTAACAAAGGATAGGGGATAAAATAATATGTTATCTGTCTTGTTTGGATTTCTTTGTGAGCGGGTGATTTCAACAAAACTTAAAAACTTCACATGTGCTATGAATAGGACCTTTCACAGGTGTCCATGATGTTGAAAAAAACCCCATGATTTTGAGTAAATGTTAGGTATGAAGATGAGATACTGTGCAGGAGCAGCAGTAAGTGACCTGCCACTATTACTTCAGAATGTTCTGAGAAGGAAAGCTATTTCAGCAGGAGATCAATATGAGTGTTTTGGTTATATACTGTAAACCAATTACCTAGAATCGAATTTCAGTGCAAGAAGAGGCTTTGGTATATTGCTATGACTGTTAATTTAAATGCACAGAAGCCAAGAACTTTAGAGTTACAGCAGCTGTGGGAAACATAAGTTGGTAATGTTTACATACACTTCAGAGCATAAATTTCTTAGCATAAACAGCAATGCAAAACACTACATATGTGCGAGTGGGGAGAGTAATGGATACTGTGGGAACCATGGATGAATTTGAATTTCTGGACTTTAAATACAGAACCCCAAGACTGCACTCACTCACAGCTTGTTTCCCACTGAATATATAAGGTGCAAAATGAGTTATGTCCTGTTCTAAAATACGAGACCCTGATTCTGCATAAACTTAAGTGCTTACATAAATTCTGTCGTCTAAATAAGCACCCTGCCTGCTGTAACTTCTTCCTCGTGGTTCACATGCATGTACATTTCTACTAGGCTTAGTTTCTGGCATCCTAGAAGCAATGCAAACCAAGAAATGAAAATGAACATGTTACACAAAGTACATTTTCTGATGCAGGGCAGCTAGGTTAAGATTCTTGCTAGTTTGTCACTTTGGCTTCAGCTTCCTGAACTCCCCACCTTGAGCAGCAGAGGGGATCAAGGATTCTCTTTGACTGGATACTTTTGCTTTTAGGTAGTAGTTAATACTGGCTAAGAATCAACTTAATTCATTTAATGCTGTCTAAGAGTCTTTATGGCCTGTAAGTCATTTGGGACTGGTGTCTCTGCTATTAGTGGTTGTTGGCTCTATTCATAGTAGTTTGTAATAAAAGGTAATAGGTTTTGAGCTTTTTGCTCTCTCCTTAACCCACTATTCATCCTTTTTTTGCTCAGAGAGTGTACTGTAAAATAATGTGTCCACTTGGATTGATTTACTCTCTGTTAGACATCAGGTCTACATATTGTTATGTTCATTTGACATGTTTTAGGGTGCCATTTGATAAATATACTCACTGATTTTCTTCTAATCCATCAAATAAGACTAATCGGTAATAAATAATTTCTCTTTTTTAAAGCAAGTTTCTTTCAAGAACATACCAGTGCATCACTGTGTGTTTTGTGACCTTTTTCTAATGCTTGTTTTGATGTGAAACCTCTAAAACCATACCAGATCAGCAAAAAATAGGGAACTTAGTCTGGCCTCTTTGCCTATATTTGCTAAACATGGTAATTTAAGAAACAGCTGTGACTGCATGTTGTCTTTTTTTTTTTTTTAATAACTATTTTTGTGATTTAGCAAAGACCAAAAGAGACCATATCAGAAAATTGGAAGTTTAACCATTGGTATCAGTGGGTTAGGATTTCTTTCAGGAAATCTTGATGGGTGGTGAGATGGAAGGTTTATTTACGCTTTTATTTTCAAACCTTTAGGGAACTACTTGTCAATTCTTCTCTACCATTAGCAGGGCTAAGTATATTTCTGCTGTCATTTAGAACCTGAGGTCCTACGTAACCCCTCTATGGCAGTTGTGAGAGCCTGGGAAACATCACCAGGTGTTGTGAAACTCATGATGTGAGTTTCACATCAGTGCTTACAATGACTAGATGCTTCACCATTGTTTCCTGTTAAGACAGTTCATTGTTATCTGCTTCTCCTGAATGATTGGCAGTGGTTGACACGGGGACTGGGTTTGTGTCTTTGCACTCTCAGCTCCACTGCAAATTAAAATTTCATCGATTTGTTCTTGAAGAGGCTTTCAAGGCTCTTCTCAACATGCTTCCAAGTACGGTGATCAAAATCCTCCTTAAAAACACGAGCTAAGTTCACATGAGCTGCCTAGGTGCCTAAATTGCAAACCCTAAGAGGGAGATGAACAACTTAAATCATCTTCTGTCTCAGTTCCTATGTAACTTCTCGGGGGAGGAGGATGGCCTAGCTAAATTCAGCACTGCCACTGGCAATCTGAAAAAGCCCATGGCTACCAGCAGCCTCTCTAGCACGTCACAAGTGGTTGAGTATCAGAAGGGAGGCTGTGTCTCCTGAACACACTCGCCCAGTTTTTCTCTGCCTTCACAGTGGCCAAGAGGGAGGGACAAAGCCAGGAGAGAGATGCTGCTGGCATCCCCAGTACAGCCAGAATTCTGGATGAGGTCTCTCACCTTTGCCATGCCGGTGGGACTTTGGCCATGTTCTAGCCTTGAGGGATTTGGGAGGAGGAAGCAGTGGAGAGGAGCTTGCTGGTTTATAGCAGCTTTAACAGATGTATGGCAATGTGCTGCGCTTTGGCAGCAGCCAGCAGCAATGCTATTAGTTGCCAAGACAATTGGCAGCAGATGGCTTTGTCCAATTCTGCCATGAAATTCATTTAAGCTAAAAAAGAGTATTGTCCTTGTAGCTGATTCATTGCAAGAAAATGAGATTCCTTGTACTTGGATTTTATAAGCTGTGAATTTCACAGGTACTGGTGAGAATCCAGATGATTATGTAGCTTCCTCTCCACAGCCCAGCACCATGGTGGTGCAAAAGTGAGAAAAGATCAGTTGTATTTTTCAGTGATACCAAAGGCAGATTCTTTGTATTTACTACAGCTCCTAGGATAACTTTTTAAAGTGGATTACAGCCGAGGAAATTTTGGACCCACAGTTCTTGATCTGTTGTTTTGTACAACTGTGTGTCCAAATCTTTCTTTTGGCAGCTGACCCCGTCATCAAAACAATACCACGTTGCAGCAGTATATGCCATCTGTGATAACTTTTTAAATATAATTTTTGCTGCAGAATAGCAAGTGCTTAATGTAGTCTCTCTCCCAGCTTTTCTTCTACACCGATAACCAGATTTCTCATACCCGTTTGAACTGCTGGTCTTCATGGAACTTACTGAGAAAAAACCAGAAGGACAGTATAGAAGATGTCCAATTTATACTCTTTTAATGCTAACGTGAGCCTTACAGAATCTTGTACTTCAATATAGTTTGTAGTTTTGTTTATAAAATAGGTTTGTTTAAGTAGCAACAATAAATGCCAGAAAGCCATGCTGTTTTTCTGACAAGAGTGATCTTTATCTCTACCATCCATGTCACTGCCTAAAGCCAGGCAATCATTCTATACCTATTTCTTTCTGTTTGTTGCTCTTTGAAAATAAAAGAAAGAAACAGATCTTCACAAATTAATATCATTGTAAGCCAATTTCTTTTTAACTTAGGTGAAAAATTGTCCTTATGCTTTCAAAGGCTTGAAAAAAACATCTAAAAAACTCAACAAAATATTTTGGAAAATATATAGTTTTAAGAAAAAAGCAAATCAATGATTTTGGGTATCCAGTAGTTTTTGTGCTTGGACTAAATGCTGCTAATATCAAAAATAAATCTGTTGTTTTAAGAAATGTTTAGAAAGCTAAACCAGCTGAACACTTTGGAATAACTTTCTAATTTGTGTTAGAATTTAAGTATTAACTAAAAAAGCAAAATCTTGACCATCCTATTCTTTAAGTCTTGAAGACTATTTATTTTGACTAGGACTATGCTTTTCCAGGTGATTGTACCCAGGTGATTTAGGACCTGGGGAAATAGGCCCACATGACAGCTTCAAAAGCATCTGAGAGATTTAGGAAGATGAGCACAGCCTATTTGTTCTCATAACTAATGACTGCCATTCTAAAAATCCCACTCCGTCTCCCAAGCTTTATTTATATGTTAAATTGCTGGTGATTAAAAAAATGCTATTTATAGAAATTTAAAGGAAGGAAAGTGCAAAATACCGCAGTGGTCTAATGAGTGTATTTTCTCAGAGCACCTCACCAGCAGACAATCATTTGTATGCTGTACTGGTGAAGCATTTCTAGCATGGAGGCAACTGCACCAGTGAAAAAAAACCTCTCTGTATTGATACAATAAGCTGCTTCCCCACAATGAAATGTACTGCTGGTGAACATGAAATTTTTTTCTGGTGTAATTGTATGTACTCACAGTGCTTCCACAAGGATAGCAGTTCAGTCAGGGATTAAACATTTTCATACCCCATTTCATGGCTCAGGAAGTCTCTCCGGAAGCTTAGGTGTACTGCCTGAAAGCCTGAAAAATCCCCTGAACAAGGATTTGGTTGTTAGCTTGTTACCAGAGTAAGAGGACTTTTAATATAATAATATTAAATGTTTACAGATTGTTGTTTTGTTTTTAATTTTCCTGACCTCTGCTGGGAAAAAAAGGTACTCTAAGGACCTCCTATTGTATTTGGAGCTAGTAAAGTGAACAGGGAATATTTTCATTTTAATTAATATTCTTACTTAAGAAGTGTTCTTCCAAAAATCTTTTTTGTTAGTATTTCATATCTGCAGTACACTACCACATAAAGTTGTTCCATTTGTGAGGCTGCTTCTTATTATTCTCTCAAATATGACTTAACTGCTCTGTAGTGGCTTTGAATTGGTAGCACAAGAAGTTCTCTTCTGATTCTTAAATTTCTGAGCATGGACAGCCTCCGAGCCACTGTGATGAATGGAGCAGCCTAAAACTAGGCTACATTTATCAAAAGTCACACTTAAGAGCTGACTGAAATGCTTTAGTCTGTTACCTGCACAAAGCAACTCATTGCTGATAGGACAGGGCACTACCCTCTCTCATTTATTAAAATAGGAATGAGTGTTCAAATTTCAATTTTGGCAGCGTTTTCATTATCAATATAATAGATGGAAAGCAGAAGTTAACATCTTCCTAGTCAAATTGTTGCAGTACACATCAAAATAAAAACTGGATATGGTCAAAACCCTTCAGTAGCAGCCATGGGCATAAAGAGGATATTTCAGGTTTGTGGATTTTTTCCCCCTCCCTTCAACAGCCCTTGCATTTCCTGAGGCTTGTGTGCTTACAGAGCATTGGCAGGTGCCTGCCCGTCAGAATGGATTTATAATAAGTCTTGGGATAGCAGGTTCAAAAGAATATTAAATCTCATGTTCAAGAGCAAAGTTTGTCTGTTAGGACTTTCTTTTTGAAGCCATTTAAGCAATTTGAAGAAGGATAGATGCCTAAAAGTGCACCTACCTGCATTTTCTTTGAAAATCTGCTCCTCTCAGGCTCCTCAGTGACTATTTCTTTTAATGGAATGTGCTTCTAAATCATCTAGGTGATCTTCAAGACCTTTTTTTTTTTTAATGTTAGGAAGACAGAAAAAAATTAATATTCCAGATAATACAATTTCGTTGTAAAGTACCAATATGGGGGATTTTGAAAATTAAATAATACTCGTCTTCTCCCTCACCTAAATGAAAACAATAATTATGAGTGCTTTTCTGTCTCATTATTCTTCCATCTCCCAGTCTACACTGGAATTAGGAATGAGAAACAAGAAAAAAAAAAACAACTAAAAACTTTTTGATTGCTAGACTTTTCTTGACAGCTGGGGAATAAATTAATTTCAAATTAAGATAAAAATATAGGTTTGGCAGAGCAAGCTGTTCTGGAAAAGAGTTCTCAATCACTGTCTTAATAATTTTGGCCTGCTAGATGCGTGGTAGGATTTTCCCTCATCTGAATTACAAAGGGAGTCACCACTGCTTTTACTGAAGTTAGTAATTTTCTTTTTCTCTCAAAGAAAGTGCTGATGGATATGTCACTGCTTATGGAGAATTGCTTTTCTATAAATATATCCGTTGGTTTAGATTTATTTCTCATACCTCTGAGTAAGTCAACATTACAGAAACTTGAGGTACTGGTTTTCTAGGATTTCATTGTCCCCTGAAACTAGGATAGGTGAGTTTAGTAATATATGCACTCTTTAGGTTTCCCTAAAATTCAGTGGTCTGAAGAGTTTGTGTGCTCTTTTTTTTTTCCCCCAACAAATTACCCAGAAGTCTACCAGCTGTTTTTCCTTAGTAAAATTGAAATTAAGGTCAGCATCTGCTATGCTTGTCTCAAACCCAATAGGTATTTTTGACATCTTTGTCTTAATGGCTCCATTTCTGGGTTTTCATTACGCTTTTCTTTTTCTGGTTCATGTTCTCTCTTCCTAATTGGATTTGTGCCTCCTTCTTGCTCTCTCCATTTTACAAAGCAAGATATGAAATGTGACCTCAAGTAACTGATTTTCATGTTTCTCGTAGCAGCGCTTCACTGCTCTTTGCATACTCCATTGCACTCCTAGTTTAAGCTCTTTTTCCTGAAGACATATATAAACCCATCACTGTACCGTGCCCTGGCTTCAAAATTCTCCAAGCACCGAAATTCAATTGGCAAGATACACTCATTGTGATTTATTGGTAGCTTTATTGGTGGTCAAAAAGGGAACAATTTGCAGAGTGCCCTTTGTGCTACCCTTGTGGCATAGGAGGAAAGTGTTCATGCACCACTGGAAAGTGCCATTGCCTCAGCTGTCCTAACCTGCAGTGCTCATGGAGCCATCGTGTTACTGCATTTCCAGAAATGTTGCAGCTGAAGATTGCAATTCCAGATGGACTTTTTCTTTCCCCTCTAGAAGCCTTTAATAGACATGCATATACCATACATGCAGCAGTCCCATATGCTCCATAATGTCCTATTTTGACCTTAGTGGATCAGTTCCCCAGATATACAGAAGTCTCTAGTCGTGAATTTTTCTCCATTTCTTCCTGATCCATTTTTTGTTGTTCCCAGTGGCATAAATTAGCTTCGCTTGTCATGGATCATATTTTCTAAGACTTGCAAGTGGTTGCTCTGCTGTGACTGTTCTCCAAGCCTTCCTTCTCTTTCTGGAGCAGCAGAAATTTGAGTCTGTAGATTATTTCTGCTTTTGGTCCCAGAGTAGCCTTGGAGAGCAGCCGTGCCAAGGAAAAGAGTGTGCCACTGTTGTTGAAAGGATGTAACTGAAGGCAGATTCCCTGAGGCCATGCCCCAGCTCATTTAGGAAGTTTGTACTCACTGCCTGTGTTTCTACTCTTTCTTCTAAGCAGCTACTGCATTTCCTTCCTGCATAAGTTTGTAATCTTTGTGAGGCTGTGCTAAAACCAATATTTAAGTAGTCTGCATTAAAAATAGTCTTTTCTTTATGGTGGTGGGAAAAGAGCTTTCTTAAGCAAGTGTATCATGCAATTTGTCAGGAAACTGGAGCCATTGTTAGGGTTTGCATCTCTCCTGGAAGTACATGCAGGAGTGCTTTGTGCTTTTATTTGTGCCGTACACACGTGAGGCAAATGAAGGCAGAAGTATTTCTGGTATTTCCTAACTTACACTTGCTTATACTTGAAATTCTTATATTCATTCCACATTGCACTTCTATGCCTGGCATGGCATAGTATGGTATTGCTGTGTTATGGTATGTGGAGGAGCAAGAGATGCATTATTAGGATTTAATTTGTTCCCTTTCTGGCCAGGGATTTTGCCTATGGCAGTAGCACAAGCTCCATCCCTGTTCTCTAAAGCAGTACATGTTCCTTTTCTTTCAGTCATGCAGCTCCAATTCTGAGCATTTCAGAACACAGAAATACTTGCCTTACCATCCTTCATCTACACGTATCTTGAGAATTTGGTTATATATCTCTCTGTTAAAGAGAAAATGAGTGAACAGCCTGCAGAGCACTAGCAAATAATCCTGATTAGTTTTATCCATGAACATGATTCTTGTCAGTTGAAGCTATGCAGAAGTGAGTGTTGGTAAGTAAAAGATACTTGTTTTCATTGTGTTTTCTTAAATATTTCTCCTGTAAGTAAGACTGTCATTAGTAGGTTAAAAATAATTTTTGGCTGCTTCATCTTAAAACCCATAGCTGCAGTTCTTGGTCATACCTGTAGCTCAATGCCAACTTTAGATTTACTTAACTGAAGGAAAAGGGAAGAAAAAGGAAAATAGGGAAAGAAAAAAGAAATGTAAAATAAGTGTTAACAGTACCACTGTGGTGTCTACTTTACAGGTTTTATGGTAAAATGTGTTTGCTGTAATTGGTTTTTTGCTGTGGTGAGTACAAACCAGCCAGGATTAAGAAAGGAAACAGGCATTCCTGACTTGACAAAACAGCCTGAAAAGCCATTCCTCAACAGATACAGGAACATTTTGAGCCATAACTGTTTCAGAGTATGTTTGGTGACTGCTAGTAAGAAACTCTCCAGAAGAAAAAAAATTACTGCCGCCTTCTACATCCACAGTGTCACTGGGAATTGTGCCCACTTGAGCAAGAACTGAATTTTGCACAGTGTCTTAGAATATTTGAAAGTGAAACCTCAAGCTTTTCTGTTTTAGGCTACATTTATAGATGAATTTCTATCTAATTTAGAGAGTCCTCACCTATATTAGGTGCTTTATATCTTGAATACTTCTGTCACTTCATCCCCTACTTAATTACTTTCATTCTTCCCTAATTGAGTTTAGGGTAATAACTTTGATAACTCAGACACCATCTGGCATGGGAATACAGATTTCACAAGAAGAAAGCAGCAAAATTGCACTTGAAGTTCAGCAATATTTCTTCCCTTTCTCTTTTTAAGAGAAATTATCAAAACCAGGCATGAAAATATTGTCATTTCACGTTTTCAAAGAATCTTGAGCCATACCAAATCCAGTGATGTGTAACTACAGAGTGTACTTTAGAATTCCTCACAGATGCTCATTCTGTTAAATACAAAAAATAATAACATGGTTGTAGCTATGTGACTGAGGCTTGAAATTAAGCTTATTTTCTCATCTCTTGGGTGCAGCTGATAAAAGCCAGTTGCTTAGATTAGATATACCTGGGCTGCTCAGTTTGGAAGGTGTGAATTCATTACATAGGCATTTTACACTGGTTAATCCATAGAGCAGGATCAGCATCAGCCTATTATGGGGGATTACAGTCTGCACAGCCACACAGAGGATGGAGACAGAATTTGCAGGAATTTCAACATGGAGAAAGGAACTGGGGAATGCAGGGCTCTGAAATCAAGGCATTAAGGATCATCAGGACCTGATTATGAGCCAGATGCAAAATGCTTGAACAAGAGCAGCAGAAAAAGGTGGTGGTGGTGAATCAAAAAGGGAAAAGGCACAGCTGTGAAATTAAATACGTGGTAATTGATATCTAACAGATTTGGAGGTTTATGTGCTTGGCAGAGTTAAACATCAGCTTTTTAAGCACTATAGTGGGACATATAGTAGAAATGATAGCATTTTACCATTACTTGAGCATTTTTTCCTGCTATCTGGACACCTTTTGAGTGCTCAGTATGGAGAAGGAGAGAACTCCTTTATGTCTACTGGGGAGAGATCAGTGAAAATAATGTTTTTTAATACAAAACTTTGCCTGCAGAGCCCTCTCAAGGATAATTCCAACAAAATAAACAAACCCTCAATAATTCAAATTGATGATAAATACTTGTTAATTTTGTGTATTTATTTATCAGGTATAATTCTGTAGTCTTGAAAGTTCTGCTGAAGATTACTACAGGGTATTAAGGCTCCTTTAAATGCCTGGCAACTCTGAGGTTTGTCTTAATTCTCTTTGGGCTGAATTGGTGGCTGCACCATAGCTGTCACAAACTTGTCACGGGTGGTGGCCCTTCCATTTACCCATCCTACCTGACGTACCTGCTGTCATGGGAAAGCATAAGGCATTTGAACAGTCCTATTAAAAATTTTGCATTGCTAGTTCAAAGTGTTCAAAAGGCATAACTTACTATATCTAAAATGATAAGGTTTTAAGAGCTTTGTCTTATGATTTTTTTCATCATGAAAGGTGATGTTTTTTCAGCTTCTGCTGCAGGGATGAAAATGAGATCTTACTGCAAAATAAATAAGCAAATAGCACTGATATTTTCTCATGTGACTCCAAAATTTGACTTTCCAATAAATCTAAAATATTGCATGATTTTAAATACAGTTTTAATACAGCTTCTGCTGTTGATTGGATGCAGTCAGATTATTCAGGAAGAGACAGCAAAGCATTGTCTGGTGGAATTCACAATAAATATTTGTGCTCATCAAAAAGGAAACCAAATCATTTCCATAGAAGTTACTAGTATAAGGTGCTACTATGAATTTTAAATATGTACCTGCTGAAGTTACAGTTTTTCAAAAGAGGAAAGACTGTCTCTCAAAACATGAGAAATCACATTCAAATATCCTGTCTATTGGGATTTTACCGTAGGGGACAGGATACATATTATATAATGTTAGAAATACAGGATTTTCTTCAGAGGAATGCGTGAAGCCAGAGCTGCTATAACTCAGTATCTGTACTGTTTTAATGATAGTTAAGACCAGAAGAAGGCATAATTTAGAAAGCAAACTTGATACTAGTAGGGCAATAAAGTGTTCTTAGTCTGTTGCCTTCCTTGTTTTTCCTGAGTAGATGGTCATAATTTAGAAGGGAGAAGTCCATGATGCGTTTTTTTCCATAATTATATTTTTTGCAGCAGCCTGTTCTTAGAGAGGAAAGAAAGGTGATGTAGAAAATGTTCTTTAACATTCACTCCTCAACTTTATCTTATGTCAGTTCTTAACAACTGATTCCTGTGTCTAGATTAGGTCAAATTTATATGGAATATATAATTAAAAATAATGACTAAGTTCCTTCCCTTTTCCTAAGATGGGAGCAGGTGAGAAAGGAAGCCACCTTTTTCCCTCTTTTTTTTTTCCCTCATGTTGTTGTTTCTTTTTTTGCTTGACTTTTAAAGGACTTCTACAGTTGCAGCATTTTTGTTACATAGCTGATCTATTGGCTTTTTCCAAGTCTGGTTGTTCTTTAGCCATAAGGTGTGTTAATTTGGGGTTTTTTCAATATGAAACAATTTTGGTCAAGTCTCTGTCTATTCTGCTTAGACGTTAAGATAAAAGATATTTCAAATGGTAGAACTGAATAAACCTGTAATTATGCTAACGAAGGAAGATGGATAGATATTTTTAGGGAAAATCTGTCAACAGAATAAAGGATAATTGTAAGACTGTAATTGACCTCTAGACACAACACAATACAGTAATTTTTGTGAATGCCTCCACCTTCGTCTTCTCTTTACTCCAACACAAAAACTTGTCATAGACATCAATTAGTTCATAGTAGACATCAGTGTAGAAAGCCAATGGCCATTGCCCCTGCATCCAGGCAAGCTAACAAAAGCATCCTTAAAAATCACACATTGTCTGTACTTACTAAAGATGTTTCATGCAGCATATTCTACTTTTGAGGGGAACACCTGGAGGTAATGAAAACTTGGGAAACGAGATCTAGTTGAGAAAAAAAAAAAAGAGGAAATGTTGACTGGAACACATGCAGATCCTGTTAACAGAGTGAGGACTGCTGCTCTGATTGAGTAAAGTAACTTTATTTTATAATAATAAATAAGCATGTCAGTGGAGCTTAACCTCAGTGTTGCCATACACAAGGGTAGGCATATTTAGAAATCTCGTTTAGGATCCTAAGCATATACATTAAGATGTTTCTGTGCACCGCAGCAGAAATGTGAATTAGTCTCAAAGATACCCCATATCTGTTACAAGACAAACCCTTAGTAAGCAGAACATCTAAGTCTTGCTCCCAGTTCGTTGTTTTTAACCTTAATAAACTTTTGGCTGCTTGAAAATGAACAATTTCCTTTGCTTGCTTCACAGGAAGCTCAGCAGGTTTGTGATGGGGCACAGTGGACAGGGCCCACATTCTGACCTAAAACAGTGCAGCACTGGGTGCATTTGTGGTGCAAGATAAAAATGACTAACACCACCATGCTGTATGCATGCACATATCATGCAGTGTTAGACCTATGCTTGTTTTCATCACAGTCACCAAGTTTGGTCTTTTGCTTACTTGAAACAGGATTGTGTTTCTGATATGCTGTCTTCACTTTTGTAACCAAACAAGAATATAATAAAAAAGAGTCATTTCCTTATGTATTGTAGGAAACCTAGGTCACTGATAGAAATTAAATCTCTGTCTACCTGATATAGCTATCAGATTTATCTAATAAAAAATTAGTTCTTACAAACTTACTCTTTGTAGAAGGAGCATTTCTAATATATTAAAGCTAATTTAAAAGGTAAATGTTGAGTAAGTCAATGTAAAAAAGAGGTTCCATATTACACGTCAATAGAGTCTGATCACCAAAAATATGATTGTAGTCCTGGGGTAGATATTTGCCCACAGTGAAGCTAATTCTGAAAGCGCTGTTGACTTCCATGAACAACTCATTGCTATTTAATATGATGTTAACTTTTGCAAACGGTCTCACTAGTTGCCCTTAACTAATTTACATACTGTTGTTGTAGGGGTATTTCTTCTACCATGACTTATTTTTACACCTACTATTTTAAAATGAGGTGTGTGTCATTTCTGATGTCATAGCCATGACATGTAACCTACCATCTGTATCACTGCTGAGATGTTTCTTTCCTCTGCAAAGTGTGTTAGCAATTTTGCTGTATATAGTACATGACGATCTGGTATGACATTTTTCTTCATGAGGAGGACAGGAAACTAATTCCTGAGTTATTTTATCTCTTGTCATAAGTGAAGATAAATGTCATAACACTGATCAGCCTTCATGTGTCCTGAATATGCAGTCATTTGCATTTTCCCTTCACTTTTCTTTGGGACTGAAGTGGCTGAAATGACAGGTGCAGCAAGTGAAGTGCTGAGAATGTGTGGGGAGAAAAAAAGACTCAATACTGAAAGATATTAATAACTTTTGCAATGTTATGTCATCAGAGGAATAACACTGATGTCTGCTTGTGTATCCTTCAGATACATTTATAAAGAAGAGCAATCACTGATTTGAAAATTTGTTCTTTGCTGCTTGACTTTATATATGTGCTCATATCTGTGGTTGTTGGCTTGAGCTCTATGAGATTTGAAGGTTTTTACAGATCTTGGTACTGCTAAGGAAGAAATGCTGTGGTGCCGAATTTGGATTTTTTTACTTACTTACTTATTTATCCTTGAACAATCCTTGATGCTCAGTCAGTGTTCAGACAGTCTCCTTTTTCAGCAGCCTCAGTCAAAATACCAGCACATGGTTCTCTGATGGCATCTCTGTGCCAAGGGAGATTAAAGGATATAACAAGCTTTTGAGCAGGTTTCAGCATCACCAACCAGCCTGAACTAATACTGCAGCATTTCTGTATATGTGCTGAAAGTCCACTTTTGAGATTGTGAGTAACACTGCTACCAGGTGACTTTCAGCAAGGCACATAAATATTACTATAAGTAAATTTTAAACTATTACTTAAAAGAGAGTGGCTTTCCTAGAGGCTGACCACCTGCACCTCTTTTTTTCCACCCATCTCCCATGTTTAACTAAAGCCAAACTTTTGCTTTACTTTTGCTTTACGTTTTTTATAGTCAAATAAGTAGATCTTTTGCTTTACTGTTTATTCTTGTCTGATAAAAAAACCATTCAGGTCTGTTGCTGTTAAGCCTTTGATGGACTCAGACCAAAGTGATATGGTGGCTTCATGGATGCACAGGTAGTTTTGTTAGAGATTCCATAAAGATCTTCCCAGTTCTTTTTCATGTTTCCTTATCCCTAAAGGGGCTGTGCCTCTGAACTTCTTGGTTATTAAGCAGATCTGGGCATGCCTTGTCTGTCATGGAATTATGAAAACATGGAGAACTGAACAGATAAATGTAATCCACACATTGTATGTGTTTGTCTATATTCTTGACACTGCAGTTAATTGGGGGGCATGGCTATTACTGATGACCAGGTATCATTCAGGAAATGAAATTCTGATCTCGAGGAAGTAAGATGAGAAAAAGTTTAACAGAGAATCACATAGTGATACTGAATTTTCCTCCACATCTGGAGGTCACTGGGAACTAATGGACCAAATCTGTCCACTGGAGTTTCGTGTGTCTTTTAAGGTGACCAGGCTACCTTGTCACTAGCCAGTTGTTGCACATTGTTTTAGGTTTTAAGGAAGCTAAGGTAAATGTTTAGAGGAACATGCAGAACTGTCTTTTGTATTATTCTCATTCTGGTTGAAATGAATTGTTACATTTTTTCCTCTTGTGCAGGGTTAGGAATGTTTTCCAGTGTAGCTTGTAGATGCCAGTGTGTCCAAGTGCCTTTCTTCTGAATGGTTGGCCTGATGAGGGTAAGGAAGGATATGCAAAGCAGACTCTCTTGCCCAGGTTCCCCAGATCCAAGAGCTGTACAATCAGGAAATGCATTATAGCATCCATTGTTGCTTCAGCAGGGAAAGCGTGCTTTACATATGCAAATACTGCTCAGAAGTTTAACTTAATAATTATCAGCTGGAGTCTCTATTGATGAGCAGCTGAGGCTAATCATCAGCAACAGAATCGGAATTAACTACTACTAGGCTTGCATTGAGCATGTTTGTCTCTAGCTTGTGGTTACTGTGGCAATTGTAGAAACATAGATATATATATTTTCTAAGCTTATATAAACTTATTTCTTGTACTTTCTGTTCTTGTAAAAAACACTGTAAAGTGCTTTATTTTAAGCTTTTCTCCTTCCTATCTCTTCCACAGTTTATTACTGATCAGGAGCCAACATAGAATAGCTCCAGTCTTTTACATCCCACTGCCATGAATGATAGTCACAGTACTGTGTACAGCTGCAGTGACACATTTGGGCACATGCTTTACCTCAGAGAGCTGTAATGGCTGCCTGCTGCTGATTATATATTCTGCTATATCAGGGCCAGTAGTCACCTTAACACAAAGCTCACACCCGAACAGAGAGGAACACCTGGGTGTAAGATATCCAAAAGGTTAATGAAACAAGAGATGCTGCTTCTCCATAGGAAATTTTCAGATTAACAAATCCCATTGTTTTCCCTCCCACTCCTACTGTACACCAGGGAAATTCAGCTGGCTACAAATACTTACCCTGCAGATATCATTCATATGCCTTTTCCTAAGTGTGCTTTATTATTCACATCACACTCCTACAGGCCTTCCACAGCTTCCCTTCTAATTATTCCCTGCTTGCCCATTCCTATGAATAACCAGTGGCATTCACCCACATTCTGCCATTTAAGGCATTTAGTAGTCCGTCCTACTATGAATTGGATTTCTCATTTTCCAGGAGGTGCCACAATTTATTTAAATTCATCCAGATTGAAACTCTAAAAATTTATAGTTGTGTCGCAGAAGGTTTCAGCTTCAGGGCACAGGTACCCACTAGACAGTGGTTTGTGTCTGCCCCCATAGTGGAGGTGGTAAGAGGGGAATGTTTCAAGGCAGAGGCAATTGGGCTGGCTCAGACCAGCTTAAGCTGAGTTGGATGTGGACTGCAGGAGGTGAGAAGCACTGTGTGACCCTCTGGGTCAGCTTAAGCTGTGGGAATGGCAGCCTCTAACTGAACGGTTATTTATGTCTGTCACTGATCTAAAAGGGCTCATTTCTTTGTACCCCAAGTGAATAGTGCTAATGGTGATGAGGCTGTTTATGACAAAAAGTCACTGCTAAGGGATGGCCAGTCATCGCCTCTGTAGAGAAGTGTGTTTGCCAAAAATCTTACAGGCAGCACCTCAGAGCCTGGTAGCATGGTCAGAGGTCAGAAGGGACATTGACCTTCTCCTCCTGTCACGGGATGCTCTGCAGTGTACTTGCTGAGTGTTGTTGTAGAAGATTTCCCTGCAATACCCCTTCAGGATCTGAACACATGAGCCTTCCAGGCTGTCACATTGGCAGTCTTGACCTGCATGCAGAGCTTTTGAAAAGAGAGAGAATACCCCTCTACCTTTGGGGAGAAGGAGTTTCCTTTTCTCCTCTTTCTCCCCCGCTTCCCAACTGCTAAAGAAGTGGTTTGCCAAAAAAATCAACATCTTTACAGGAATGGGACTTGGAGAAAATAACAATTTGTCAAGAGCACAGATGGCTTATTTAGAATCTAATAGGTATTAAGACGTTATTTTCCCCAGGCTTTACTCCTGATATTGATAATGTGTTATCTTTGCCAAGTTCCCCTCTTGATAACGTGTTATCTTCGTCAAGCCAAGTCCCTGATAAAATCTTATTTTCCCTCAGCGCTCACTCTGATAAGATATTATTTTCTTACATCTCCACTGCCAGTGGAAAGGAGGGAAATGTTATTTTTAGTCCTTTTCATGAAGAGGCATATATATTGCCAAGGCAATGCAAAACAGGGAAAGACAGAATGAGAAGAACGAACAGAAAAAAGTTATTGTATTCTAGACAAGGAAATGAGCAAATATTTAAAAACTTATGGGCCCTTGTTTTGAATATGCTAATAAGCCAACATTCATAACTAGCTAATGAGCCAATATTTCCTTTTGGAAAAAAAAACTATTAAAAAAAGCCACATCTGTTGAAAGAGGTCATGTTTATGTTTAGGTTTTCTTGCCCTATTTCTTCCTGCATTCTGTTGCTACATGCTTTTTCTTTACCTCGTGTCTTTTACTGTTTACCATCCCTATCATCCCTGTTAGAGAATCCCAATCAGAATTGCATTCCCCTAGCCCATACATCAACAGCTCTCTGCAGTTCTGCAAGCACGATGCCATCACTGATGGTACAACTGCAAACCCTTTCTGAAACACAGCCCCTTCCTCATTTTGTGTGCCGAGCAAATGCAGCAATGCAGTGAAAGTGGTTCTTGAACCACTCCATTTAGTTAATTTAAGAGACTGGAAGTCATGTCATGAACAAGGCAGAGGACAAGTTTGTAATTTATGAACTCGTGTTTGCCCTGAGAAATTGTTTCTGTCTCTACCACCGAGTTCATTACATGGTGTTCATAAGAAAAAGACATTGCAAGTCTCTGCTAAGTACTTTTCCCCACATTTCCTGGATTTCCAACTTGCAGACTTCTGCATTACAGAAGTGTTAAACATATACCGTTACATATGTAGCTGTCCTCTGAAAAATTGTACTGCAGAAAAGGTGATTATTTGTTGAAAAACTGTTTCAGACCCATCTCAGCTGCGCATCCAAAACAGGTATTTTCTGTGAGTGTTAATGACTCCAAAACTTCTTGCTTGACTGTAAAAGAGGGACTGATAGTACCACCTTTCCTTTAAATAACTTTGAAAAATAGGTCACTGATCCCTGTGCTGCATTAAAATATATAGCAATGAACATCATAGGCCAGTGAGGGAATAAGTAACTCTTCTTTTCATAGCAGGATATGTAGGTATGGTCACAAACAGAATGATGAGCTGAAACAACCTGCTAAATAGCTGTGATCACCATCCATCCTATGCACACAGTGATGCTGATATTCTTTGGAAATAAAGTGGTGATCATGTAGTTAATGATCCTGTCAGCAGACACAAGGGATTGACAGCAAAGATTGAACCGGAGACCATTATTCTCACATTTCCAAACTTTTAAGTGTTTGATTTCAGCGGCTGGTTGACCCTGGCTGGACACTAAGTGCCCACCAAAGCTGCTCTTTCATTTTCCCTCCTGAGCTGCATAGGGAAGAGAAAATATAATGAAGAGCTCATGGGTCAAGACAAGAACAGAAAGAGGTCATTCACCAATTACTGTCACAGGCGAAACAGACTCAACTCAGGAAAATTAATTTTATTTATTACCAATCAAATGACAGTAGGGTAATGAGAAATACAACCCAATCTAAAAAACCCACTTTATTTCCCACCTTGTTCCTAAATTAAATTTATTCCTGATTTTCTCTCCCTTTTTCCTTGTAACAGTGCAGGGAAACAGGAAATGGGGATGTGGTCAGTTCATCACCTGTGGTCTCTGCTACTCCTTCCTTCTCACACTCTTCCTCATGTTTCAACATGGAGTCCCTCCCATGGGAGACAGTCTTCCACAAACTTCTTCCAAGGGAGTCCTTTTGATGGGCTGCAGTTCTTCCCAAATTGCTGCAGCGTGGGTCCATCCCATGGGGTGCAGTCCTTCAGGAACACACTGCTCCAGAGTGACACCACTACACAAGGGTCACAAATCCCACCAGCAAACCTTCTGCAGTGTGGGCTTCCCCACAGGGTTACAGCCTCCCTTGGGCATTCACCTGCTCTGGCATATGGTCCTCCACATGGATCTGTGGTCCTCCACATGGATCTATGGTCCTCCCCATGGATCTATGGACCTCCATGGACTGCAGGGCCACAGCTGCCTCACCATGGTCTTCCCACAGCTGCAGGGGAATCTTAGCTCTGGTGCCTGGAGCACCTCCCTTCTTCACTGACCTTGGTGCCTGTAAAGTTGTTCCTCTCCTGTATTCTCCCTCCTGTCCTCTCTGGCTACAGTTCCTTCTGTGGGGTAACTTCTTGCCCCTTCTTTATAAACAGGACCACTATTTCTGATGGGCTCAGCCTTGGCCAGCAGCAGGCCCATCTTGGAGCCATCTGGCATTGGCTCTCTAGGACATGGGGAAAGCTTCCAGGAGCTTCACACAGAGGCCATCTCTGGAGCCCCTTTGCTGTCAAAACGTGGCCAAGCAAACTCGATGCACTTTGCAAGTCTGGTGTTCTATGGGTGAAGGTTTTTTTCTCATTTAATTTCTAAATCCACTGATTGTAGAGGGCTATTTTGTAGAGGGGTATTTTGTTCAAGGAAAGGACATTGAGAAGGTTGTTTCCCTGTGTATGAACGGCAGGCAATAATGTGATTCTTTAAGTAAGGCTGGCTTGCAGTGGAATTGAATGGTTCAGGTTTGGGTTCAATAAACCATGTTAATGTGTTCTTAAGTACCCTTAACAGCAGTGGAATTGAACGCAAATTTAGTACTTAAGGAACATGCTGAAGTTCCTAAGTGCAATTACTATTGACTAAGTCCAAGCCTGATGGTTGATTGGCATCTCCAGTGCAAACAGTCTCTCCTAACTAAATAACACATAGTTTAACACATGCATTGTCTATGCCAAATCCTGAGAAGGACTTAGTGCTGATGGGAGAAGTTCCTCTGTGAGAGATGAGGAAACTTGTTTGGACTGCATGAAAAGGCTTGGTTGTTATTTCTTGTGCTGTCTCTTGTCTGGTGGACATCAGCCTTCAGTGCTCTTACTGTGACATCTTTCAGTGTTATAACTTTCTGCCTCTGACACTTGAAAAGCATGAGCTTGTAATTGTCTCATACCGTGTTAGGATGAAGAAGTTCTGTGTTCACAGACCTGAAATAAGTTGCTTGGACTCTGCTTCACTGTTAAAATGGTTGTTTGGGCAAGGATTTTTACTTCTGGTTGAGATCACACTGCAGTGTTGGACAGAAAGTTGTTGGAGGAAAAAGTGCCTTGGTAAGTGTGAGAATTGGCACTTTGGGATGCCTTAGTACCTACTCATGGAGGCACATATCTAAAAGTACTGAAGTGTTAGCAGAAAGGAGTTCATTCATAGCTGCTCATATAACCAGAACCTACCAGAGCACCCAGCTGAGCAGAAGAGCATGGAGTACTAAGGTGTTAGGTGATTAAAATTGAGCTAGAACTCCAGAATTGAAGAAATAGTTTATCTGCTTACACCAGGCTTTTATGTCTCTGTAGTTCTGACTGCAGTCTTGTTTTTCTTTTCCATTTAAGTCCGTGGAGTTTTCCACAATGGTCTTTATTTTCAAAAAAATAATAGTGCACTGAACTTAAAATGACTTTGTGGCCTTCACAGAGGGACAGTCATGAGAATGGTTGCCTGCTATCCCATTTCTTTCTGCAAAACATTGCCTTTTGGTTAAAATAGTTACACTGCTAGTCTTCAGAGTGGGCACAGATAATGTGAATTTTCAAATGTGAACAAATGTTCATGAAATGGGAAAAGATCTTGTATCTGTAGTCAGATAGACTGAAACACTGTCTCTGGGCAGCTTAACTTCCTTTTACCTAAGAAGCAGCCTAGAGTTCACTGCCATCAGTTATTTTGTTTTAAAGGCATAGCATGCTATTAGGCAGGGGATGAATAACAGCTGAAACACACAGAAACCTCTAGACCTTGTAAAGATGCCAAAAAGCAAGTCGTTTGTGCTTGCTAGCAAATGAAATGTAAAAAGTTTTTAAAAATCCTCCCAAAACATGCTCTGTAAGTTTATGGGCCTCAGAGAGTTCCTACCACAATTATGAGCATTTTAGTTCAGATCAGGGATGTTCGAAAAACTTGGGATCCCTGCTTCTGCAGTTTTCTTCTCTGAATCAGAGAAAATTTTGCTTTTCTACACTCTGCTTCTTTCTCCCTTACCCAGTTAACACTTGGATAAATTTTCTTTTTCCTCTGTGCCTCTTCCCCCAGCAACTTTCCAATGCCACTGGATCCTTTTCAGGACTGTCACCTCTCCAGGTCTCATAACTACAAAACAAGGAACTTGGTTTTAATGCCTATCCTGTCGGTTTTGTATGTAAGAAAGAAAATGCCACTGCTTCAGTCCCTCTCCTTTCGAATGAGCTATGCTGGACTGCTTTCTGATGGCTTTTATTTTGTCCAATGTCCTAAAGCACTCTGCTTAAGTATTAATGAAATCTGTTGCCTTAAATCCAGGTGATTTCATATATCCAGAAGCATTCAATACTCCATAGAATTCATAACTTACATTTTGTCAAGTTTTCTGAATTGTTGGACCTGGTGTGATGATAAGTCATTGACTGCTGTCAACCATGACATAATTATTCAGCTTTATGTTTGGGTTTTGTTTTGTGGACAGTGGAATTTTGCAAGTCTTTGTAGGTACAGTTGCATTAGCACAAGTCTGAAGTAAAAGGCTTGACACAGGGAAAAAAAATTAAATCTGAAACTGCCAAAGTCCAAAAATAGAGCAATAACCCCAAATGAAGAATAAAAAATAATAGCTTTATTATTATTTATTACACCATTCAAAAGTGTACTGCTTGCTTCAGAGCACAGTAATGTTCCTTGTGGTGTTCCCTGGGAGATCTTCAGTCCCAAAGTCACATAGACCTCGTTATGTGTTATGTTATTTTATTTTGATTTAGATTGGATAAAAAGTGCCTAGACACCAGCTCAGAGCACTCTGCCAGTTACTATAAACTATAAAATTCAAGTGCAGTGCAATCAGTTTAACTCTTCTACCAAGCAACACACACAATCAAACATCAGTGGTTCCTAACATTAATCCACTTACTCCTTCTTCACAGATGAGATGAAACACACAGTCCTTGCACTACCTTGGAGAATTCTAGGAAGGAAATCAAGGTAGTGTGTGTTGCTGTTTACCTGCTAGACAGTAGCTCCCCAGAGGCATTTTGCCCTGTATTTTCACATGTCCAGTATGATAATAGAGCTAAATCTAGTAGTATCTTGCCATCAGCCTTGCCAGCCTCAGATGTGCAAAAATTATGAGTTATGCAATCTCTGAATTTATGATAAATATTCCTTTATTTCTGAGTATTAAGATCAAACTCTGTTCACTTTCGGTTTTATACTTTTATTTCAAATGGGTCCTGGAATGTCACATAATTATTTGCAGCAGAGAGTTGGGATGTGCAGATACACCAAATACATTATGATACCCCTGAGATTAGTGAACAATATTAGTAAGAAAACATGAATTGTCCACCTGTAGGAACCTTGAGGAGATAAGTCCAGAAAATATCTTGGACTTAGTACCTTGTATCAAAACATAGATAATTTCTGTAGTAAATCAGTGCATTTCAACTAGTTGTACATTTCAGATGAAGAAGCTAGCTAGTTGTTTAATTCCTGACAGGATTTCCTTACTCTTTTTACATACCAGCAGAAATATTTACTACTGAGAGAACAGTAGTGGAGTTATTGGCATTTAAAGCCAAGGCTGCATAAACACTGGGCTGGTCTCGTTAGCTGCTGCAACTTCCAGTCTGAGGCACTGAGGTAATATTTTATTTCAGTCCATTTCTCAGACTATGCTGTTTCTTCTAAATAATGTGTAGAAACAGTTGAACTTTTCTGATCAATATACCTACAATTGTTCAGATGCACAAAATGGTATCTTTTTCTAAAAGATACAAAAAACTTCTAATTTTGGCAAAGCAGCACTTATGACCTGTTGATTTATGTCTGTAGAATAGTTGAAGATATGTTTATTTTTTTTCCATATTTTGAAATTTTGATGCAGGTTGCTCTGAGATGTACTTCGATATCATGCTACCTTTTCTGGTAATTATCTGATGGTAGCAGAATTCAGTGACAAGGATAGGAAGCGATGAGTAACTTCTGTGTCAGCTGGATATTCTTTAAGTGAGGAGTTAAGATTGCCAGTGAAGTCTTTGGCTAGATTTGCGTTGTAGTTGTGTATCTGATGATAACACAGGTTGGTTGTTGTGTGGGTGAGTAAAGTTGCTGTTTTTCTTTTTATCTGAGAGTGTCTACATCTTAAATTCCTGCTGTCCAGTAATAGGGATGCAATAGAATCACAACCAAATGAGTCTTAGCTTTCCTAGCTTGAGTATCAGCAGCTGAGAAATAACACAACTTCAGTTCCATGCCTTCTAAGCTGGGTGGAGAAAGATAACTCAGAATTGTATTGCATGTCTAATTGTAGCATGGCTCTGTCCTTTATGTTGACATTTCTCTATTGTTGCACCCACTATTTCCAGGCTTTTCAAATATCTCATTTAATTTTTAATAACTATTTGCTGGAGCATTCAAGTTTCAATATATCGGTGGCCGGACTCCAGAGTGTGTCTTGGGACATTTTTCAGGCTCAGATTTATCCATAACTTTTGCTAATGGTAAAAATAATAAATTGCAAAATTTTTGTAGGAGATAGTCTGCAAGAAAATGCAAGATATTCTATCCAAATGATGATAAAAATCAGGATAATGATTTATATGCATAACAGGAAGTGTGTATTCCTGTATAACAACAATGTAAATTAGAATTGAGGTTTTGATTTCTACAGCTGTTTTTTTCATGAACTCAGCTTGGAGGACTGCTCATCATTCATGTAACTGTGAAACAATGAAAAAGAAAAGCAATGAACAGGTCTTTGTAGCAGGGAGATAGTTTTGAGTCAGTAGGTGAAAAATGTATTTATTAGGGAGAACTTCTAAATAATAACTGCATGATTCATTTTATAAACCACTCAGGCTGGTATTCATTTGATAGAACCAAAGGGACTCTCTGCACTGGAAAAAACATTAAATAGCAAGCATGCCCCTGTACTTGGAACTGATGAGGTCACACCTTGAATCCTGTGTTCTGGACACTGAGGTGCTGGAGCATATCCAGAGAAGGGCAATGGAGCTGGTGAAAGATCTGGAGCACAAGTCCCGTGAGGAGCAGCTGAGGGAGCTGGGGCAGTTTATCCTGGAGAAAAGGAGGCTCAGGAAGACCTTATCACTCTCTACAACTGCCTGATAGGAGGCTGTAGCCAGGTGGGGGTCAGCTTCTTCTCACAGGCAACAAGTGACGAGATGAAATGACTTCAAGTTGTGGCACAGGAGATTTAGATTGAAGATTAGGAAAAATGGCTTAATGAAGAAGGTGGTCAGGCATTGCAATAGGCTGTTCAGGGAAATGGTAAAATCACAATCCCTGAAAGTGTTCAAAAAATGTGGATATGGACGTAGTTTAATGGTGAACGTGTTGATGCTGGGTTAACAGTTGGGCTCAATGACCTTAGTGGTTTTGTTCAACCTTACAATTCTAGAATTCTGTGATTTAATACATGCAAGTAGAAAGTTATATCGGAGAAATACTTCAGTATAATATACTCACGTATTGTCACTGCAAAGGAATTTGTTACTAATTGTGACACTGTGGATAACTCTCACTGTCTTTTGCTTTGCTTCAATTTGATTTTGTTTGAACATTTTCGAGCAGTAGTTTAGGGTGAAGGGGTTTTACCAGCTTTCGAGCATTTGTAGTCTGGGTGCATATAGTTATAGCTTTATTAAAATTATGTGAAAATATGTCTCCTTTGAAAACACAGCTGCTGTATCCCTATTTGCTCCTTTGAAATTTGGTAGCAGTAATGTACTGAGAAGTGATGGTAGAATGTGTTGCTTTGGTTATGGACCCTGGTTTCATGTAGCTTCCCTGGTTTATACTTCAGCTCATTTTTAATGCTTACTTGAAAAAAGAAAATCCCAATTTCATATTTCTGGATTACAACTTTGTAGTTGAAGCTGTTGAATTGAACCTTTTTACTTTTTCCAAAATTCCCCTGAGTCTTTTTAAGCCAAAATACTTTCCAGAATTTGACCCACATGTGTATTGAACATTTCTATCTTGAACCTCTTACTTTTCAGCAAGCACATAATACTATGTTGCTGAATGAAACCCATCTGTTCCTCACATGTGAATCAGCTGGGGCTACTGTTTGGCACAAAATGGCTGCCAAAATGCTGTCATTTGACTGTGGAGGAAGTGGGAATAGGAAAATTATTTCATCTCGCATACATTTCTAAAATATATTTAACTGTATATTAATTGTCTTTGAATTAAATCCTCATGTTCCTGACTGTCTTCCCAGACTGGAGACTGGCAGGCAGCCTTGTGAGAACAAAGAAACACATGCTTATCTTTTAGCGTGGTTTTAAAATTAGTAGGACCTGTAGCTCATAGAACTTGGGCATTTGTCCAAGTTTCCCGCGCACTTGGGCATGGCCTGGAAGCGCCAAGTCTGCATAAAACGTGGCTGTGTTTGAAACGCGCCCCTGCCTCATGACACCAGTGTTAAAGGGAGCTTCGAGCATGTTCTGAGAGGAGTGCTCTGTTTCCTTGTCGTGCAGATGGGAAGCCGGTGTCGCTGTCCCCCCTGGAGTCCCAGCCGCACAGCCCTCGGTACACGGCGTCGAGCCAGCGGGAGCGCGAGAGCCTGGAGGTGCGCGTGCGGGAGGTGGAGGAGGAGAACCGCGTGCTGCGCAAGCAGCTCAGCCTGGCGCAGAGCCGAGGCCCCGCGCACCACCGCGGAAACCACTCCAAAACCTACTCCATGGAAGAGGGCACGGGCGACAGCGAGAGCCTGCGGGCTGGCATCGTGGCGGGCAACAGCTCCGAGTGCGGCCAGCAGCCAGCGGTGGAAAAGTGTGAGGTAAAGAAACAAGAGGAACCTGCCAGAAACAAAGCTTGGTAGATTTGATTCTGTAAGGATGTTGCCCATCCCTGTCTCCTTCCCCCTGAAACCTTTTTCTCCAGAACCAGCCTCTTAAAGGTCTACTGTGTGCAACATTTTAGGTAATTTTTTATTATTCTTTTTAAAAAGACCTTTAACACTTTTAATCCTCAGAATATCTTCTGAGTTATTATTTCATCATAGCTTTCTGTCTTTTTCGTTCTTGTGTCCCGAAACCTGATAAAAAAATCAAAGCCTTGTTTCTGGCTGGATTCACTACAGCTCTGCTGATAAAGACCCGTGGCAAACTGACCCCATGTGTTTTAAATAATAATGTCTCCAGAGTGCTTAGAAAACCCTTATTTCTTTGTTTCTGTGCCTATATTGGAACAGTTCAGGGTTTATGATTAATTAAATTGTGGCTCATGGAGCCAGCCTGTGCTTTTGACTCAGTGTCAGGAGTGAATCTGGATGTTACTGTGGGAGCAGGTGCTTTGTGTGAGCCGTGCAGAAGCGGTGTGCTTGGCTGCAGGCAACAGGAGATCTGCTTCTAAGTCTTGGTGTGGTTGGTTTGGTTTGGTTTTCCCCATTTTATGTCAGTACTTTTGTGGATGTCATCCAGAAACTGTCAGATATCTGAATGATGACTGGTCCAAATATGGATAGATCCAAAGCAGAAAGTCTTGCTTAAAGGCCTTGTGCCAATCGCAGCTGATAAAGTTATCAAAAATAACTTCCTCCATTTATTTCTGCAAAGAGGGTAATACTGTATCACCTTTTATCTTACTTTCTGCCGCTTGGAAGATAAAAGTTGCAAGAAAATTAGTGGGAGACAAAAAAGAAATCCTAATTATCTCTTCAGATAAATTCAATTCAATGGGAAAATATCAAATACAGCCTGAAAATGAATTAATGCTTTCCAGTTGGATATCTTTGTCCATCAGTTTAGAAAAAAGGAAGCAACATTATCGTAAGGAGAAGAAAAAGGAGGTTTTTGTTTTTCATTTTCTCTCCTCCAGATAATGAGGGTCTGATTTTCCTCACTGTGAGATTTTTGGCATTTCTTTTAATCAGACCATCAATCAGCAAACCTCACTTTTCCCTTATTATTATATCAAGGAGTGATGAGCTGAACCTCAGTTCTTGGTTGTTCAATGTACCAACCAATCTGGGACACAAAAATAGTAGCTTGGAAGTCGGGATAGTTTAAGTGGCCTTACAGTTTATAATGTGTTTTGCCAATGAGTTTACTTGCTCAGTGGGGTTTAGCACTCTGCTGGAGGCAGTGCTTACATAAAATATGAAATCTCACATTATTTGCCATCCCCCTATCTCACCGCACACTATTTTGATCTCAAAATAACCTCTTAGTCTTTTCTTAAGGAATTCACTCAGTAAATCAGTTACAGCAGCGGAAGTTAAAATTAAACTTCCCTGTTATCAGATTTGCCAAGGGTCTCATAATTTATCCTATTAGTGTCGATTCTGGTCCTGTGTTTGTGTGAGGGGCATCTTGACACCATTCACTCTGTGGGGTTTTTTTCAGCGTTTCAGATGTGTAAACAAAATTTTTTTAGCTTTTGACCCTGGAATAAATCACAGCAAGAGTCAACAAATTGGATAGTGAAAAACAAGGGTTCTTAAGGAGTCTGTGGCTCTAGGGGAGACTAAGAGTGCTAGGAATAGGTTGTTCATTTCATTGAGTCTGTTCTTAGAGATTTACTGATGATAACATTTCAGAATCTAATTTGGGATGGTCTTTAGTGGTGATTAAAACGTTTGAAAATGCAGTTACAATGAATGAACATTAAATCTCTGATAAAGCATAATCTATGTGATAATAATTGTGATCTATATCAAATAGCTGTGGGTTTGTTGCATTCCAGCCACAGCTTCCTACTCTGTTGTATCACAGGAGAACTCTTCTGATATTTTAAAATGGACCAGCATTATACTGCAAGAAAAAATCAGACACCCAAGACAAGGGGCTTCTCCCTGGAGGGAGCAGATGCCTGTCATGACTTCCCAGTTGTAGACAATTTTAAGACAAACCTTGGAAATAAAAGTAAGCATAGTCCTTATTCAGATGTCAGCACTAACAGCAGGCTTCAGAAGGAGAGCATAATGCCAGTGAAAGCTAACAAAATTATATGCCTCTTTCTTACAGTGTTATCCCAGTATCTTTCCAGCTTGTGCCTCCATAAACTGAGCATTTACTTGAATTAAGTGTGCATTTATAAATATTTTTGAAAGAGATTATATATTAGGAAATTGATAATTAGCAGTGTAGCATTTAGTGGCTTAGAAAAACACTTAACATTTTAAGCATTTTTAGAGGCTTATTTCTATTGTTACTGTTCTCAACAGTGTTGTTCAGTAGGGTTAAGTGTGTAGTGCTCCACAGCCATCAAGAACAGGCCCTCACCAACTTCAGCTGTGAAACACATGTAAAGCAGATGTTATCTGCCACTGGGAAAAAAAAAACAACTTGCAAACAAACAAAAGCATTTTGTTATGTACTTTTAATATCTCTTAATCACATTCAACAATTATTTATGAAGGATTAAATATCTACAATGGAAATCTACTGGAAAACTATTGAAGTATAAAATGTCTTACCAAAGATTATTTTTCACTATAAGGACTAATAGGAGTTTTTAAAACTCATTATTTCATCATTCCAAAAAGTAGCCCAAGGAGGAAAAATTAATATATATGCTCATCTAGGCACCGTATACTCCTCATCGGTATGGCATCTAATGCCCAGCTCTTTGTGTGGTTTTGGATATTTTCTTCACATTAATATTATCCCAAAATATGAACTAGTGCATTTAGAAACAGTTTTTCCTGGTCTGTAGTGGCTAAAGTAAGGGTTTCTGAACTGTGTTAGCATGCACCTTGGTATGATTTAAACTCCCTTTCCTAAAGAAGCTTAGCTTCCTTAAGTGCCCTGAAGCACCAAGACCTGAGTGCTTCCTAAACTATTTACAATTAAAAATAGTACAGTTTGTGTCCCTGATCCTCAGCCTGTAGGGAGAGTGTTGTGATGAACTTCCACAGTGTTTTGATTACCTATTCATAGCTCTGTGTATAAACAGAGGAAGAATTCATTGACTCTGGAAAGCAGGTGTATCATCATTTCATTTGTTGCTGCAACGAGTTACATTACCCAAAAACATCTCCAGTGAATGACCTGAGTCAAGACTTTTGCAGCAAGTGGTGAACACATCCATCACTCAGTTTAAAGAGAGCATTGTAGGAGGATGGACACTTTGAATTCTCTCAGTTTGGTCCTGCAGTGACTTCTGAATAAGCATGCTAGAGTGTGAGTAGAATTATCTAAAACTGTCATGAAATGCCAGCAGTAATTGGGCAAGTGTAGCCTGCAGAGCCCTGGTGTGAGAAGTTTGGCAGGACACGTTGAGCCAAACAGGCAGGCTGACACTCGTTGTGGAAGTTGGAGCATTCTTTGGTTATGTGGCTTCAATCCTTGGTATGAGCTGCAGTCGCTGAGTCTGGAGGTTGTGTGAATCACAGTGGCCAGTTCTGGTGGGATGAGGGATACAGTCTTCCAGCCATCTGGAGATGGAGAAAAAGAGTTTGAGAGAGGTGACAATTTTCGAAATCTGAGAGGTGATGCTTAGAGTGGTATGCTGAGGAGGGTGCAAGTTCTATCAAGTGCTTCTTCCAGCCATTATTGCCCTGTCTTGCCAGAATCTGGGTACAGCCAGTACAGCTGGGTACAGCTCTCAATCCAAACATGCATTTGGAACAAGCGTGGAGAAGACTGGAAATAATATTTTTCCCTTTAGGATGCAAACATCTGCAGACAGTTCAGGTTGATTACTTCATTTTGGCTTGTCTGTTTTTCTAACTGACTTTGTTTAACAATGAGAGAGAGGAAAGTGAATCAGAGAAAGGAGAGGAATAGACTGAGTCTTGCAGCATGCTGCAGGGAAAAACTTGGAAAGAAAAGGTCTAGATTTCTGTTCTCTTTGAGGATTATTGCTCTTTTGTATAACTGATTGCAGGCAGGAATAGAAGTGATATGTAATATCAAACACCACAGAGAGGCTGAGCAGAAGGTACATGGATGCCTGTGTCTCTGAGCTGGAAAAGAACATTCAGAAGAGTAGCAAGTGCTGCTCTCACTGTGTCCTGGCTAAAGCAGCATCCAAGGTAACAGCAGCTACTAGAAGACAGCGAGGAATGCATGCTTTCAATTCTGGAACAAACTGATTTAGTAAAAGGAGAACAGATGTGGGCAAGCGCTTGACAGAATAAACTCTGATTTGGAGGGCAGCTATAAGGTAGAGAGAGTGGCTTTGAGGAGAGTTTTTCTGGCACGTGTAGGTAGTATAAAACAATGTTGACAGTATATGACCGTGCTATTCTGGGAAAAACCCCTAAAATGTTTGTCTCTGGTCTGGTGCCTTTAGGTGAAATGTTTAAAGCAAGGGTGAAACCGTTCTCAGTTAATTTGATTTTAATTGGCACTGAGGGGAAGGATCTTAGGTCTTCCAAAAGCCTGAGAAGGACCAGGTGACAATCAGAGAGGAGGCAGTAAGTGCAGGATCAGGAATCAGTGCACCCACAGCAACCCAATGAGTACAGTACAAACTCCTGCTGCAATAAATGTTGTTAATAAGCAGCCTCTGTTCTCCCCTCTTATCACAAGAGAGAAACACAATCAATTTTTGCCAAGTGTTGAGCTCAGCTCCCATTGACTTTAACATAAATTTAAAATGCTAGTACTTCACAGAGCTGTTGCCAAAATGTACTGCAATATCTTTTCCTTCTCACACCTCTCTGGACAGACAGCTTTCTTATTAATTCAAGTCCTCTTAAAACATCAGATCTTAAATATGCCTGAGCTTGTGAAGCACACTGGGGCTGGAGGCAGCTGTGATGTTCATGTTCATGTGGATGTTCTACAGTGGCACAGCTGCTGGGCAGTTGCATGATTCAAACTGTGCCCTGTACCAGGTGATCTTAATGGATGGAGCTGGGGACTCTTCAGATGTGCCCAGCACATGCCACTTCTTGTGTAAGTGTGCTTCTGTTACAAGCCAGGCTTTGGGAATCTATGACTATGTGAGGAGACAGAATTCCTCATTTGTTCTCAGCATAGTGGGCATTCTGTGGAAAATGAGAGCTGTGTGTGTGAGAAACCAGCTAACCAAGCTTCAAATGGAAGCCAAATGAGGCTTCCCTGCAGTTTCACAGCTGTGTCCCCAATGGCAGCTTTGTGCTGACAGCATGGTGAACTCTGCTTCATTTCTGTGACCACTAAGAAACAGAAGATTACAGAACCTGGAGTCAAAACTCGCTAGGATTAATTTTTTTTGTCCCTAGGGAATAGAAATGGCTAATTTTAAAAGCAGAGCAGAGTAATGTAACAGCATTTTTCAGATTAGTACTTACTGCCTAAATAATGACTCGTAGCGCCTTTTCAATTTTCCCTTTCCTCCTGAAGAGATGAGGAAATCTCTGCCTCGTGTTTAAAGGTAGGTAAAAAGGCACAGGCTAAGTGATAATTTACCAGTGCCATGAGGTGGAGAGAATGCATTTGTGGGGGTTGTATTTAACTTCACATTAACCCTGCCCAGTACAGCCCATACTGGTAGCCACAGGTGGGGAGGTGGCCACTTGCCTTCACAGCCTGTGTCCCATCACATCACTGGGATGCATCCAGCCCTGGCAAACCAATTGTCACAGACATGTTCATCCATGAGAGCTTGCTCACCCTCTCCTTAGTGGCTGTGCACGAGACAGAAATAATACAGAATTTCTGAGATCATATCTGCTTTTAATTATCAGACAGAATGTTAAACTTAAGTTCAGAAGATAAAAAATGTCTGCATGTTTGCATACTCAGAATTTTGTGTGCTGCTTACTTACATGTGTGTACATACATGCACATGTATGTCTTAGCTAATAAATGTAATTCTATTCAAACATCTGATGTAATGTAGGGATAGTAATGACTTTAGAATGATGATGGTGCTATAAGTCAATTAAGATGTTTTTAACAAACTGCCTCAAGTGGGCTGCAAACAGCTGCAAAACACCCACTCAAATCTCTTAACAATTGCAGCACTAAACAACAGCAGTGTCATGTGTGTGCTCTCCTTAACAAGTGACGAACACAGGAAGAAGGCTTTAATTTCTGTTCTTTTTGTTCCTTTTCTCCCACAGACTATCCACGTTGCCATTGTCTGTGCAGGGTACAATGCCAGTCGGGATGTTGTCACACTTGTCAAGTCTGTCTTATTTCACAGGTAAAGGTAGCTTTCTTTTCTTATCTATTGTATATCTGATTATGACAAAGCGAGCTTTTTCCAGGTTTACTCTCTTACTTCAAAAGAAAGTCAGATTCTCTTCCCTGGTTCCTTTTCCTTTTTAAGGAGTGAAGCATTTAATTTATGACCATCACAAATAGATTCACCTGTGTGAAGATTTCTATAGTGAATTAGAGTGATCAGAGATCCACCTGCTACCCCTGTTGCATTGCGGCAATGGGGACAGTATCTGTCTTCACTGTAAAACATCTGCACACTCCTGAATGCTGTAAAATATTGATAATAACAGCATTGTATTCATTTATCCTATTTCTGGTATCAGTTTATGGCACAGGGGTACAAACAATTTATTTTTGGTTTGAATAATACAATACACACTGGTTGCTTAAATATCCCAGCTTCCAATTTTGACATTTGAAGTAAACATGCTGTTATAGTCAGTATATACTACTTCATTAAATTCAAATGGTTTATCCTGGCTTTGGAATGGCCGCTTGCAGCCCCTCAGAAGGTTTTGCAACCTGGTTTTAGCATAGTTAGCTCCCAAAATTGAGAGGCATAAATGTACAATGAAAACAAAATAACCAATTCTCTTAATAGACAGCAGCTCCAGAAAAAGAGAATTCACATTAAACTATGTGTGGGTGTATGTGTATATCCCTTGTCCAGTTTAGAAATGTCTCTCAGAGATGATTTCCAATAATGTTGCAGAAAGTGGATTAAAATTAGGGAAGTGATCAGACAGTTTGACGTCAAACAGGACAAATAGACTAATAAAATATGCTTACAGTACAAACAATTTGCTAAGGAAGTAGTTTCAATATGCTGCTTTATTTGAAAGACAATTTTGTGCCAGGGTGAATGACTCTCGTTCCTTTCATGTGGTAATATCTTCTTGCATCTAGCATGAGTGGGGCATTCCAGTCCCACACTTTGCTCCTTATGTTTGCCTCCAGTCTCCTGCTGGAAGCCTTAGTAGTCACTCCCTGACAATGGTTTTAGTACATCATTTTAGCATTTTTGGTAAGCTTCATAAAATAATGTAAATGCTCACCTTGTCCAATATGGAAAAAGACTCAGTAAGTACTGTTTAATCAAAGTATGAGAGCAACTTCCATTATCAACACACAGTCTTTGCAAGTCTTTTGAGAAGTAGCATGTTCATGTTAGATGAGGGGTAGGACCAGAAAAACAATGCTAAAATAAACATAACAAAAGCAAAAAAGCAGTAAAAATCCATGTCATTCTCTGTGCAGAATTTTTCTGAATGTTAAAATTCTGGTAAATGTAAAACTATGTCTATTTCTGATTAGAAGTTTGAATTATTCAGTGTAAACTGGCTTTATATTGCAAGGATGTGGGGAGGTTTTGTCTATTTTAATTGTTGTTTCTAAGAGATTTCATGGAAAATTACATTTTTGTGGTGACACGAGTTATCCTAATGGTTAGCTTCTCCCTGTTTTTCTATCCTAGTACTTGCATCCATTTTGAGAAGACTTTAATCTCTCTGTTTCCAAATGTTCTGCAAATAATAGGAATCTCACAGCTCGAAGGTTTAAACAGCCTCTCTCTGTGTGCCTTAAAGGAAATGTCCCTGTTTTACATAAGCCACTCATCTGAGCAATTAGCAAATTTATAAACAATTCTGCCATATAATTAAATTATTAAATAATAATTAATTAAAATATTAAACCAAAACAAAGGTAATTAATATTGGTATTTCTAAGTCTGATGGATTCTGCCTCTGTCAAGAACGTATTTGTTGTTTGACCTGCACCTACTGCTCATTTCAAAGGATTTGTTGAGCTCAACAGAGGTGGTTAAGAGAAAGTCCAGTATAGCTAATGAAATGTTAGTACATTCAAGATAACCTATCTTCCTTGTTTGCTCAGAACACACTTAAAGACACATCTAAGTCCATTCCTGCCTACAACTAGCTTTTCTCACTAGGCATTAAATTGTTTGCTACAAAGAGAAGATATTCTTAAAAAAAGACAGACCTTCTTGCAGACATTTCTTTCTTATCTTCTAGAAAACACAGGTTTCTTAAGCATCAGTTGATGCTATGGCTACATGGCCATGCTTCAGTAGCACTCCTTTCTTGGATCTTTATCTTTGGAATGGCAGTTGTGTAGAAGGATGCAGAATAAGCAAAAAGAAACAACGAACTCAGCTGAATATTGATTTAGAACTAAGTTTCCTTGCATTGGTTGCCATGTGCAAACAATGTTTTCTTGGAGACTAGCATGCACTTCAGAAATGGTGGTGATTGGAAAGAAGGCTTCTTTTAGTTGCTAGGATCTATTTAATTGGTGGAATGAAGGATGGAGACAGGTCACGATACTGCATTAGGAGGATTGAGTTAGGGGAGTTGGAAGTGGTTGGTTCAGATAGTGAATGCTTCATGATGTCAGCATCAAGTTTACCTCTAACTTGAGGGTCATCAGTGAAAATAGGCATGGAGATGTCTTTTCTTCTAACCCTAAATATGCACCAGGGAGTGCATCCTAGCTGGCATTGTCCAATAAGCCAAGCAGAACAGACATTTGAAAGGACTGTATGCTTCCAGTGGAGAAGTTTGTTTAACAAGAAGTTTGCTATCCTAATCTCTAAGTTAGGCTACTGGTCCTTCATTCGTAGGATCACCACATTCAATCTCTAATTTAGTTTTGCAAGAACAGAAAAAAAAAAGCTGCCAAACATACTGTCACAGAGATTTTGTTTGTCCTTCAACACACCCTGAATCCAATCTACTGATTAAACAACTGAGCCCTCAAAGCAACCAGGCTTAATGTCCTCACCTGTCCTCCTGCACCTCACTTGGTGTTTGTTGTAAGGCACTGATTTCAATGAACCCGTCTGGAATTCATGGATATGTCATGTATTTCTTTTAGCATTTCTGTATAGGTTAGTAATTAAGGCATGTTTTAGCATGTATTTTAATACAAAACAACATACCTAAATTCCCTACTTGTGTAGGAAATCCCTACTTCTGTAATAGAAAAGCTCTGAGAAAAGGAGGCCATGTCAGTCTAATCCCAGGGAGCATTAACATATTTGTTATACCCCCCAACTTTGAGCTAGAGTGCTAGATAGAGACACAAAACAGCAGGAGTGCTGGGTCATTAAGGATAAAAGCTACAGGATTTTCTATAGATGGAGTGTGCTGTCTCTTCTCACTTGCGTGAATGTACAGCAAATCCTGCATATTGAACATTTCAGCTCTCCACAGGCCGAAAACATCAAGTTTCAGATTCAAGTCATACCATATATATTATGAGACTTAGGCAAGCTACTTGTGCAGACCATTTGAGAAACTGTATCTATCTTCAGGTTCCAGGGAGTGGGAAAAGGGGAAGAAAGGGGTAGTTGTGATTGATTCCATGTAAGATCACCATAGTTCAGAAATGTTTCATTCCCTGTGATAAAGGAGCTTGATTCCAGTTTTGTCTTTGGAAAATGTATGCTCCAGCCACAAAATCCAGCAGCTTTTAACACCCAGTTTGACATAACTGACAGTCTGTTCTCAGGAGGAGGCTCAGCAGAGCTGGGATAGTGCAGGGTTTGCAGTCTGATAAATATGCATTGGCAGTGCTGCACAGAGGGAGGCTTGTAGAATGAATACTCAGTCCTACTCTGCAACTTTCCTGCTTTCCTTTCTTGCACATCCAGATCCCAATTATGACAGATTTTATAAAGCCATTGCAGGGCTAAAAAAAAATATCTCTGAGCCAGTTTAACACAAGCCAATCTCATATCACTGTGTCCTAAGAGCAGCCTAACTTTAGTTTTTCCAAACCAAAGGACTAAACACTAAAAATTAATTATATTGGGTCAAATAGGCAGAATGAAGTGCAAATACTTTTGGAAACAGTGCTTGTAGTAGCATGCTAAAAAGACCTCCATTTCTATTTCAAAATTGAAGCAGTTTCCTGTGGCCGATAACTTTCCTTGAATCTTTTGCAACTATTGGTCCAAGTTACATTGGTGATTTTCAATGTTTTACTCCATTTCTGAAAATTGTAAACCTTAGATTGCCACAGAAACAGCCCACAATTATAGGTTCATATTGAAAAGATAATTTCTCTCTCTGCTCAGGTAAGTCTTGAGTAAGAGCTAAAATGGTTTTTAATGTACTCTTATCTTTTCCAAAGACATGCTAAACACTATGTTTCATTTGGGAACAAAGGAAAAAACAGAATTACACAGTTATAGCATGTTTCTGGCAGTTAGGTCAGCCTGACAATCTGTAAAAAATTAACTTCTCTTTTGTGGCAGCAAATACTGGGTCGGTTTTTTGGTGCCCTTTTTTTCCCCCTGCTATGTCAGTCCCTCTTCTTCTTCGGAGTCATTGCATTTACTTCTTTAGCTGTACTCTCCATCTATGCTACAGCAATAGTGGCATAGTAATGTGGGGAGTTTGTAAGGAATGTAAACAAAACCAGACAACCAGACAAATGCTTTTGATTATGAAGTTGCCTCTTTGCTTTAAGAAGGCTGTTTGTAACCTTAAAGTTAAGCATATGTCTGAGCATTTTTAAGAACAGGATATGAAGCTGTGTCACAGAATGCTGTATGAATAATGAACTCTTTTTTTTTTTTCTTAGAACAAGTAGAATAAGGCAAACCAAATGAAAATCTAAATTAAATTAAAAGGATGACATGTAATTTCCAAGTAAGAGTCACAAGTCAACACTGGCTGGTAATTAAAGCTTATATAATCTAATGGCTATATTCCATGGAGACCACTTTGCCTTAATGGAGTTAATTTGAGAATTCAAAACCTCTGTCAGTGTTTCCAACTTTTCTAATGTCTATTTTGTGGGAGATTATTCTGGCAAATACTATAAAGCATGACCTGGTTTCTCTGATCCATATAAATGCATCAATGATGCACACTTCTTTTTGTTTTTTCTAACAATGGTGGCATAATGGAGAAAGCAATGTTTAAAAAAAATATGCCTATGAAATCTCTTAGTACTTCCCAAAGAACTCCTGTAAGTTAACACAAAGAAAGAAGATCCATGAGTGATGCAGCAAGTGTGTATTTAAGATCTCTCCAATAGTTTGAGAAGTATTTTCATCAATACTGGGTGTGAAGGGATATAAAAAAACCTTGGACATTTTCACATTAAAATTTTTCACATATGAGAGAGGGATTGTCATATGGGCTTTAGGAAAAAAAGTTTCCCAAACTGCCTTTTGTGATTCCTGTTTGAAGTTCTTGTAACCATTTGTTACAGATATAAAAAGTATTACCTTGTTGTGCTTCCCTTAATAAAGTATAGGTTTTGGAAATAAACCCCTGGGCTACTGACCTTTTTATATTCTTAGAAAATAAAATTCCTCTGTTGCAGACAGAGAACTGTGTAACCAAGCAGCCAAGCAGCTGCCTTTTGAAGTACTAACAACTGAGTTATGGAATAGTACAGAAGGGAAGAGTGAGTCTTGGTTCACTACTCCCTTTTTCAGTTGTAGATTTTTGTATTTAACTCTGTGGCAGCGGCTATTCAAAGAGAAAGGGCCACAAATGCTTGAGCAAGCAGATCATAAATCTGATAAAGAATAAGAAGTTTTGAAATGCAAGAATAAGACATCATCATAAGAAAAAATTTAGAGAAATGGGTACCTTGGAATAGACTTCTAAATTCATGGCCTGACTTTTAAAATTATTGGCTTCTTTTCATTCTACTAACTTTATAGGACCTCAGCAATTCTGAAAATGAGGGCATTCATTCAAACTCCTATATTTAGGTCTAAGAGCCTATATTTAAGCATCCATGCTTGAAAATCTTGGCTAGAATCTCCCTTTGTTCACTTTTGAGGAAAGTAATTTAGGAAAATAAATGTGTGCTCTTTACATATGGTTTACTTTGTCAGATAGTGTTCTGATTTTAAGATAAGTGGAAATAAGTTAGTGTATGAAGAGTTGCAGTTTTCTGAATAGAGTACTTAAAACCTTAAGTTTCCACTTGATGGAAAATAGCCATATTTTGAAACTACATTTTACCACATTAAGACATTAATGCATCAGCATTTTCCATGTAGCAGAAACTGTGAAAAGTTGCAGTTGGTAGAAATTCAAATGTTCAAAATCATTGAAGTAAGTAAGATTAAGTATTTCTGGACCTTGTGAGAAATTCTGTGGCTGTTTCAATACCTGCTTCTGTAGAGAGGAATCTGGAAGACCTGGGGCTCGCGACACTAGAAACCTTTATTCCCAAACAAACTAATCCACGTGAATAATGGAAAGGTTCCAATACCTGTTAGTTTTGTGGGAGAAGTTTATCACAGTTGCCATGTATTGACCCGTGTTACTCCATAGGTGCGTATACTGTCCCCATTACAGCGTAGTGATTTCAGTCAGTACAACACACAACCAGCCTCTACTATGTCTTTTTACTTCTATTGATGTGCCCAGTGGAAAAGGAGCAAAATGTCCAAGTTTAATGAAATTCAGCTTTCAGTGGAATCCTTCACAACATCCTGATTGTCACTCCTGATTCTTACAGCCAGTGATTCAGTCATGTTGTCAGATAATTATGGCATCCCTTTCACAGAGCCCTTGAGAAAAATTTCTCGTCTTGCAGAATCTCTTCTGTATCTTTCATAATGAATGTTGGTTGATCTTTAAGCTTCTAAACTCGTTTCATAAACACTTTGAAGCAATCCGTATCTTCTAGGCTTCACATATTGCAGACAGCAGAAGAGGTGAAAGATGTCATCTGTGCATCTGTGTGTATGCTAGTACAGTTACCTTCAGAAGGTCTTCCAGCTTTGAGTCTGTGCACTGTTGGCTTCTAGCACCGTGCTAAACCTCACATTTCACAGAACCGAAATCTCGTCTGGAGTAAAATTTTCTGTGGCTGATGCACATTTAGTTGTAGATGTCATCGGGTCACTCTACTGTTTTGGGGATGTATTTTTGTAAGTGATAATCTTCTGCTTTGCCTCTGACACACTCTTTCCTTCCAGCTGAATCTTTACCATGAGGCTAACAACTTGAAAGAGATTTCTGTGTGGGAGTACAGCTATCCTTTTTTCTTTCTCCCAGTAGGAGATGAACTAAAGTAAATGTCACCCACTTGTTCCCATTTAAGTTTCCTACACTCTGGGTCATTCAGATAAGTATAAACTGCTACTGAACATCTGAGTGTCTTTGTGTCAGATTCTTTCTTTTCAACTAGTGTGTTTCATCTTGAAATATTTTATATCAATTCCATTTAACTAAATGATCATTTCACAGAAGACGGAGCTTTCTCTTTTTTAACTGTTTTTTTACTCTTCTTATTCTACTTTAGAATATAACATAAATGACCCCGGAATAAAAAAAGGGAAGGAAATTACTGAAGGACAACAGCTGGGAAATAGTCCTACCAGAATCCAGACTCTGCTTAGCAGAGGGACCTATGTGGGATGTGTATGTTGACATTAAATATCTATTTGTCTTGAGATACTGCTTTGCCTGTACCCAAAGCCACTGGTGTTGTACTTTGTTTCTCTTGGCCTTGTCTCTACTAATGAGATGTATTTCCTGATCGCTGCTATTCCCTGATTTTTTTCTTGGCAAGGTGCCTGGTTACTGCGGAATCTGTATGAGCCAGGATGTCCTCTTCTACTCTCCTGCTGGGCTGGTGAAGCAGATGTAATTGCTGTGATCCCTTTAGCTTGGTAATGGGACACTCAGCAGCTGGCAGCTTATGCCTTTCTCTCTCCCCTCCTCCCTCCAGGGCAAGCTGGAGATTGAAAGACCTTTGTCTCTTGAAAAGCCTGTTGTGGCTTAGTGTTTTGGATATTGTTAAATGCAGATCATCTGTGGGTTTATTCTGCCATCATGATTATCTCATATATAAGGCTTCTACCCAGCCCTTTTCTGCTTTTTCTATAAGCACATAATGTGATCCACAGTGTCCTTGAAGCCAGTACAGCAGCTTCACTGGCAGCCCCGGGTGCTGGGCTGGATCTTAGGTGCAGTCTTTCTGACACTGCAAAATCCAGTCATATGTTGCTTCTCACAACAATCTCCTCTTTCTGCTGAGGGGTCTGTTACAATACTATGAACCATTATATGTATTTTTACATTTCGCCGTGGACTTTGTTCAGTGGGAAGCAGAATTAGTCATCAAAGCAAGAAGAGAAACATTAAAGAGGAAGGCACATATTGTTCATTTATGTAGAAAATTGAGGAGAAATAACCTTCATCTTCTGGGTTAAGCCCAAAAATGTAATGGGAGTATATTGGCCTGAACTAACATAGTTTTCCTCACTTCTCATTCACACTGAAGAATGTAGTAGCACCAGCACTGCTTTAATCAACATCTGAAATGAAGTACTTCTCTTGTTAGATGAAAAATACCAATTAACAAGTACACCCAGTTAGCTTTATAAATTCTGTAGAAATGAGAATCCACTATTCTACCCTAGGGATCAAAGAGAGGTTGAGCCAATGCTAGTCTAAACCATTTGTCTTCCTAGTGGCTTTTGCAAAGTCTATCCTCTGCTGACAGGGAAAGTTGCTAAGCTAGGGGTAAACATGGAAGACTACAATTTTTGACTAACTTCCACTGGCAGGTTTTCATACTCCTATCACAGAAGTTAAGATCATATTTTGTTGCTTACTGTCCCTTAAAAAGGGGTGGAGGTTAAAGGAATTAAACAAGGTATTTATAATGTCCAAGTTCACATTAGTATAGAAAAATCCATACACTTTGTGAGAGCTTGCCACTTTTGCTGATACTGGCTTTACCCATCTTGTTTGAAGCTTTTTAATTAGCTTAAGTCCTGTAACTACAGAGGTGAACCCAGATGTGGTGTTTTGAAGTAAAATGTTTCCTTTTTTCCCGCCTTTCTGTGACCATTCCTCCTCTTAGGAAAAAAGATGTGGCGAGATTTGCAATCTCCATTCTATTCACTATGCCAGTGAATAGCTAGAAGGCACTCACCTGAAACATCTGATTTTGGATTCCTATGAGACAGCTGCTGATTCCCCAAGTTTGCTTTGTAAAAAAGTTCTATGTAAACTCAAGGGTCCCAGAATTTCACCTCATTCAAACTGGTTTTTTTTAACCTTCCCTTGCACCCCCATTTCTCCACAGACAACTATTCTTACCACAAAGATAAATTACCAGGTTCACCTAGAAACTGAAAGCAATCGCTTCCAGAGCTCAAGTCCCTAAAGGGAGATTAACTTGGCCTTTTTTAAAGGAACTCGTGCAAGGGACAATACTCTTAGCTGTTACAAATCATCACACTCCACTGAAGTCAAAGGATCTGTATGCTTATAACCACCCAGAAACTGATCAAGTATTTTGTTATTGTCACATGTATTCAAAACTGTGTCTCAGCATTTTGGCCACAGAGCAGGACTCCACCAGAGATGCTGTACACTCAAAACTTGACATCTTAGATGCAGATAAAGCTTTGTAAATTCTAATGTTGTCCTTTAAGAGCAGGAATTAGAAACCTTTGAACTAATGTGTTTCTCTCCCTTCTCATGTCAGGCGAAACCCACTCCACTTTCACCTCATCGCAGATGCAATTGCCAAACAGATCCTGGCAACTCTGTTCCAGACGTGGATGGTCCCTGCTGTGCGCATAGACTTCTATGATGCAGATGAGCTCAAGGTAAAGACAGACAGACACAGGTGTCAGTCATAGACTTCTGATTTGATGTCATGCTCTGTTATTCATCTCTCTTGGCTGGTGACTTGCAGGGGAACTACTGCCTACAATGCTCTCCCTGATGACAAGTAATTCTAACTGGCACGACTGTAACCCCAACTGCACTTAACTAGAAGATGCTAAATGGCTAAAATCGGAGCAGTTTCTCTGCTAATGGAATATGTTGTTTAGCAGCTTAGAATTTTACCTGCTCTCAAGAGGATTCTGGCTGTCCGTCTGATCACATTATGTTTTTCTAAGGATACTTCTTCCTAGTAACAGTGGTGGAATCTGAAGTGTCTTATTCAGCAAGCCCGAATCTGTTAGTGGAAACACTCAACTGCATTCCTTAAGCACAGGTGTGTGATACCCTAAGTACACACGCTGTGATGAGCTATCAGTAGTACAATAGCTACCTTTTTTATCTGAATGCCCTTCCAAAAGGAATGAATATGAAAAGGGTTCAAAGGGGGAAAAAAATTGCTTACGCAAAGTAATCGTCTTTTCACAGTTAAAAAGTTTAATCCAGAATGTGGAGGCTCAGCATTGATTTTTGGGCTGTATGTTTTTTACCTGTGGAGGTAGAATGAAGTATTCAGATTTCAGCATTTGGAGTTGGTGGCAGTAATTTGTATGACTTATCAGACTGTTCTGAACAGCACCCTGAAACAAGGAAAAAAATAAAATGTAGCAACTTGCTGTACTAATTGAGGGGTAAATTCAAAGCACACCACGTTCTGAAATATTGAATAAAAAACACTTTAGGAAGTGATGGAAAAAAGTGATTCTTGAGAAAAATACTGTGTTTCTGTTTTTATTTTTTATTGGTTCTTCTACATGAAGCCATAAGCCGATATTAACCTAATTAGCCAGAGATCTTCCTTCTGTTCTTTATAGCTTCATAGCAAGGAGGAGGTTTGTTCTTATAAATCTCGTATGTGTCTATGTTACATGTGCTTTTCTGCAAATTGTAGGGTTTTTAATTAGCCTCTCAGCTGGGGAAGACAGACCCCTTAGTGTTTTCCTTCTGGTCATTTGGGTATAGTCCAATCTAGTTAAGTAAATAATAACCAAGAGAGCTTACTTCAGTGATCCCCAAATTTCTGATTTATAGGCAAAGCACTGAGCAGATATGAGGCTACAGAGCAAACTTGTTTTCTCCCTCTTCACTCAGCCTTAATTTTTATATGACTGGTGACCTAAATCAACACTAGGCTATCTTGCATGTAACCCACAGGCTTTGGGTTGAGGAACACTTTCTTAGTGGATGCTGGTATTAATGCATAAATAGGTCTTCCCAGGTTTGCCACTCCTGTTCAGAGCTCATCCTGCTGTGTACCAAGCCGTTTGCCTGATTTCAGTGGCCAGAAGAACACAGTATATAGTACTGAGCATAGGGGAATGTGACAGACACTGCCAAAGGAGAGCAAAGAATTATAAATATAAACTGGAGTTTTAAAAAGCCAGGAATGGTGCTGGCTCATATCCAGATCATTCTGCAGGTTTTAGCAAAGACGACAGAGGAGCTGTTTACAGACAGCTGTAGGAGCTCATCTCATTTGTTTCCTGTGTAGCCCCTAGAGAGGATTTAATGATTGGTTTGGGTTCATGTATTTCACCTGCACTCTTGGGAGCTATATTATGCTGCTGGTGTTAAGAAAACATAGAGCTGATGCTGGATGTTTACTAGAAAGTCTGTCTTTCTCTGAAGTGATCTATGAATTCACTGTTACAGCATATACTATGTTTCGGTATAAATGACCCTCCATAGTTCTTTTTTAAACCTCTAATCAATACCAATTCCTGACTTTTAAAAGGGTTTAGACTGAGCAATAGCATGAGAACCTTTTGCTTAGCTTTCATTCACCAATGTTCAGTTGTTTTGGAACACATTTTAGCTGCTACAGAAAACATTTCATTTCATGTTTGGTTTTTCCCATTGGGTATGTATGAGCTTCCAGCCTCTTCCTTCTAATGCAGCAGGAGCTGGCATGTGAGATTAAGCCCTTAAGTCCTGGGAAAAGTCCTGCTTCTGCTCCTGTTCCTGCTCAAACAGTGGAAGGGAGCACATAATATTAGATCCTCCATAAATAGTATGGATGCTTTTTTGTTTTCAAGTAGCTATTTAGAATTCAGGCAACAGTTTCCACTAGCATATTAATTTTTTAAAAGGCAGAATTTGGAGACTGAAATATTTGGTATTTGGCAGTTTCTTAACATATCCTGCAGCTCTTAAAATACATGCTGTTAACTTAGAGTTTGAGCAGCCAGTCTCCTGAAGGAAGGCTTAGAAAATTAGGCTTGGCTGAGGCTGTTGTTTTCTCTCGGGTTTTGGAGGAAAACTGGACACTTCATTGCAAGAAAGGGAAGACAAGGTACCACGGATTATATCAGAATTTCTAAGGCAAGCAAACGATCATATCTACTTTGCTGCTGTGAATTAAGCATGCCAGATGTTCCTTTTAAAATTTAGAGAAGACTTACTCTTCCTTTTGCAAGGTGACAGAGCTGTTCACATTCCCGTTGCACAACAAAGAGCCTAGGTTCATTCTCTCCCTAGAATCAGGTGCTGCCAAACCACCAGTAGCCTGCTTGGAAGAGGGATGGAGCACAGGAAGGAATGGCCAGGGAAAGGTGTACCTTTGCTTGGAGCACATCATAGGGGGTGAGACAGAAGAGGAGAATACTTGACTGTGGAGCTGAGCCAAGATAACAGAATTTCCAGGAAAAGAGTCAGACACAGTTGAGATGGCAGCTTGCTGGATCTATTTCTTTAAACCAGTTAGTCTGGAGACTTTAACAGCCAGTTCTACTAAGATACTTGTAACCTCCCCGAGCGTAACTTGGCCTGTCTCCTCACTGCCTTGGCAATAACCACAAGGGAGATAGATGGGTGCTTAAAAGCTCTCCCTCAACTTACAAGCTGTTCAAATTGTGAACTCTCTCCCATTAACAAAACTTGCTATGTGCAGTTAGTAATCAGCAATAAGCATCCTTGAAGTGTGGGCTGCTGATAATGGTGCCACTACTTGAACTATTCCACAGCTACATACTTCATTCTTGCTCTACTCAGTATAGCCCACACGTAAGTCTTCCAAAACTATGTGGTCACATATGGCCGTGACTGCAGACTGGAAAGTTACTTGGCAATGTAAATTGACTTTATATGATCACTTTAGTCGTGTTAGTCAGCTTTGGTCCTAATGTAGTAGATGTATCTGTTACAGCAACGCGTCCCATAAAATAACTGAAAACTGAAAATGATCTTCTTTGAACATTAAATGAAAGAAAAAGAAACTACCTGTGAAACATTCATCCATTACAGCTGTGACTTGCAAATATTAGGCTGCAGGATACTGTGGTTTTTTCAGTTCAATCTTACATGAAGAAACTCCAGAACAAACTATTCAAGATGTGCAGCTTGGGCACTTGGCTCCTGCATTTCACTGTTAAACATGGAATCTTGTGTCAGTTCACTCACAGGGAAATAAAGGCATTAAACCCATTGTGATCTGCACTGTCCCAGAGCAGAAGGAACAGCTGATAAGGCAGTACTGTATGTGATGGGTGGAATACAGATGAGGTGAGTTTGTTTTCCCTGATGTTGCCTGACACACTGATGACAACATCAGGTGAACTGAAGAAGGCAGAATGTAGAATGAGCAGTTGCCTGCTCTGTTGTAAATGGCCCAGATACAACAGTCTCTTCATCACTGATAGAGCAGAAAAGCCGTCTCCTTTGAATAGTTTAGCCCACATGTGCTGCAATTGATTTATGAACTTGAAGGGATAGTGAATAGGTTTTTGTAGGAGATGAACATTTTACATGAAAGTGAAACGCGAAAAGCTCTATTTTTTGCTGGAATATGGACAATATTCCAACTTTTACAGTTCCCAAAAACAATAGACCACAAATCTGACTACCAGTGCTGCATTAGGTGATTTCATGTCAGAAATGTTGAAGTCTGCCCACTCAGTCAAAATCAGTGGTTTGATCCAGAGAGCACAACCAAACTGGGATAATACGTGGCATAAAAATCATCTATCTTTGGGCATTTACTGAAGTATGAGATTAGTTACTTCTTAGCCACTTTCATCTGAACTTTGAAGTTCACTAGGTCGGATATCATCATCATTTGGACAGACATCACAAAATTCTCTGAGTTAGAAGGGACCCACAAGGATCATCAAATCCAACTCTTAAGTGAAGGGTCCATAGGGAGATTGAACCTTGGTGTTATTAGCACCATGCTGTAACCAACTGAGCCAATGGGCAAGGGCTGTGAGATTTAAGCAGAAAAATAAAGTTTAATTCTTTAATTATGATCATCGTATAGCTGGCCCTCAGGGCTGTGCCTGTGTGCACCCCCAATGCACTTAAATTCCCATGGTGGTCCAGGAACTCCCAGGCTTGTTGTCTGCACAGATGAGATAAAGGACAGGTTTGAGACAGCAGCCCAAGTTGAAACCAGGTGATTGATGGAACTGCTGGCCATCTGCACAAGAAGTATTTGACAGCTTGTTACAGGAGTGGTCCCAGTGGGAATTTCAGACAGTTCTTGAGATTTCCCAGGCAGACCCTGCTGTGCCTAGACCAATTTGTATGCTTAAGCGTGTCAATTAACATCCTGGGCAAAGAATCTGGCTGTCCCAGATATTCACAGACAGTTCCTGCTGCAAAGTTAATCAATTGTACAAGAGTTAGACAATCAATAGGAACAGTTCCTGCATGTGTAGAAATGATCACGTAGGACAATCTTTTGTACACACTTAAGATAGTTAGGAGATGTTTTGTATATAGGTTAAGGTGATCTATAGTGATGCATTATGCATGTCTTGTGGTGGTCAGGTAGGACCACAGGCCAGCTGAGTTACAAAAACTGTACAGAAACATGTTTTAGGGAGTCTCACCCAATCCAACTAAGGTGACCCTCTAAGAACCCTTGCTATGGAGACTCCCTTTACCATCTAGACAGCAACCAAGTGTCCTGCCTGGAACACTATATTGTCCATGCAAAAATTATTCTAAGTCAATATCCCAATAATGTTAGCTGTTTTAAAGTATGCTCAATTTGTAAGTGTCTTGGCAGCAAATTGCACCAAAAGCAGCTCAAATGCCATGAAATCTTTGGATACCAGCAGAAGCCCTTCCAATGAATGGTAGCAGTGATAGGGCTGTATGTATTGTACATTGCCATATACCAATTTTGGAACCATGATCAAACAAAAACTTCTAACAGAATAGCAGATACCACCTGCTGAGCATGGGAGAGAGGGGTTCTGATTGGCACTGGGGAAGGTGTGAGAGTGTATTTGATGAACAGATTATTAGCTTGGTGTTTTTCACATCAGCTTAAGAGCGTGACAACGATAGCGACGTTGATAAAGCCTTGAACAATAAAATTGGTCAGCATTCTCCTGCCTTCCACCATCTTCCTAGTCAAGAAGTTCCAGTGGATGTTGCAGGCATCCATGACAATTTATTTCACAGTAATAGTGAATGACCCCTAAATTATCGTGGGTTGTAATGGTTTGACTGTATTTGCATTGCACTGCAGGCAGATTATATATTGTTAAGGGCAGTGCAGCATTGTTTATCTGTTAAGTAGTTCACTGCATGCCTCAGAGGCAAACACACAAAGCTATAAAGCAGAGCTACACTACTTTCCTTAGTTTCTTTTCCACTTCATATGCAAGATCTAATTGCTATTAATGCAATACAGAATGAGAAACCCAGCATCTGTTTATGTTTACATTCATTTACACAGCAGTAATATTCAGTTAAAAGTGTTTCTGTGGCACTGAGGTTTTGATCTAAACCTGGCACGTGTTATGGGGGGCTTGCAGTGCTCCTGCATTTCACCAGCCTTCTGTAAGCTGGCCTGCTGCACATGTCAGTGAAATAATAGGCATAGACTGCTGTTTCTTCCTGCCCTTTCCCCTTCTCTTTAATTTTTTTAAAATATGCAAATTTAAGATTTTGAAAAAACTAAGTCTGTAATCAGAACATTTTACATATTTTTATAACTTGCGTGGCTTAGTTTTAAAATTGAATTTCCACTTTGTAATTGAGATTTTGTGTATTTGCTAATGGACATATTGAATACTAGAGAGCTGAAGTCTCAGGTGATAAAATATGCTTGTGGTTGTGACACAGTGCTACCATGTTAATAACAGGGTCTTTTATCCATGGTTTTCGGTACAGACTGGACATTAACAGACCAGGTTTTGTAAGCCAAGATATTTTCCTTCAGACTGTTTGGGAGGAAATTAGTATCCACCAAGAAACAGATAGCAATTCAAACTGCCCAGCACAGTGGGCAGAATCTGTCCATGCAGACTGAGTAGCCTAAGCAGTACTTCCTCTGCCCTCCCGGTCCCTCTTCTGCACAAAAAAACCCCAGAGCTATGCAACATTGAAGACTATTATTTAGATGTGTTTTCCATTATTATTCAGACCTAGAATACGAGGAAAGTAATTTTACATAAAATCAAATTGGGTCTTAAATTTCTGCGTTAGTCTAAAGAAAAGTGGTCAGAAAGAACTACCATGGAAATCTCTGAGGCTGATCAGAAATTGGTCATGATGGTGGGACTCATAGTGCCTTTCTGACTTAGCAGTTGTCATCTGCTTAGTGGCATGTAGCTTTCATGAGCAGCCTCACCTCTGATTTTGTGGAGGAAGGCAAGATACCAAACATGGAATAGTTTCTTGCAGATTTTTGTGTAGTTTTTCTTCAGATTTACAAATATAGTCAGTTAATTTGAGATTTAGAACTGTTAGTTTTTTTACTGAGATGAAGCCCAGTGTGATGCAAGAAGGTGCAGTATTTCCTGGGCGTCTTTCAAGGGTCCCAGTCTGCCTCCTGTGTTGCATTGTGCAGTGCTTCTACTGCTATTCCAGAAGAAAGCCTCATGTCTGACTTTGAAAACCACTCATACTTTCCTACTGTTGCTGGTGCTTTGAAAAACCATTGGAGTTCTTTGTTCGTTTTATAACTTAGTTCTAATTGCTGTGGGCCTCTCTGTAGCTCCACCTTTTTCTTGATTCTAGGGAAAAGCAGTACAGTTGTTCTGTTCTAAGTCCACCAGGAAGAGGGGGTAGCTGCTCTGTGTAACATATGTGGAGTGAGGAATAAGGAGCCAACTCTCTTCCACTTAGCATCACCCACATTTGTATCATAGTAGCTGACTGTGACATTTCCATAGCACGGATTTTTGTTTGGCATTCAGCTGCTTAAACATTGCTCATTGCAGCAACATGTGCTGCACCTCCGGGGAAGGCAATTTTAGCAGAGAATGAGAAAAAGATGAATAACTGCACATGAGATTTTCCAAAAACTATTCAGTTTGACAAAAATTAAAAAGCGTGCCCTGGAAAAAAACTAAAAAAGACACAACATCTCAAACTAACTTCAGCATCTGTTGCTTATTTCATGCATTCCCATTACAACAACTGCTTTCTCAGAACATTATCATCCACCTATGAGAAATGAAAGCATTTTACTCTCCTAACCTTAGATGTACAGGTATTATTTGAACACTTTGATCTGCATGAGGGGTATAGGTTGTATATCCCCTGTAATTGCTGGGGAGAGTTAATGGTCATCCTGTGCTCCAGCACAATTTCTTTCTTTGGCACCTGCAGGTAAAAAGCTGGGAAGACATATAATGACTAGAGCTTAGATTGTCTTAGATCTTAATGGCTTTTCACTTGCTCTCATGGACACCTCCCTGTCAAAGGGCGTTCGATTACTCACAGAAGAACAGCAGTGACTGTTCAAGGCATTCATAGTCAGGATCAGTATTGATGTGAGCATCTTACCAAAATGTTTAGTCATCTTTGCTTTTAGATTTACAAAGAACTGAAATACATGTATTTCCATGTCTGATTAATAAGCTGAAAACAATAGGAGACTGCAAGGACTCCAAGAATATTCTTGATTCACGTCCAGGGAGCTGAAATGGTTAGATTTCCTCATTTGTGAAGTACTTGGTGTTGGCTTGTTTCTGAGAAACAACTGAGATTCAGGGAAGTGTTGGACAGCAGATCAGATGTGAGCTACTTCCCATGGAGCAGTTCAGCAGGCAGTGTGGGCACAAAGTATTCTGAAGGACTGGGGCTAAAATAGTCATTCTTGTGGTTAAAAATGATGTTCACTTTGTCTGGGCACACCTTTCTGTGTGCCACGTTTTCACAGCACCGAGAAGGACAAAGCCGTGCTGTGTGCCTGGCACAGCACAAGCACACTCTGAAGTCACTTTTCTCAGAGGTCTTCTGAAACCATCTCAGTCTGGGTAAGGGTGTCCAGGCTGATTTACGTCTGAGTACTTGCCCTAAAGGGGGCATCTATAATAACGTTATTGATGAAATGCCATTGATAGATAGTACCTCTTTTTTAGTCACCTTGGTATGAGAACATTTGAACTTCTAAATTGAGAAATTTTGTTTCTGTTAGTGGAGGGATCACATTTCAGGTCGATCTGCAATTCTACAAAATTTCATTATTTGAGATCCGTAGTAAGGTTATTAATGAGATGCCACTGGTGGTAATTTGACTTGAGTAATTTCTCTTAGTAGAGCTACCACTTTTCAGATCAAACAATTTAATTTTGTGAAAGTTTCATTCTTTGAGCTTATGTTGATGGTGTCTAGGTCTCACCCTTTCAGAAACAAAGATGAAAACTGAGTAATATTTTGATCCCCTCGCAATTTTCCCATATATTCCTCCATTACTTCAGATATGACCCCTTTCACAGCTGAATGGATTCTACAGTTTTTAGCTGACACAGATGAAAGCCTATAAAATAGTTCCATCTGTTTTGTTTTAATGAGACATTTGGGACCTGTGTTCACCTGTATGATTGCAATTTTATCTGATGGTCTTTGGAGTGAAACTACAAAGTTACGTGGAATTAGGGTGTCATTGGTGGTCTTAGCCCTCACACAGGTGTTTCAAGAAGTGTTTCAAGAAGCTGTAAGAGTTACATGCCTGCTATATGGACACTCATTTAAACACTACTCATGCAAATTCACTGTTATCTGAAGTATTTGATGATATTTAGCCAGAAGCAGGGCAACTAAATATACTGATGTCATGGACTTCAAGTTCAGTGTTTCTTGCTTTTGAAGGAGCCCAGGTTTTCCAATGTCTTTATTTTCTTCTGATTGTTTCTCTCGTTGGTGCTGCATTGTTTGAGAGACATTATAGCTCATTCTAATAACAAAGAAAAGGAACACTTTTGCCCCATCACATTCACTGCTTCTTACACTAGGTTATCATTAGTTTTGCTTGTTTGTAATTGTAATACTTTTTATCCTTTATTATTCTTTTTATTCCAGATGTATTCCTGGAGCATTTTAGTCCCCAGGAGTTTTAATCTATTGTAATACTTACCACTGGAGAAAAGAACACTGCTTCATGTAATTTTTGTTCCCATGAAGCAGTAATTGCGATATAAAAAGTACCACTCACCTGCTCTCCAACTGTGCAGGATGGAGGATGATTTGTTTTCCTGCAAATTCTTTGCTTTTGGTGAAAATATGAGACATATGAGTTCTTTATGGGACATAGCATTTATTCCACTAGTTGGATGTGTGATCCACCCACTAACAGTGTTTTTATCGTGCAGCATTTTCAGCTGTTGAAATTTTACTGTTCTTAGTCTTTAAGCAGAAGCAGTTGAAGTTTAAGTGTGGAGAAAGGTGATTTTACTGGTGAGATGCCCTACAGTAGGTAGGGATTTTCTTCTGAGTAGAAGAATGGATCCTTTTTCTCATATGTATTTGCTATGTTTTGACTTTGTGTTAGGATATCAGAGGTCTGGTGGAAGCTGTATTCCCACATCTTTTCCACAAACCATCCTAGGAAATCAGGAAAGTTCTTCACTGAGAGGGTGGTCAGTCACTGGAACAAGTTCCCTGGGGTCACGTCACCAAGCTCTTGAACTCTGGTCATGACTCCAAGCCTGATGATGGACACCCCTCTTAGTCATATGGTTTAGTTTGAGGTAGTCCTGTGAGGAGCAGGGAGCTGCACTCATTGATTTTTGTGGGTCCCATCTAACTTGAGACAGTCTAGGTTTCTGTGATTCTTTATTTTGCAGCTCTGGCTGTTGAATACAGTTTTGTATGGATACAAACAGGGTGGGGATCTTTCAGGCTTAAAAGGGTGGGAAGTCATTCCCTCAGCATTTTTGGTGTCTGGTTGGGGATTTTTTTTGTACATGATAACTGGTGTTTTAGACCTGCAATCTCCTGCCAGGCATTACTTGGTTAGCGATAGTCACTGTAACTGTTCAGCAACCTTCTTTCATCATCCTTAAAAGAGGATTTTCTGGTAGGGAAAGAATCTCACTTCAGATAAATTTTTGTCACTGAGTTGAGGCTGTTGTCTATCCAAATAACATGTGTTTATGCAAGGTACGGTGTTGCTTTTTATTCTGGACAGTGCATCTTGATGACACCTGTTTGTTATCCTGACATAATGCAAAATACAGGTTGTGTGCCTCTGGACTTTGACCCCAAGAGCTGCAGGGAAATGTGCTAGGACATGGAATGGCTGCAGCTAATGTGCTTGTACTTGCATAGTTACTAAAGTCAAAAAGCTGACAGTGATAATATTTTCATGGATTTGTATCTTCCCTGATGAATTAGCACAAAGAGCTTGTTGATTGAGTTCACTAGCAATTAAAGCGGGCAATTGATCTTTCTTATCTTTCCATACAGATGAAGCGAGAAGGGCAGCCATGAATTTTCACCACTGGGCAAATTCTGGCCAGTTCTACCTGTCAGTCAGCTTTGAGCAGAAAGCTCTGGCTTCCTGCCATTTTATCTACTTCAGCTTGTTTATCTCTTTTCACTCATTCACTGACAGGAACAAAAAAAAAAAAAAAAAAAAGGATTTATCTTCTATGGAAGTTTTGTACTTTTGCCTCTTCTGGGGAGGTGGGACTGGAAAGATGGTGTTCAGCTGGTTCTCACTGACCTCTCTCGGGATGCTCAGACTCTTGTAGGTCCTCCACCCTTGACTGCTGTGCTGAAAACAGCTGGGGTTGAGCCCAGAGGCCCCAAAGGAACAAGAAACAGCGCTAACTGAGACTGGCCAGACTTTTCTGTTCTGCAGTCTCATCTTGCACGAATGAAGAGAGGAAAACAAAGAGAGCATTCAGCATTTTGGAGATAGCAAGAGACAGTGAAGAAATTTAGAAAGTCTCAAGTGGGAGAAAAGAAAAGGGCTGAGATAGAAACTGGCCATTTGAGTTTGATGTGGCTAAACAAGGTGGGAGAAAAGCCAGCTAAATACCTAAGGGGAGGGAGATAGTCCTTAAAGCTCTCAGTAGGTGAATTACCTTTTAGTCATTTCTTTTCTGAAGAAGCTGTATGGCTGAATGTCTTGTTACCTAAATGGCAGAGACAAAAAAAAAAAACCCACATCAGTTTTACTTCATTTCTGCAGTTGCAGCCATGTAAAGCATACTGGTTCCAAAAACTGAGCATGGATAAGCTCTTGACACCCTCAGTTAATTTTGTTGTTAAGGAAGTTGTTTTGAAGAAGCATCCTTAAATCAGGTTTTTCCCACTTGTCTGCCCTTTGTGTGCATGTGTGTATTGGTGAGAGATTTGGAAAGAAAGAAAGAAAAAAAAAGTCCTCAGCATCAGTCAGACTGTGTTATGAACTTTGCTACAGCGATGAGAATTAATTTGCAGTTATTTTCCTTTGCTGTGTGCTGATGCTGATTTGGGAGGTTTTGTTTGTTCTGCCTTTTTAATATCTAATCTTCCTTTCCAGTTGTGGCTTGCTCCACGGTTTCTGCATTTGCTCTACATTATCCAGGACCCAGAGGTTCAAATAATCATCCATTTCTATCTCAACCTTTTTGCTCACTGCTGTTTGTATCCAGACTTGTTGCATGCATGTGTGGAAGATATCATCTGTTTCTTAAAGTGAAAGATGAGACAGAATTCTATTAAAGTCACCAGTGCTTCTGTGATGAGTTAGAACAACAGCCACACAGGCCAGCAGAAATAGAAAAATTATTTTAGCAAAGATGTATAAATTCCTTTCTCTTTCCAGTTGTTTCTTAGAGCAAGTTATTATTATTTCTTAAAATACTCAGAAACCAGAAATTCTGAATCTAGAAAAGTTACCCAGCTTTGCTGGATTTTTGGTTTCCTTGACAACCATTCATATAAATAGTAAGGACTTGTTTTGGGGGGGAATATCAGTATAATCAAAACCTGTGAATCACCCAAGAAAAAACTAAATTCAATGTTGAAGTTACAAGTTATCCAGCAAACATTAACAGAAGAGTCTGGTTTTGTTTAAATAAGGCTCTTCTGTTAATGTTTGCTGGGTGCCTGACAAGGATGGAGCAAAGGCAGTGATTTTCTGAAGGTGAGATGCAAGGAGATTCCTTCTGGCATTCCCTCTGAGGAAACTGTTGGTGATGACAGTAACCTTCTTCCTCTCAGGATCTTTGGTGACTTGAAATTTTTCTCTCTCAATCTAAGTTGGTTTTTTTACTCTTATTATTATGATTATCTGTAAAAAAGAAATGTGCTAAAGACAGGCATGAATGTTTACCCATATTTAAATGCTAACCTATTTGTCTCCTTTCTCAGTGATTCAGTTAACACCTTGTTGCTGAAACTGGGTTGATACTGCTCTCCTGGAAACAAGAGAGTGAGAAAGGAGATCAGTCACATGTCCCTGCAAAGAGCTTAGATATTGTGAGGTATAGTCAATGTAAAATGGGAAGGATTATCCTGGAACTAATCCTGAGCGATGCTAGTGCTGCTGGAATTGTGACTCAAGTTTCAGGGATGTGGGAAGAGGTATGGCATATATTCACAGCAGGATGAAGTTCTCCCTATGTGAAAAACAGTGATGAGAAAAACTGTGCATCAAGAAAACTTCGTGTCCTGTGCCAGCAAATCAATATTGTTTGTTTACCCCCTCTTTTTATGCTTTATATTGCAAATCACAAAATATGATCATCATTAAAATGGTGGCAGTGTTTTCCTCCAGTTTAGAAATGACATGAAAGCCCCAGTTCTGTTAGCTTTATCTTAAATGAAGGCCACGTGATTTAAAAAAGCAATATCTTGCTACTTGTAGTGTTCATAGTAGCAGCAAAGCACTAAGCAAGTAATGAAAAGGCTGTGAAAACAAGTTGTCAGCTGCATCTGGAAAGTTATTTATCCAATCTGAGGAAATAACAATTTGTATTGTTATCTGATTCACACATCAGAATTTCAGGGTTGTTTCCCATGCCTGGGATATTTGTGAGGGCTGCCTGAAGCCAGCAGCTACAAAAGACTTTGACTGGTTTTCCTTCAGAGAGATCCCTCCTGCTGTAAGTTCTTTCACCATGTAGACTGCACTGGTTTTCAGATCAGTGTCAGACACAATTCAGCTACAACTTGTGCAGATTTAAAACACTCTGTGATTTTACTGTGGCCTGGAAGTCTTGCTCTCTTTGCCTTTTTTGATGATTTCAAAGTTAGTTTATCCCCTGACCGATGCAATTTTCAAGGAAGATAGTGCCTATGTTGAAGTTGGTAAGAGGAAGTAGATGCTGAATACTTCTGGATATCCATGTTTCCATTGAGTCATTCATTAAAAAACCTGATTCACATTTCTCTTTATTTTAATCAGTTTATTCTCGATGCCAGATTTTTTTAATTGTAAAACCTGCCATGAAAGCTCCGAGGAGGCAAAATCTACAAACTGCAATTTCTACTTCCCTTCACTTTTTCTGTTTTCTGACTTCTTCTACTTGCTGCTGGCTGTTTCCCTGGCACAGGGAATCTGCAGCCATTGAGTCTGGATGGTGGTGGAATTGATTTCTGTTTGATCCCATTTATGAGCCCCCCTCTGGGGTGGGGGAGGAGGCATGCAAGTGGCACCTTGTGCCTCCAGGGCTGCTGTTTCTCAGCCTGGTGCATCACCCCAGCCAGCCTGACCCACAGCCTCCTGCAGTGACCTTCGTGGGGCTTTGGTGGAGTCACCTGAGCAGCAAAGGGTGTCTTTGATTGGGAGTGGGGAAGGGGATGCTGTGTCATAGCTCTGGATTATTTCAATTGATTTTTTTCCCCCCTAAAGCATATCTAGGAAGATGCAGTGAATGTAGTGACAAAATCAATACAGTATAGAAAGTTGCATTTTTCCAGGGTAAAGTGTTTAAGGACATGCTGCCAGGGAATACACTTTGTCAGCCAAAATTCCATCTACCACGCTGAACAAGAAGCACTTTTTGTAGCTCAGAAGGTGCTATGGTGCTATATATCCTGTGGGACAGTGAGGAATTTCATTAAGGAAATGGAAAAAAATACTATTTAACAGAGAAGGGGGTCTGACAGGAACCTCATGAAGTTCAACAAGAAGTGCAAAATCTTGCACATGGGAACTACCCCATGTAGCAGGACATGCTGAGGGCTGCCCAGCTGGAAGGCAGCTTGGAAGAAAAGGATCTGGGGATCCTGGTGGACACATCAGGTCGAACATGAGCCAGGAATTTGCCCTTGCAACAACGACTGCATTAGAGAAAACACTGACAGCAGATCAAGGAGGTAACTGAACGCTGGGCACAGGTTGCCCAGTGAGATTGTGGAGTCCCTGTCCTTGGACATAGTCAAAAACCATCTGGACGTGGTCCTGTGCAACAGGCTCTGGGTGGCCGTGCTTGCCAGGGGGAGGTTGGATCAAATGACTTCCAGAGGTCCCTTCCAAACTCTTTCTGTGAATTTATGATGCTGTACAGAGTACAACCTATTCATCAGGAAAAGTCAGGATAGAGTTTTCCTCTGGTAGGGAGGTAATCAGAAGTCGTTAACAGGGGAAATGCTTTTAGAAGGGAAACTTATTTATCGAAGCGAAATGCAGTCTTAAGTTTATGCAGTTGCTACCTAAAACTTTTGAGAGCTTTTTTTTAATGGTACTATTGTATATCACCTCCCAATCCAAGAAGCACTTAGCAAATCAGGCTGTTAGGCTTTCTGTCAGCCTTCAGTGCTTCAGAGAAGATGGTAAACAATGAGAGAAACATGTACTGTCCTACAGTCCCATAGAGCCTTAGTTTAGCTTTCCTCTGCTTTTGTTCTTGCTACTGTTTTGATGCTTCACTCTGTGTATGTGTAAACAAGCACTAAGGTAAGACAGTAAATGCATCATCTCTTTTCTTGTGCTTCGTCTTACTGCTCTGTTTATCACGATTTTAGTAATGTGGAAAAGAGAAGCATGAGTGCAGCAAAGTTATATTTGCAAACAAATTATCTTGGTATGTAAGACTGATAACCTTTAAGAGCGTGAGGTTTAAATAGAAATGTAATAATTTGAATTTAATGACTTCTAGCAAATATGAAACTGTATCTTAATTCAACCTAATTCACAGATGAAAAGTCCACCAAAAGTTATTAATCAACAGAGATACCACCAGTAGCTTCAAAAATTGGTGCAAATCACTGCAGGATGGGAGTCTGTATGGGGGCAGTATTGCTGTAGAATTCCCCTGGGTTTATATTCTTCAGTAGGTGTCTGCCACCATTCACTGTATGATGCCAGCTGCTGAGCTCAGTGGATGATTGATCTGACACAATACAGGCACTCATAAGTTTTTTATCCTTCTGTGTTGGTCACTATCATTCTGTTCATGTTGGTACTGTTTTCCCAACTTGTTTTATGCTCAGTCTACAAGTCCAAGCCTCCATGCCTTTCAGAGAGGCTCAGGTGACCTGCCCTTGTACAGATAGTTCACTTACAGCTGTGGAGCAGTCAGTATTCACCTGGGAACCCTGGCCAAGTTTCCCCATCATCTATTCGTGGAGAAAAAGAGCATATTAAAAAAAAAATTTAAAATCACACCATTCCCTAAAGAAGTACAGTACAGGAGTTGAAGTCTGGCTGGATATATTTGTGATGACTTGGTACAAGAGTTGTGCTTTGTGATCGTAATGTGTGTGCAACCAGACTCAAGTGTTTTTAAAAATAAAAATACCTAAATACTTAGAATTGTAGTCACTATACAGTTTATTCACAGAGAATGAGCCACCTCTCTCAGTCGAGGAAACAGGGAAACTTGATTTTAAGCTCCATGTCTGTATCAGATTTCTTTCTCTCTTAAAAACGACACTTTTGCTAACTGTAATGAACATTTATACAGTGGTAGCAACTGTGGGAAAGCTGAGTCAGGCTGTGTACTGCAACTGTGATTTAGTCAGCTTTTCCCAGAGATGGAGCACACTTATGGAAGACAACTTGCTGGTGAAGTATACCTGAACATGGAGACTATTGCTGCCACCTCTCTGGCATTTATGAGGTGATCAGTTACGTGCTGCATGCAGACTCATGGGCTTGTGATTTTTATATTCAAATAATTTAGGTAATTTAGTATGTTTTCCGTCTTCAATTATGAAAAGAATAAAGATGGTTCTGATGAAAGATCTTTAGTGAGTAGATGCTATTTCACTTAACTTGAAAGAATCAATGTCAGCACCAGCTAAATGCTTTTCTTTACTCTTCTCTCATGAACAAAAATACAGATCTTGAGAGCTAGTGATCCAAGGTGTGCTATTTCTGCTGAACTGGGAATTATACAAATGGCAAAGTATGTCACACTGTTTTGTTTCACTCTCTTCTTTTACTAACTCTTATTTTTTAATGTTCCTGATGTATCTTCTAGGAATATTTGTTCTCTGAAGGCAACTCTGATCTAGCTTGTTAGCAGATGATTTGCAAACATGCCATATATGGGCCATTTTAACTATGCTAGAGAAACAAAATTGTATTAAAGCTTACAGAAAGTATTCAGACAATATTTAGAAAAATGGGGTTTTGACCAGAAGCCACATCCTTCTTCTCAGAAGACAGAGAGTCCTTTCCCCCTGCCCCCAGCAATGATATGAGGTGATACAAAATAACCTCCAGGTCCTGGCCAAAACTAGGACAAGGACTAAGTTCTAGCACTGTACCCGTGTATTTCTTCTCTTAAGACTACATCTAGTACCCAGAGAGTGATCCTTCACAGAGCTCTTGTGTAGTGTAAGGAGTTTTCCTTAACATGAATTTAGAACCCTTACATTATTCATGAATAGCAAAGCCATGAAGAAATTATGCTGGGGACTAATTAGGATCTCTGTTTGTGTCTTAGTCAACTCTGCATCACAGGAGAGAAAACTGTGGATAAATTGAACTGATTGAGAGTCCAAGTTTCAACATATCCCAAATCCACACGTGCTAGCCAGCTGTGAAGGACCATTTGGAATAGGAGCTGCCCCTTTCATTTTTAAAAGTGATCCCTTCAGACATCAGGCTTCAGGATGGCAGGCTTTTGGCTTCTGTGTGCCAGATCAGAAGGAACTGCCAGACAAGTGTTTCTTCCCTGCAGTGATACATGGCAATGGTCTTAGAAATGGGGAATCCTGAGAGCAAAGAAAATAACTGCCCCTTGAAGGTGATTTACTTGTCCAGCCACCTTTTACCTTGCCTGCTTGTGTCAGCCTATTCATGTAACATATGAACCCCTACCTTATTAGTCTTATTTGCATAAGCACACTGTGTGTTTTTCTGGAGAGGTATTTCAAGTAATAAAATGAAGGACATGCCATCCAAAATTAATAACGTAGCAATGGGTGAAAGCAAACTCAAGTCTGTAAAATGACTCACTCTTTTAACATGTCAGGTATGACTGGTCTAGCACAAGGATATCAAGTGGCAGATTCAGAACAGTATGTAGATACTGCTTTGCTGACACCTTGGTGTGATGGTCCATTCCTAAAGCCACCATGTGGGAGAGCAGGGACCACAAATAACTAGAGTTTTGAGGGTGTGAATTTGAAATGATCTCTGTTACATGCAGAAGACATTTTGGGGAGCACTGAGTTTTGAAGAAACCAAACAAAAGTTCACACTTCAGTTTGCACTTTCCATTTTTTTTTTATGATAACCTGCTTTTCCTGCCTTTCCCCTGAAATTCTTGTCTTTGTCCATAAAGGTTTGCTCTACTTCCCTCTGTCTTTTTAATGAACTTTGTAGTGGGAGAGTGCTCTGTCCTGGTACAGGAATCCTGAGAATACAGAGAAAAATTGTGTGCCATTTTAAAGGGAATAGAGCAGGTTAGCTTGTATCATCAGAGGCCTTATTACTTTATATTCAAAAAGAAATGTGCTCTAAGCACCTATTATTAGCCTGTCTTCAACCACGCTTCCACCTTCCAAATGTAGGAACACATTCTCATACAGAAGGTTTTCGGGGGAAATGAGGTTTTTTGTGCAAATGTTGTTTCATATAATAAAATTTACAATGGCAGTGAATAGACACAAGATCGTTAAACAACAGAAAGATCTCCTCACTTTTATGAGTGAACTCCTCACTGAGTTTCTGCCTGTTCTCCAAAGTGTAACATGCCAGGACAAATCCTGAAATCTGTCTCACTCAAATAGACAAAATACTAATTGAAGTTAATGAGAGCACAACTCAAGGGAAAACTTAAAATCTGGGAATTGTAATGCATGCCCCTTAAAACAAACAAGAGAAGTTTCAGACAGGGAAATAGGAACTTCTCAAAAACCTCTATATATCCCACTTTAAGCAGAAACTTTTGATACTTGAGAACTTGAGTCTCACAGAGAGAAAACTAAACATAGCTCGTGGAACATCCTGGTGCCAATAGTGCTATGCATTACGGAATTTAGTCTCCCAACTTCATTTTAGACGCTGTACAAATGTTTTGTTTAGCCCTTACTGAAGAAATGAAAATGCTGAGTTTGCCACATTCAATACATAAAAACAAAAAATGTGGCTAAAAATGTTCTCTCACTTTCTAGACTTTTGAGCTTGTCTGTGTGATCTCAGTAGTTTTAAGTTAAAGATGTAAGGCTTAAGGAAAGTTTGAGTTTGTAAGAAACAATTTTTTTTGCAATTATCTGGCCCCTTATTTCAAATGACTGGCCTTCTGAAATGCTGACCTCCAAATCTATGAAAAATATAAGGAAAATATTATGCTTGTTACTTCTGCATCAGAGAAAATTTTGAGAACACAACACAAAACCACAAATTTTTTGGTTTAGTTGAAAATAAAAGTAATGTACGATACACTTGAAGTTTTAGACTAAAAATGTATTTCAGTTTCATCAGGACACATGGATGTCTCAGCATGAATTCTACCAGACCAGAAAGGCTCAACTAATTTTAATAATATTGTGTAAAGAGGTTGCCTCTAAGAACTCTTTTTCCCCCCAGCTTTCAGAAACTATAGTGTATTTCAGAGCTTCTGAATTAAATTTAAAAGCAGGCTTTTAGATAACTTTCTACCTCAGAGATCTGCCACTATGACAAGAAACTAGTGTCAGGAAAACTTTCTCTTTCTAATGAAGATTTTCTTCCTCTTTTTCTTCCCACTTCCCGTTTCCTGTCAAGTCTGAAGTGTCTTGGATCCCCAACAAACACTACTCTGGGATTTACGGGCTGATGAAGTTGGTTCTGACTAAGACTCTACCTTCCAATCTTGAGCGAGTCATTGTCCTCGACACAGACATTACATTTGCCACTGACATTGCTGAGCTATGGGCCGTCTTTCACAAGTTCAAAGGTATTTTAATGATTTTTTTACTGTCCTTATTTGAGGGGGGGAGGGAGAATGATAAGGCAAGCAATACAATAGGGGTGAAAGGGCTAGCTGAGGTTTGTTAAATGTTTTCATTCTTTCAGTTTTTGGTGGTGAATGTAATTGTTCTCTTTGTGAGCTCTTTTCTCAGTGATGTTCTGTGCAGAATAATTGACAACACCGATTATCTATGTAGTTTGTTTTATTGGTGTGATTATTTGGGGCAGGTTAGAGCCTGGCAATACAGTAGATGATAAAGAATTATGAGCATGCTGTAGTTATGTACCATTCAATACCTCTTATTCTATTCTTGGAAGAACTTGGGTTTTATTATATTTTTTATTAATAAATCTTAATTATTATTTCCAGTATAACTTCTCCATGTAACCACTGAAAATGAATGAAGTTGGGATCATTCTTGAACCAGGGAGGAAAATAAAGGGAGCAGAGTTAAACATGTAAATAGAAATAAGTTGCTGCTTGCTCCTCTTAACGAGGGGATAAAGGGTTCTGGATTTTAAGCACCTAAAATACTTCTTATTTTTCCCTACCTATTCCCATTTCTCACAGTTCCTTGAAAATGTTGGACCAAAAAAGGAGACTTCCAGAGTAACTCTGTAAGGAGATGATTACAAAAAAGTTCCCCCCTACCCTGTCACAAAGCAGAGCACTTTCTGGCTGGCACACTGCTAAAACCATTTAATTCTCCCAGGTTCCAGTGTTGCCAGCTGTTCAGAATCAGAGACATACCCTGTTGTTCTCCTCTTGCCCTCAGAACATGTATTGCAGTGCTGGTAAGTGCAGAGGCATTCCAGCATCCTGGTTTAAAGGTTTAAAACCCTGCAAAAGCGCAGCCTTGATGTGTTTCACCCTCTCTCTCAAAATCATCTCAAGCAAAGTCAGCCTAAGCAAATAGGAGTATTTATTTAGAGAAGCCAAAATACACCACACCATTAGGAGGGAGCCAGGAAAGAGCACATTTACTGTACTTATCCCCTGCTGAAATCCACAAGGCCTGCCTTTCCCAGTACCCAGCTCTGGGGCAGGACCTATTATTTTAAGCTCTGCAGTCAAAGACTGCGTTACTTGAAGAAGTGCTTACTTCTTCATGCATTTGTTTCCTTTCCTTTCTGTGGATACGTTGATGTCCTTCCAGCAAGCCAGAAGCAATCACCTTTTCACTTAACTGAATTATTCACAAGCTTTCTTCATTAAGGAATATAAAATTCCCTCCTCTTCAGGTATTGTTCAGACCTCTTCACCAAGCCTTTCCCTGCACTGAACCTTGAGTTTCATGTAAACATACACCTTGACAACCATAAATAACATAAATGTATGCATAGGAAGTAATGCTGTGCTATTTACTGTCTCACTGTGTGCAGCTGTCCCATTAATAGCAATATTTGACTGATTATGGTGTATTAGCATGTCATAGCAGGAAAAGAAACATGGATAAACAGAGCTTGGGCATAGAGGACTGCATAGTCAAAGAGAGCAAAATCTGACTTGAAACAATGAGGGGGATTGTCTCGTTGCTTATAATTTCTGTCATAATTTCAGTGGAGATCCCTTGTTTTTTTACTGAGGGAGTGAAACCAAACATAAGACTGCTTGTAAAGAGAGGAATGTGGAGCAGAGGCAGATGTAAGATTGAAAGAAAATACAGGCAGAAAATATGGAAATACGGAGAAGAATAATTCATGGAAGTGAAACGTGTGTAAATCAGTCTCCATAGAGCTAGGCAACAATGTTCATCTGATTAGAGCTGTGAAAAGCTCTAACTTGCATGTGGAGACAGAGTTCCTGTGCTACTGCCCTCATAACGTACATAGCACAACTCCCAAATGCATGATTTTGTAAGTTGTCCCGTGTGTCTTTTTAATTCCAGCTGAGCACTTGCTTTTCTACAGTTTCTTAATCCTGGCAGTAAATTGGTCAGTGTCTACATCCCCTCATCTCCCAGGAAATCATGCACAAAGAAAGAATAGATTAAACAATCCCATAGCCCCAGGTGCTGAGCTGGGAGAAGACTTTGGATCCTAAATGTTGGGGAGGAGAGAGAAGGTGTCCAAGCACAGGCTTGTTCCCCAGCCTGTGTCATAGGCTGCAGTTCCATTAGCAAAGATGACTTCAGTGATGGTGACATCAGAGTTGAGTGTTTAAGGGTAAGAATCAGAGGGAAAGCCAACAAAGCAGGATCCCTGGTGGGGGTCTGTTGTAGACCACCCAGCTGGGATGAGGAGGCAGAAGAAATATTCTATAAGCAGCTGGGAAGTCTCACAATCACTAGCCCTTGGTTTTGTGGGGGACTTGAACTTACCAGAGGCCTGCTGGAAATACAACACGGGGAGAGGAAACAGTCCAGCAGGCTCCTGGAGTGTGTGGAGGATGATTTCCTGACACAGCTGGTGAGGGAGCCAGCCAGGGGCAGTGCCTGGCTGAATCAGTCAGCAGACCTGGCTAACCCAGGAGGTCCAAGTGGACTGGAGGTTAATAGAGGTGATGCCCATCTACAAGAAGGGTCAGAAGGAGGATCTGGGGAATTACAGGCCTGTCAGCCTGACCTTGGGGCCAGGGAAGGTCCTGGGAGCGGGTCACCTTAAGGGCCATCATGTAGCATGTGTAGAACAACCAGGGGATCAGGCCCCATCAGGGTTTGTGAAAGGCATGTCCTGCTGACACACCTGATCTCCTTCTGGGACAAGGTGACTCACTTAGTGGATGAGGGAAAGGCTGTGGATGTTGTCCACCTAAACTTTAGTAAAGCCTTTGACAAGGTTTCCCACAGCATTCTCACGGAAGCTGGCTTCCCATGGCTTAGACATGCTCTCTGGATAAAAAGCTGACTGGTTGGCCGGGCCCAGAGAGTGGTGGTGGATGGAGCTAAATACATTTGGCAGCCAGTCACTGGTGGTGTCTCCCAGGGCTCAGTATTGGGGCCAGTTTGATTTAATACCTTTATCAATGATCTGGACGAGGTGATCAAGTCCACGCTCCGTCAACACCAAGTTGAGTGGGAGTGTTGATCTTTTGGAGGGCAAGAAAGCTCTGGACAGGCTGAATCGATGGGCCGAGGCCAGTTCTGTGAGTTTCAACAAGGCAAAGTGCCGGGTCCTGCACTTGGGTCACAACAACCCTATGCAGCACTACAGGTTTGGGGCAGAATGGATGGGAAACTGCCCAGTGGGAAAGGATCTGGGGGTGCTGGTCAACAGCAGCTGCACATGAGCCAGTGTGTGCTCAGGTGGCCAAGAAGGCCAATGGCATCCTGGCCTGTATCAGCAATACTGTGTCCAGCAGGACCAGGGCAGGGATTGGGCCCCTGTACTCGGCACTGGTGAGGCCACACTTTAAGTCCCATGTTCATTTCTGGGCCACTCACTGCAAGAAGGACATTGAGGTGGTGGAGCCGGTCTAGAGAAGGGCAACAGAAAATTTCTTCATGGACAGGGTTTGGTGCCTCCTCCAGCCACCTAGAAACAGAGACTAGACAAGAGTAAGGGAATAAAGACAGGTATTTATTTGAAGGGCCTTCAAGGTACACCCTGGGGGAGCCAAAGGCTGCTTCCAAAAAATTGGACCCCAAGATGGACAACAGGTCACGAGTTCTTCACACTTTTATAGGTTTGGATCATTTGCATATCAGGGTTAATTCTCCAATTAAAGCCCCAGTTTAACGATGTAACTCCCCTCAGCTTGCCCCCCTTAGAATCTTTAGTTTACACATTTTGGGCCTAAAAACAGCCTGGCTGTCCTTGAAGGCAAAGCCTGGAGAGGCTTTGTTATGTCTACCCAGTACGAGAGAGCAGGAATTACAGGCTCCAAGGAACTTCAGAGTTACACTCTAAGCAGTACAGAATTTGAAAATATAAAAGTTAAAACCTAAGGCATCAGGTTGACAAGCATTGGAACAGACTGCCCAGGAAGTTGTGGAGTCACCATCCCCAGGTGCATTTAAAAGCTGTGTAGATGTGGCACTTAGGGACAGGGTTTAGTGGTGGACTTGGTAGTGTTACTTTGATGGTAGGACATAAAGGTCTTCTTCAACCTAAATGATTGTATTGTTCTGTGATTCAGTGGAAAGGGAAGGAAGGGCAAGTGATTTGGAGAGATACTGATACTCTTTTACTGCTTTGTAAAAGTTTGGCCTAAATTCTGTGGTGATTCTCAATTTTTGTTAAGTGTCTTTTTATTTCTCCTGCCCGCATTACAAAGATTGAAAGCTTGTCTCATGTCATTAACCCCAAATATTCCTCCAAAGGATATTTTACTAAACTGATGTTTTAATCTCTTCCTTGTTTCTCTCTCAGAAGTCCCAGGTAAGTTTATGAAGATTTCTTGGGGGCAATCTAAAAGGTTTGTTGAAATATTAGATAAACAGAAGAATAATAAAACTCCTAAGAAGGGAAACGCTACTCTCCAAAGGAACCTGTCATTACACCCAACTCCAGTTAGGAGCACAGCTTTAGACCCACTGGGTCTCCTAGAAATGTTCTAATGACCACTTTCTGGCTAGAAGCCACCATTATAAACCTGCTTACATCAGGATGCTTTTTGAGCAAATTAAAGAATTTTTCACATCAGTGCAGGAAAGGCAAGAGCTCCTGTCTGCAGGTTGCTTCAAGATAACTGATGAGGCAGTCCAGAACAGCCTTTTCCAAATTGCTGCCACACATAGAAAGAAGCTCCTAGAGCCTGTGATTCTTTCTGGGCCTGGTAAGACTTTTCTTCCCAAAAAAACCAGTGATAAAGGGAGACCACTAGCTGAGATTCCTTTTTACTCGGACAGCATGCTTGGAAGAAACTTAGAATCAGGACTGTCTTGTAATTTAACCAGGTCTGATTTGCTGTGTAGAAAGGCCCACACTATGTTTTAAATAGCACCTGCAATACCCAGAATCCTTGTTCTGCAAAGGTTCTCCTTCCAGTCATCTTAAGAGTTGCTGAAAAGATCAGACCCTTACATAGTAATTTAATATTTTAGGTGGTAGCAGTACTGCTACATTCACTCTGTAGATGGAAAAAAGGGAGTAGGATTTCTTTGTAAATTATTGCTCTTCTGCCCTTTTCTGATAAGCTCTTTGCATACGCCCTTACAATAAATGATCCAACTGTTCTGTAGCAGAGTGCAGAAATTTAAAAATCTCTTCTTTGAAGTGGCAACCTTAGGCTTTGGGAGAAATTCACACCTCTCTTTGGTAGCCTGACGCAGTGTCTCAAGCAATGTCACATTTAACAGTTTCTCTTAGGAGTCAGTGGGGGTTGTATAATTATTAATCCTTTTACATGCAAGCTTCAATCTCTATGCATAAATATGTCTTTGGGAACCCATAACTTAAATTTCAAGAGTCATATCCAGCTTTTCAGCTGGGATTTGGGCATTTCTGCTTTAGCCTCATTCTCTCTTGCTCTATAGATAGGTAGACTGTTTTCCTCTAGGACTGATACATACCTCCAAAATACTGACTTCAAAGGTTTGAGTCTGTAGCCAGTCTGGTGAAGATAACCTGTCATTCATGTTTTCTGTGACTTGGTTGACACTGATTATGTTTCCTATTCATCTTTCACTAGATTTTGACAGTTCTAAACTTGAGAAAGTACCTTAGCCTAAGGGCAAAAGAGTGGGACTGTAGATCATAGTGTATTCTTGGATGAAGTGCTGCAAAGTATTTCAGACAACAAGGATTAGTAACCAATATGTTTTTATTGCAGAAACTGTGCAAATTCTTCTGAGAAAAAAAATGAATCCAAAGCTATGTTCTGTGCCATCAATCTTGAAGTTCTTTTAAAGGCCACGTCTGCTAATTGTTTTATTATTCCTGCTCACACAAACTCTTGATACTGCAGTGTGGGTTCTTTTTTTCTAGGGTTCTGATTTTTAATTTTACTGTATGTTAAATACAGATTCTCAAGAGTGAATTTATTTGGGACCTGACTACAAGAGTCATCATAATTATTCGTGTTGCAGATCACAGTCTGGGTGCTCCACATGTAAATAGCAAGAGACTCTCTTTGTGATTTACCTAGTGTCAGGTGATAATTCTTGTGTCTGCCTTGTTCCTTTAGGCCATTGCTGTGTATGAGTCACAGCTGAGACTCACAAATGAGACCTGAATAATCCCTGTAGAGATCAGTGTTGAGGAGCTCTGTGTTAAATTGAACGCTACATCAAAAGGCATTATGATATTTCTAAGTACATGTCAAAACTCAAGAGGCTGTATTGAACAGTGATGTCTTACTACTACTGCATGTTAGCCTCACAATCCAGCTAGCTGATACGATGAATATTTTAAGTACTTTTAAACAACAGAGACTGGATAATACTTAGCTGGTGCATTTCAAATAACTCTACTTGTATATTAAGTCGCCCAGAGAATATAAGCTACGATTAGTGTTCATCTGTGTGAGTAAGTCTTCTCTGGAAAGCTGACCTCCATTAACCAAGCATACAAGAAGGAGAAATGGCAAACTTGACAGGAATACTGAGGTTCACGTATTCATACTTTGCATGAATAAAACCATGCTATAAAATCTGTTTGCTTTGTGTCAGGAGCTCAAACAATGATAAAAATCCATACTGACATCATAAATACCAGAAAAGGTCAGCAGCGATTTTGGTGCAGGATCAAGTGCCCACAGCTGAAGAGGGACTGGCACATAGTCAATCCCAAACTTAAAATTTGCAAACACTCAGCATGTGGGTGCTTTGGCATATTGTTCTGCAGAATGCCTGAGGTAACAATCTAGGTTAATACTATTTTTGCGGCTTCTTCAGGAAAAAGAGCAAACAAACAGAAACGAGAAAATTCATAACCTTCACAAATTTAAGCATCTTGTGTAGGGGTTTTCATAATTATATTCCTACAAGAACTATTATGCATAAGGTTATAATGTTAAATGCATGCATAACTTTTCATTTGTGTGTGAATTTAGAGTGCCAGAAAGTGAGATGCTCATGGCACTGGTGAGAGTCAGGCAGAGTCAGCAGGTGCTGTATAAATTTCCCTGAATTTGGCTCTACCAGTGAAGCCCCATTTTAATAAACTCTACCTGTCATAGCCCTTGACTCTCCTGCAATGATTGTGCTTTTTATAGGCGTGCTCTTCTTATGATGATGTAAAATACTCGGTTGTTGCCAAGATTAAATTTTAAAATTCATTGACACCTATGGCTCAAGGCAGGATTTGATTCTGGGCAGGTTCTGTAGTTCAGTCTGTCAGTTTACACTGAGTAAATCATTAGAGCTTCCGGATGATTTTGAGACAGGATCTCTGCAGGCTTACACAGTGTTCGTGTTAAATCCTGCAGAGGTCTTTCTTTTTCTTCTGGTCAGTAAAACAGGCTTTCTTTTCTTACTAATCAAGAGGAGGGCATTTGCAACATGCACCTTAGTGTGTGTGTAACAATCCATGGTATGAGTCAGTCTTTTTGTGAAGGAAATAGGATCATATTGTAGCAGAGTGCATTAATGAAATTGTCAGGCAGCTATTAAAATAGCTTAAAATTATCTGAATTTTTATAAGTGTCTAAAAAGGCCGAATGGCACTTGTCTTTGCTCGTAAAAGAAACATCTGTTAGCTTCTGAAAGATTTGTTGTAAGTATTTAATGGTTAGAGTACAGTGCATAGCTCATCCTAGGGTTATTGCACAAATGAAATACAGTTTCTCTTTGAAAAGGTCCCTGTGGAGGCTCTATCTGCTTAAGATTTTCTGTTCTTGATTGTTATATTGTGGTGTGTTCTTCTTTTCTGCTACAGAATCTTTGAAGCTTCATTGATAAAGAATTTTATTAGTTAGCTGTAGCTCATAGAAATATTGAGGGGTGTTGCGCTCAGGTGTCTCACAATGCTGTTATCATCTGTGTGTGAAACTATAGGAGAATACTGATTTATTTTGGTGAAGAGAAATAAAGTAAGGGGTTAGGATATTTGGGAAAAAAAGACAGGTTTCTAACTGTGATAGGGGGTTAATTTTTCTGACTGTAATTAGGAGGGGATCAAACAAAGAGGTGGGACTTGCTGGTTCTGTGGGTCTAGGGAAAAACACCTCTGTCTCTCCACACTTGTCAGAGAAGCTGACTGGATGGAAGTTCTCTCTTTTTTTTTTCCTAATTGCAGTTTGCTTTGCTGTGATATTCCTTTATTGAGAAGCCAGTGTGTGAGAAGGTTGACCTGAGTAAATGAGCTCCAAGGGAGAGAGTTTATTATATGGATCAGCATGTGCACATTCTAGTTTATGGATTTTAATGTGACAAGGGACATAATCAGAAAATTCTGATTATGAATTGCTGCCAAAATAGAATGGCTGCAGTTTCTGAAACATCTGTAGTTCTATTTTAGCTGAATGGTTCTTTGTCTGTTTCTGCCATCAGGCAGAAATATTTAGAGGTGAAAGGCCAACCGTGCATAGAAATAGGGTATAACTCATGGTGGAGTAAATTCTAAAATAAAATAAAAGATTTGAGTTCTTCATTTTCCCATTCTGATTTCCAATGGATACCCTTTGGTCGTGTTTTCAAGCTTTTTCCCATGGGGGCTAAGGATGTTTTAATTATAAATGAAAGCTGATATTTTTTGTCATCTTTTGATACCACAACTGGAGTTTTTAGAATGAAAACCCACCACATGCTACAAGATTTGTAATAAGATCTTGTTGGCAACACTGAAATTTTGAGGACCTTTTTCTACCTCCTCGACATCAATCCTAGTGCTTTTTCTACATTATTGTTCTCCAGTCTTTGTTAACCTGCCACTCATTTTACAGCTGTCTTTTTGGCTTAGAGGCTATGATGTATCAAACACCCAAACTAAACACTGTATGACTCATACAATGTAAAAGCAAAAAACCAGTTTCTCCTCTGAGCTCTTTCTTTAGGATTTAAAGAGACTTTTAATTCTGTTAATCTCCAATACTCCAGCTGTGGAGAATGGACCTAGAGCTTTTTTGAACTGCCTTGCAAATATTTATTAAGAGGAATCTGGGCAGAGCATGGCATCAAAGGAGCAAAGTGTATATCCCCATCTCCCTTGACTAGCAAAAGCTGTGCCTCCTCAGAAGCTAGAAAATCCAGCTCCCACAGGGTACAGACTGGGGAAAGGAGCATTTCTGCTTTGCGTGTTTGTTATTGGCAGAGGAAAATGTATTTCTGGGAATGAGATGCCAGTAGGCTGTGCTAAAAGGAAAATATATGAGAACAGGGGGTGGGAATGAACCAAGGAGGAAAATAATAACTCCTTCATCCAAACTAAAAAGGAGACATCAATCAGGAGTTGCTGTCCACCAATAAATGTTTTCGGTCGATTGCTTTCTCCTATAGTCTGTTCACATTCTTCTGCTTCCCTTCAGGTGCATTTAGTACCCCTGCCCTGTCAATTTACAACTTGTTTAATTATGTTTTGTTTAAAGTCCTGTTAAAAAACCCCCAGACATGAATGTCTGCCTGTCTTCTTGGGTGGAGCACACAAATTAAGCCCATGTACTAATCCCTCTGGCCAGTCACTCTGCATTCCCTTGTTGACAGTAAAGCAGAGCAAGTGGATGAGCAGGCAGTGAATATGGAGGGAGTGGCAGCCTGTCCACCAATTAATAATGTGTAATGATAAGTAACTTCTGCATGTGGGAAAAAGCCAAGCAGAAGAGACACATGGGTCATTCACCTAACAAATGAAGTTTACTCTAAGGTTTGATAGTTGTATTAATAGGACTAAAGGACGAATGATATTTAATAGCTGGATTTCCCTGCCTAAGGCCCTCATTCTATTCACATGCAATCTTTCAAGCACATATACTTTTCACAGTTCTCTGTGACATGCATTGTAATAACTTGATATTCTGTTTTCTCCCTCTCCAAACCAGCTACATTCCCTGAACCTACCTTGTTCTGCATTAACAATCCATATTTTTAAAGACCTAAGGCCCCGTTTCCAATTACAAAGCTCTCATTCGAGGTTTCACCTTTTTGGTTTCATGCTGCAAATTATGTCTGTAATACTGTCCTTGGCAGCACATGGATTTGCATAGGGTGAAGTGGTGTAGGGAATCTCTGTCTCACAGGTTCAAGCTGTAAGGTAGAATGTATTGCCCAGAGGTCAATGGCATGATTATCCCATCAGCAGGGTGAGTGCACGGTGTTGCTCTCTGCACAGCCAGGGAAGAGGGAAATGTGTGTACAAAATTAAACCAATTTATTACATAACTGCACTAAGACTGTGTACAAATGCACTACGAGCAAAACCTGGGACAACTACATGAACTAGAAGTTAGACATGTAAATGAATTCAGTAATCAGTCCAGTTTTGTGGGAAAAGTAGAACCTCTACATGCTTCTTTTTTCCAATTAATCTAGAGAATCAGGGATGTTTGAACCCCTTATTTTAATCCTCGCAAGCTAAAAGAAAAAAAAATTTAGCTTGGTCTGTAATGGGCCACTTCACTCTGCATCTCTCAAGTGTCTTTATTTTACTTAAATTTCAAGCTGGCTCCACTCCATGTTCTTTGCAGTAATCTCTAGCTGCATTTAGCATGGGCCAAGCAGTTCAATTAAACAGAGGAGCATTACTCCCTCTGACTCCTCAAGGTAGATATTTTTTGTCCTTTGAGATACTGATAACAACAAAAAGAATTTTGTTCTAGTCCTTCTAGATACATACCAAAAGGTGATTGCTAAACATACAGTACAACTTGGGGACAAAATGTGGCCACAGTTTTTCTGTGTTCATATTTTATTTCCTGCATTTAATCACAGTGAAATTCGTAGTCCTGAAAATAATTTGGACCTTAAGTGCAAAATCCATAGTAGCAGTAAATTTTGTCCCAAGTTCCTGTCAGTAAAAGAGATGCACATTAGACATTTTCTGGTGAAAAGCCAGGCCAGTTTTTTTTCCTTTGCACTGCCTAAATACTTAAAAGGGTCTCAAGATCTAAGCTGATGGAATTCCTGCTTTGGTGTAACACAAACCCTGAGTCAGCTGCTTCAGGTGTGTGTGGTTCAGGGATTCATTCTGGAGCTGGGACTGAACGTGTCAGTAGAACAGCTTCTTGAAAACCATTAACTACTGGCACAACTAAGTGAAATCCTGAAGCCACTTACGTCTGTGTTTGGGGATGCAGTGGTTTTTTTCTCTCTGCTTGAGGACTGGGGGAGCTGTCAAGTAAGTGCTATTCTGACACACCAAGAGAATTTGTTTGGTGGGAACAGAGGTGGAGGTGAATGGCAAGGGAGGTGGTGCAGTGTTCAGTGGTGCTGTTGACAAATAGGCCAGAGCATGAACCATCTGAGGACCTAGCACATGCTTACAGCTTCTGCCCTGCTGAGATGTGTGACTTGGAGCAGGACTGAAGCCCTACAGTAAAGTGAGCTGTTATACTTTTTCTCTTTTAAAATTGTCCTTGGCTGACTTGATGCCACCACTCTTCTGTCATCAGCACTAAATGTCTGCCAGTGTATTCTCACAGCAGCTTACTGAAATGCACATCACCTCTGAAAGTGGCACAGGGTCTCCTGAATTTCATTAATTCATTGCATTGTCTTCCTGCACATGTTCTGCTTAATAGACAGTAATAATATTTCCTTCTGTATGCTTCAGGATATCATTACTGCAGGTTCAGAGTGACATTCTGTAGGGCTTTGCCAAACTGCTGCAGAGTCATATTGGCACCAATTTTTGAGAGTATTTGGAGAGTCATGCTCATTCCCATACTACTAAGAAACGATGATATGAATGTTTTTACACTGGTGTCCTAAAATCCTGAAAGAGTGCATCTCAACTGTTAAGAACTATCTTTATAAAACATTGGAGTGAACAGGATGGTGCTGACTTACATCAGTAAAGAAGTCTAGTTCCTGTATTCCCTGATTTACGTAAACATTCCTGCTTTGAACTTACGACTTCTTTTTTTGGCTAACTAAAAAAAGATATGAATAGTTGGAGGAGCAATCTTTAAATATGTTCTCCTTTCAACTCTAGCCCCCTGTTACGGGTCACAAGTAAAAATAGTTGGGTGACCTCAGCCAGGTCTGATGTGCATGAAGGCTGAAGTGCATAAGCAGGGCTGCAAAGGGATGCTCTTCTGGGGTATCAGTTTTGAGGCTCTTCAGCAGATTTAGAAGAGAACGTTCACACACTGGCAATTCTACTCTCGTGATCCTTTAATTCTCTCCAACATAGTAATGGGAAGTGGACATAACTGGTAGATGAATGAGTAAGCTATGTGGAGATGAATAGAGTGAGTAAATATACAGGATACTGGGCAGGAAAGAAAGAATAGGAAAAGGGAGAAGTGGCAACACATGCCAAGTTAGTCAAGATGGTATCTCTTGAAACCTAAGATTATTTAAAAACACCATATATCACAGTAAATTTCTGTGAAGTTATATAGAGGCAAGTGCACGTATCTAGAATTTTTCTGCATTTTCTTGGCAGTGACATCTGACTGTAAAAAAAGCACTTGCCAAGGAAATAATGAAGTACATGGTAGCATTAAGGAGCTAACACAACATTTAATTCAATGTAATTTTGGCCCGTCCTTTCTGCAAGGTTGGTAGTGCAGATACCATCCCCACTTAGCTGCAGTCAGCAATTAGTCTACTGTCGTTGCCACCACCTTTTTATTTGTTTTACTCTGTAGTGCCAGAGATTTGTTTATGGACAAGCACTTCTAGTCATAGTTTTTAAGAGAGTGGTAAGAGGCTTCACATGCCCATTGCCATGAAGCCAAGTGGTTTTCTTTATCTTCCTAAGGAGTTTTGATCACTGTAACACCCAATCTAGTCTTTGTGTGGGGAAGGAGGACTGAGAATTATTTATAAAATTGAGAAGAGCGGTGATGAAGCTCCACTTCTGTGCTTTCTTTTTTTTTGCTTTGGTTTTATGCTATTGCTTTTAAAGGTTTAGTTGCCATAACAACCCAAAGCAGTCCTGTATTACCATAGAAACGTGCTGTTGTGGGTGACAGTTTTTATGAGAATCCTTTTTTTTTCTTCTTCACGTAATGTCTTTAACAGTGGCCTTTTGCAGGTATCTCACAATACACTACAGGGGTTTCAGAAAGTGTCAGAATGACATAATAAGCAACAAAAATGAAGCATATGCTTAAACCCAGGAAGGAAATATGGTGTCATGGTTGACTGAGAACAGAAGAAGAGTAAAAATAAATTCCTGTTGCTTAACTTGCAGGTCAGAAGGACTGAGCTTAAAGCGTGGCTGGCTAATCAGTCCACATGAGTAAATACTCAAACAAAACCACAGCAAAACAGGAGTTAGGGCTTTGATTATGTACCAGGGAATTAGTGTAAAAACAACTTGCCATGATAGTTGTAGATATCAAAAGACAGGACTTCTTTAAAGTTCTCTGCATGGGGCTGCTCCTTGAGACTGTTTGGAGGCTGAAGCCAGAATTGTGGAATGAGGCAGCCTCTCACAAAGCTGAGAGGGATTCATGCTGAGAGCTGCCTCGAGCTGCATACTGATAGCCTACAAGCCTCGGGTGTTTGTTGGGACCTGGCAAGTCCCTAAATTGTTTGTGATCTCTCTGTGTTGAGGACTTTCCCTCTTCCTGTGTGATCCCTTTAAAGGCTGTGCTCTTCAAAGCCTCTTGGCTTCGAAAAGAATAGTAATGGACCTTTTCCTTCCACTAGTCTGCATCTCCATCTACTCATTATGTAACTGTCTGGAGCACTGGACCACTGGAGCATATCAGCTCTCCTAATGTCTGATAGATTACTGTGCATCTTTGCTATCAAACTTCAGATTGAAGTTATGGACCCGTTGCAGACCATTTATTCTGTCCCAGCAAACCAGAGTACACAGAGTAGACTGTTACAGGTTCATAATCTTGTGACAAGCCACACAACTTACTTGGAAAGAGGATAGAGAAGCATAGTCAGACAACTGTGGAGATTGTTACTGATTGGTGTTTTTATGGGGAGGAACAGGTCTATCAGTTTCCTGTAATTAGTTGCATCAATGATGAAAAAACTTTTCATTCTTGGTATGCATGTTTTAAAGAACAAAAAAGCTTCCAGCTGGGATCTTGCAAGAACTCCCCTTGCCAAGGTCAAGCAGGCAGCAGGAAATGCTTTATTGTTATGCTTTATGGTTTCTGACCCCTCTGTAAACCTAGACAATTCTGCTATTACTTCCTCTCATTTGACCCTCAATTCTCCAGGCCTCATTCTGAATTACTTAGCCCTGGGAGTGATAATTAGATGGAAAGATGATGTACTTCCTGCTTTCTGAATGCCTCCCTCTAACCTGTTCAGAGAAATGACATCTTAGAATGCTCCTTATCCTTCATTTTCATGGTATTGGAAAGCACCTCCATGATCTTGAAGTTTCCACATGAGACATCTTCCCTGTAATCTAATCAGGATTTACTGGACATGATTTTCTCCTTGTTCTTCTTCAACTCCTTTTTCCAGTCAAGAATTTCAAATTAATAAATCAAAGATGAAATGTTGTAATACTTGCTTCTCCTTTTCCTTTATCTCCTGATAACATTGATGTTGACTCCTGATAACATTGATTGTCCATGAAAAAAATGTAGCCAGACTTCAGAGGGACTTCCGTAGCACCTTGAAATTAGTACCTGTTTCAGTTAAATTACTAAATACTGACCACCATGCAATATGATTTCTACTCTATTTTTTTTTCTCATTTGATTGAGATTGCTCTATGAGATAGACTCCAGTAAAGAAGCAAGATTGCAGTGTCAGGGGTCATGTCAGGGGGGAATCTAGATCTGGATCTGGAATGTGTACCTGTGCAGAAGGAGAGGTTGAGGAGAAATCCTTTTAAAGTGAAACAAAGGTAAGGAAGAGCTGCAGGTTGCAGTACGCTCTTTGCAAACCCTGTAACAAAACAGAGGTTACCCTAGCCCACTGTATTCCCCTGGGAATGTCAGGATATTGGCAATACAGAACGTAGAATCAGCACCACCTTGCCCTAGCCAGTACAGTCAGTACCATTTAATCATGGGCAGCAAAAATTACACTGGAGTATCAGTGTGTTTCAGTGACAATAGTTCTTCATGTGCTTCAGAGCTGTTCTGTCATTGAAGATGTGACACCAATGTTTGAGCTGCCTTGTTTTTCACCTTTCTTATGGTTTACAACCTGTTTGATATCTTCCCATCACCATGTGTTTTCAACAGGGCACTGAAAAGATCATCAGCCTTCATGTGATGTCCATCTGCAGTCTCTTGTAGATGGACCTCTGGAACACACTCTCTCTGAAATGGCGAGGCACACTTCACCAGAGAGCCAGTTCTGAACTTAACCTTTCCCCAAAAGGTAGAAAATTATGAGGTGCAGATTTATTGATGAAGGTCACTGTTTAATGATACAGTAAATAAAAAACTAGAGATGGAAATGTCATAGCCACCTTAGCACTAAGTGGTATCTGGTATAAAGTCACTGATTCATTTTTGTTCTAAAATACTAATGGATTAACTATTCTGAGAAACCTTACCCTGGCTCAGATACCATCTGTCTTTCCATAGTAGGCTTAAAGTCAGCCCAAACCCCAAATCATGTGTTCTGGCTAATGCAATAGAAATGTCATCTGTGCCCACATTTGACAGTGTATCAGGTTTGCTCTGCTGGGTGATTCAGTCATGAACAGAACCTGTGTACTAATGAACATGGAGCCATTGCTGGAGTGAGGCTTGGACTAACTTGGTTGGAATATATTGTCCTAGGGTACCTTGCTATGTAGCTCTGACTTTCACACTGAAGGCAGATGGGAATGCTAATTTCTTAGGATGAAGTTTGGAAGGCAGATTCTAAAGTAGAAGAAATTTGATTTTCATTATCCCAAGCTGTGATTAGTCTTAATTTATCCCTTGGTAGAAGAGGAAGATGTTTAATCATTTCTCTAACAATATGTAAGGTTTCCAGGTTGTCAAAATTTAGAACTAAAGATTAGGTTAGTAATCTCTGGAAAGTGTGTTGAGACTTGGAGAGCACCTTTCATTATTTTTGTCCCCTTGTGACCAATGCTGAAAAAAGCAATGATAAACTCTGAAGGAAGTTGCAACTAGAGTTGAAAGCAGAGACAGGAGAGCTGTAATTTAAGGCTGAGGGCCTTAAAAAAAAAAAAAAAAAAAAAGTCATGCTTGCATGTCCACCTCTGCAAAAATTCACTGAGGATATGCTTCTTAAGATATCCAAAATAGCTGGTACTTTTTGTTCTTCTCTCCAAAGACTGCCTCTGTCTGGCCTAGCTGTCAGGCAAAACATAAGCTTGTTCCAAGGAGCTTTGTAGCTCTGATGTCTTGTTCGTAGTCCATTGTCAAAGGGCAAAGAGGAGGCAAACTCCTTCAGATGAGTCAGGATAAAGTACTGTCACAAGTGTTTTGTTAGCCTGAAAGCTTGAAGCACCCTTACCAATTCCAATGCCCATTTCCTGCCCTGCAAGTGGGATTAGTATCTCTTAGCAATATAGTGAAATCAGCCGAATCCAGCAACTGCCATGAGTGAAATTGTAAATGATTAGTGCTAATGATTCTTAAGAAGGAAGACAGCTGTAGTTGCATCACAGGTTTCCCTCATAGGCTTAGAGTTTATACAAACTGAAACAAGTTACTTAATTATATGTTCTGGTTGTATTTCTAGTGCTGTTGGTGAGGAGGTGTCCTGAGATGGCAAGGTGCTGTAACCATTTCCCCTCAGATCTCATAAAAGTTTTACAATAACTGTGTAGAAGCCATGTACTCAAAAACACCATTTTCCCCTGCAGAGGATCTTGCCAAGAATGTGGTGCATTTTTCACTAAAAAAACCAGTGTTACTAATGGAGATCTCAAGGGAGACATTTGTGAGATTAGGCCAAGATCCTTGTCTCATTTGCCATAGGCTGAATCCAGAGCAATTTCATGACTTTCATTTAAGCTGGCCTTGGATTTATGTTGGGGAAAATTAGGTGAGAATCCAGCTTTTAATTAGAAAACAGTGCATTTGTGAGATGTACGGTGGGTTTTTTTTCCTAAGGAGACTTCAGTGACCAGCAGAGGTCTCCTAGAAGTAGTCTTACCATCCATGCTCAACATAACACCTGGAAAACAGTTGATCCAGATTAATTTCTTCTGAAAAATAAAAATGTGTGAAATTCTGTTAAAATTCAAGGAAAAAATGAAGGAACCAAAATTTTGGAAACTGTGAAATGTGGGTAAATTTGGTGATCGTGAAAGAGCAGTTGAGATTGCTTTCATTTAGCTTGGAATAGCTTGGGATTTGTCTGCTTGTGTCTGAGCTGTAGTTTAAGGGTCTCCTGTATCTGTTCCACACACTGTAGCCCATGTTATAGTGGCACAGTCCTGTTCCTGAAATGCCATTGCATCAGTGTAGTATCAGTGGCAGGTTAAGAATTACTCACTTGCAAACTGATGGGATGTCTTGTGAAGAGTCACAAGGAGATTTAGCAATGGGGTGCAAGAGAAGCAGCTGAATTTGTCTGACTGCACAGCTCTGTTACAAGGGCATTTTAGAAATCTGCTACACAGATGTGGTGTGCCTGTCTGCTGTCAGCAAGGACCAGCACTTTTTCTTTCCACATTATTTAAAGTTCAGGCAAGACTCAGCATTAGAGGCAGGAGGGTCTAACCTCAAGCAGGGGCTGAGTGCCAGGCAGCCTCACAAGTGCAGCAAGAACCAAGCAGTTCCTGTCTTTCAGTTCCTGTGAAAAGCACAACAAATCATAGCTCTGTGTTGTCTAATATACTAAATACACGTAATATTTATACTAAATATAGATAATATTTATGTATAAATTAGATAATAAATAATATACTGTCTAAATACTTCTTTCCACCCATTTTCACCCCACTCAGTATTTCTCTCTGGGTTTCTATTCCTCAAGCTTATTAACTTGTACCTTTTTCATGATGATTTTTTTTTTCTGATTTCCCCATCTGCACTGTTGCCCCTGTAGGTCTCTATGTAACATTTCTGGTCTGATGATGTCTGCAATAGCTCTTGATTAATGGCATTTACACTGGTAATCAGGGTGCTTTTTACCCCACTCTCAGTACTGTTAACATTTAATTGGGCAGCCTCAGCTGTAGAGAGTAGAGGCATTTTAACAGCCCAGTGTATCTCAGGTCACATTTTATGGACCTGGCCAGAGGTCAAAATGAGGAGCAGGTATGGCATCAGCACACACTTTTTGTAGCAGTGAAATAACTACAGGATTCTGTTTTTATTTAATATGCTGTTCTTCCCTTCCCTCTCTTTTCATTTTTGGGTTTAATCCTCTCTTTAAAATTTTCCAAAGTCATGGGTTATTATTTTCATAGCCAGTTCAGCCATTCCATTATGAATGCTTCTCCTTTTATGCTGAGTGTCAGTGGAAAGGATGGATCTGAACCACCTCCACTGCTCACTAAGTCAGCTGCCTTTGAAGTACATGTAATGAACTTTCTCTGATGGTGAAAAGAAAAGCCTCGTTAGTTCCAGCCCATATTTGGGATGCACCTCTAATCCACACTTGTTCTGCTTCATTCTTTTTAGTGTTTAATTATTGATACACCTTACATGACTCATGCAGTCTCATACTGGTAAGATACTTCCCTGCATTTTCCCACCCCCTTTAACATTTTCATTTCCTCACTCAAAACTTGGGTCACATTTACCCAAGAGTCTGTGAAATGTCTGTCAAAAGACCATAGCAAAAGAAACCCACGTGCAGTAGGTTGTGATGGCTGAGCAGGGCAGGAAATCCATCCTAGCAGATTCCCAGACAGAAAAAGGTGGCAGAGCCCCAGAGATGGGCAGCTGCTTGTGAGGAGTGTCCATGTAACACTGGCAGGTCTCCTGAAGAGGTCATAGTGCAGCAAAACCTAGATAAAGACAAGATGTCCAGGACACAGTAGTTCCACTGCTCGCCCCCATCTGAAATGTTTAGTGTGGCTTGGACCCCTTTGTTTACCAGTCTCATTTAATCTGAGCTTTACATGCAGGTAACAGGGAAGTTCCTTCAAAATCTGGAATAATTTTCTTCTTAGCAGCTCATATGGTATTGGGGTTTAGATTTTGTGACCGAAACAGTCCCAACAGCACACTCATGTTTTGGCTTTTGCTGAGCTGTGGTTGCACAGCATCAAGGCCTTCCCTGGTTCTTGCTCTGCCCCGACAGTGGGTGCATTGGTGGGCACTCAATAGGCTGGGAGGGGACACAACCAGGCAGGTGACTCTCACCAGCAAAAGAGTCATTCCATGGCATTCAGCATCGTGCTCAGCAGCAAAAGGCAAAAGAGGGGGCTTTAGAGGACTGGACATCTTTTTATTAAGAACTGGCTGGGGATCAGTTATCCACAGGAGGGACCTTGGCATCACTTGTTTTGGTTTTTTTTGTTCCCTTCCCTCCCCTCTTCTTCTACGGCACTTACTAAACAATTGCTGTTGTTTTGGGGGTTTTTTTCAGTCTGGACCCCCAAGTTTTCTTGCTTTTATTCTTCCTTTCCTCCTCCCCAGTCCCACTGAGGGAGAGGGGAAGTGAGTGATGGACTGTGTGGTACTTTTTTGCCCACTGTTGTTAACACACAACACAGGTATAAGAAGCACTGCCAGTTAGTTCTCAGTATGGGACCAGTATCCCTTCATCTCTATTGTATCCTGGTAAGCTGCACGAACATTTGATGGCTACCAAAGTAATATCACTTCTGTTGCAAAACTCTGGCATTGAAAAATATGCATATAGCTGTGCCAAAGAAAGTAAAGGTATCATCATAGCCTTCTGCACCCAGGAGACAAAACACCTATGTGAGAAGGGACATGTGGACCTGAAATACTGACTTTGAGAGGTTAATTCCTGAAACCTGCTTTAAAGGGGGTAGTCTACTATGGTAAAACCCTCAAAGATAGGAGACCTACTTAAAAATGATGATTTTAAGAAAAAAGAAAAGTATACAGTTCTTGTTTGTTGTCTGGCTCATTAATAGTACACTTCCTGGGTTTTCATAGCAGCCATAAGAGCAAAAAGCTTACTCTTTAAGAAAAAGGGAAACCACCAACTTTTTCCTGTTATAAGATACTTCTAGAATATGCAGTATGAATAAACACCTCCAGGGTATTTGTGGGGCTCCTGCTGCCTAACCCCATAGAGGAAGGAAGATACTGTACTGTAGAAACATAATTAATTGTCGGAAATTAATTTTTCCAAATGCTTAGGAGTGTTCCCAACCCCTGCCATAAAGCACAGTCTGTTCAAGAAACTCCACAGTAGGGACATTTTGAGTCCTCTAAATCCATCTCCATTTGGCAGGGCACAAGTAGGGGCAGTTGGTTCTGCCAATCTTAAAATAATAGGCAACATTAAAAACAGATAACAGGAATCAGGGGTTTATTAACATATGAAAGTATGTTAATAATCTACCTTTTAATTGATAGTGCTCCAGAATCCTACCTGAAACACACATTATCAGAATAGAAGCTGTCATTTTAGTATACAGGAATTAAGTGATAACATATCAAATACATGCTTCTGTGAACAGAACGAGCTCAAAAATAGCATAGCGGATATCTGGCATAATCAAGCCTCTGCTGCTGTGTTTTTGAAAGCTCTTGTTCTACATTAACACTTCTTTCCCATTTTTTAGCATTCCATTGTAAAACCCATCCAACAATGTTGGTAGCTGATGTCTCTGCTCATTTGGAAGTCTTTTATAAGGGTAAACTGTGGCGTTCAGCATGACCACAATGAGGTGAAACTAAGGTAAAAATCCCCTGCCTCCTCACAAGAAGTTTGTTGATTCAAATCCTTCACTAGGATTAAACTTGAAACCCATTCTGTTAGGCCCCTTTAGTTCTGGTATCTTGTCTCTGCCAATTAATTATTAGAGTCTTTTTGAAAGTGTCTTCTGTCTCTGCTGTCCAAGGAAACAACCTCTGCTGAAACCAGCTTCTCCAACCTGCTTCCAGAGTCAAAAAACCCAAACACATGTGCCCTACTTGGAAGTTATTACGCAGAGGCATGTGGCATCAGGAGTGTTAAATAGCTAGATGTGTTCAGCAGGTAGCTCTTGTTCACCTGGCAGTTGCCTGGCAGGTAACCTGCTGACTTTATATGGAAAGGGCTTGGAAAGCTGCTGAAAAAAGCCAGCCATGTACGAATAAGATGTGGTGCAAAGGGGGCATCTCTTTTTTACAGTATTTTCTTTAAAATTCACCTGCTGTGCTTTTACAGTGGCAAGATCAGCACTGGGGTCTGGGCCCCTGGAAGAAAATTCCTCTTTCTGATACTCTGTCAAATCCCTAAATAAAGACCCCTTGCCAGGGAGGAGCCAGTTTGGCCAGTTTTTCAGAAGTGCTGTTACTAAAATTTGTGTGAGTTGTGGGTGTTTGGGCTCCTTTGAAAATCCAGGCTCTCTGAAGAGCATTCACACTCCTTTTTTCATAGCAGGTCTCTTATTTTTATTCTTTATTCTCTCACTCTCTTTTCCCACCGATGTAACCCTCACAGGTCATGTGCACCCGAGGAAGAGGAGGAAGGGCAGAAGGTTTAAGGCAACCAGCTCAGGAGCTGTTGTCCCTTTCCCAGTTACTAGAATTGGGTAGAAAGAAGCCTTCCATTACTGACCTGCCAAATCTGTAGCTCCTGGTTCAAGACTGGATTGTGCTATGATTAATGAAACATGTTTAGTAGTCTGATTTGAGCTTTTAATGGTCTGTTATCTGTATTATGGCTTTAGCATACCCTTCATCATGACTGATGGCCTGTTTGGGAGTAGGAAGCAGGGTAGAGGGCTGCTTTGAGGTGTGCACGCTGAACAGAGAGGAGTGAAAATAGCTTGGTAGTGTTTGAAGTGCTGTGTTAATCCTTTAGGAATCCTTTAGGATAAAACTGTGTGAGGGCCAACATATGCACATGTACCTGAGCTAGTCGACTGCACTGGCAAAATACCGTGTTGCACTGATTGTTCCTGCTGGGAAATGGCGAAACCACACAGTGGCAAAACGCTGCATTAACCCAGTTGTAAGGCTTTTGCTACTTAAACCAAGATATCTCTGCCAGACCCTGCAGTATGCCAGGTTCATCCACGTTTCCTTTTCTGTGCGTCTCATCCTTTTCTACAAGCCATAACATGCTACTGTTCTTCCTACATCAGCATTAGGGTAAACACAGCTCCCTCTTGAATCAATCAATTTTCTGTGTCTTAAGTTTAGTGGGAGGATTGCTGACATGCAGATTTGGATGTTATTTAGCCAGTTGTTTTGCCAGCCATGAGCCTGCAGGGATTATATTGCAGGTGAGAGAACAACCTTCAGGAGTACCTAGCAAGCATCTACAATTTAAATTTAATGACCTTATTTAGTGAAGTACTTAATCATAGGCTGAAGTGTAAAAGCTCATGAGTAGTCTCATTGACTTCAGCAAGATTGAAAATGATGATGCACTGCGATACAGCATTGAGTTAGGGCAGATAACATCAGAGCCTGTCCTGGCTAATAGATTCAGGGCCAAGTGTTGCTCTCCACCAGCATCCTGTTTTATCCCCCTCGCTGAACAGTATCTGCCAAATGTGGTCTTTCCAAGTGCAGAGGATATGTAAAGTACTAACTTCCTCTTAGGCCTTTGATGCTGAAATTTAAGATGAAGTTTAAGATCGTTGAGTTTAGCATTGGGAAAAAGATGGAGCAGTCAGCCAAATGTCACAGTTGACCATGACAAACTGCTGCTGCTCCCCACTGGCACAGGCTGTGGCAGACATTGCATGCCTGAGGCTACAGAGCTCAATGATCCCTAGGAAAAAAAAGCTCTTGCCCACAACTCATAAATTCTTAACACTAAAATAGTTTTGTAACTAAACTTCAGCAGGTTTAAAGTGTCTGCAGCAAGAGAGAGGAGCAAACTGGAAACCTCCAGCTTCTGTAGAAAACTAGTTTTGGCCTCTTGTGCTGAAATTTCTGAGCTCTCACATGTCAAAAACTGTTAGTATAATAATTTTGATCAATTTCTCATGAATATTAGGAATATGTCACCTCTGTGTCCATCTGAACACGCACCTGTCAGTTTGCTTGTCACTGGTCTGCCTATTGTATTATTGCATAGAAGATGTGGATTCTGTCATCCATTTCTTCATCCTCTTCTTTCATGTTCATGAATTATTCTGGTCATTTAATGCATCCTAGCTCTGCATTTTGCGGATATCTGTTCTTGGTAGCAGCAAATCTGTCAGTTTAATTGCTTTCTCTTTAGCCTCAAACTTTTTCTCATTAAGTCGGTGAGTAATCATCTTATGTTATTGAGGATACTAGGGCGGAAAAGTTGTTACTGGTTGTCTTTGAATTATTTTATTTAATAAAATGAACTATCTAAATAATAATCCCTCCCCACTGTTTCCTAAATGCTATTACTTCCTTTTAGGCACATGGGAGCTTCAGCCTTTTTGCTTTTTAATTAAAAGTAAGTTTTCAGCTGCGTCTTTCATCATCAGAATTTTCTGTCACCTTGAAATGAAGGCTCTGGCATTGTCTTTTAAATTATTGAGCGCTGACCGACTCAGGGAGTTCAGTTTAGAGTATACATCAATCTTCTTAACTACTCTCATCAACCTGACTGTCCAGCCTGCTGTGCTTTCAGTATTCCTGTGTGCTGTCCCTCCTTTGTGTATCTACCTACCAATATGTATAAAACATCAATATAATCTCTGCATGCTTGCTAATTACTGAATTCTGTATTCTTTGTGTTCTGACATGTTACAAAACATTTCCTAAGGTCGTGTCTGACATGAATAAGTTGGTGCAGAGAGCTTTTCCTTTGCCATTTTGTTAGCAGAACTTGGAGTTGAAAGCAGCTTTGCTGGGGGAATGACTTTACTCCCTCTGGGAAAGCATTATGTGTCTTTTTCTTCCTTTCAAATTCACTGATTTGAAAAAGATCTAAAAAGTTAATCCTTTAAGCAGAGATGAACTAATTTGCAATCTTAGCAACTATTTAGACTCTTCTGTTGAAACAAGAAAAAAGGTTTGTGATTTATACACATTAACATTGTTGCAGTGTATTGGCAAACTTCATTGCTCATGAAGTAAGTTGATAAAAATCCGTGGAGGGATTGAGAAGGAGAAGAGCAGTTCCACCAAGTGGAACAGCAGGGATCTGAGCTCTCCTTCCCAGCTCTGCCGCAGACGTAAGTGAGCACTTTACTGCCTCTGCAGTCGTGGGTTCTGTTTGTGGGTTCCTTTCTCCATCCCATTCTGTCTTGCCTAGGTGTGTGTTTGTTATAGCCCCTAGCTCTGGGTAAGCTCCCCCTGTACAAATAAATTGTTCACAGGAATAAACATTTTCCACACTGAGCCCTTTTTACACCTGGAATTTGTAGTTCCCTCTGATTTATCTCGTGTTTAGCCTCAGTGGAATAATTGCACAAGATTTACTGAGAATACGTGAAGCTGTAGCTGTCTGGTTTCATTGTGGTTTCTCAGATGCTGTTTTCTGTACACCTGAATGATAGCTGTCAGACACTTTAGAGGGCAAGTACTACCATTTTCTGTGAAATTTAACATCTAAGGCCACACATGATTCTGGTACTTTCTAGTTGCAGAGTTTCTCCCCATGAAAACGTCAAATTAGATGTACTCTCACAGTGATCAAAACAGCAATATACACATCCTGCTATGCCATTCTGGTAGCATTTCAAAAATAGTGGTTGGATTCCTTTTCACTTGGGAAAGTTGTTAGTTTTAATTTAGCTTGCTCTTCTAAGGAACTAAACTTGGGCCATTCTGGATGAGAATTCATGAAGCCCAGTTTCCCAAATGGCAAAGCCTCTCCTACACAGCGTGTGCTCCATGGAGCGTGCCTTGGCCAGAGGGTGCCTTGCCAGCAATTCTGTTCTTGGTCTGACAGCTTTCCTCACCAACTTGCCCGGAATGGGAAAGTGGGAGGTTGCTAATCAGCAGCAAAGCCAACAGCCGGTGTTTTTTATGAGAAAATATATAAAACCCAGAAAATACATGAAAAACACTTCATTCTTCTGTAGTATAAATTTAGCAAGCCAAATTCTAACCTGCTACAAGTTGGAATGGCTCCATTTGAGATAAAAGGAGTCATACCTGCTTGCTGTCTGAATATTTACTCCTTCAAGTCAATTTGTGTAAATGGAGGGTCTTCATTCCCTGTCACACAGACTCCCACCACTGAATCCACTTTATCAGGAGTCACAGCAGGTGCTTTTGCTGACATATCAGACCACCCCGTTAAGTGTAGTTTATTCAGTTGCCCTTCAAAGCCAGAAGTGCTGGCAAGTTTTGAGGACTTGACAGTACTGCTGTTCACTGGAGCACCCTTGACAGATACCATCCAAGGACACACAAGCCCGTGCAGCAGAACACATCAAATTTTAATCCGGACCCAGAGACATGAGATACAGTTTCATTGCTCAAGTATGGTCTACAGTACAAATTGAAGCTGATAAATGGAAATAAATCTGAAAGGAGAGTTAATTCCTTGTGCAAAGGGACAGGGACCAGAGATTTTCCAGTGTCAAGTCTAGATTGAACTTAATGTTCAAAGTGACTGTAACATGGCTATAAAGTGGCATATTCTTCAGAACAGTCCACTAAAAAAATTTTAAAAATCAGTGAACTAAGTTATGTACCGAACTAAGTCTGAAGTTATGAATCGAATTAGTTAATCTTCAAAAAGTGATTGACGTATTCTTAAAGTCTCCATTACCCACAATAACCTTAAAGCATTTCTCACAAGCCTCTGTGGTTATCAGCTCCCCAGCAAATGACCTGTACCACAGTCGTGTCTTCCTGTAGTTACTGATTAGCCTAATCAAAGCAAACATATATAAAGGAGGGTTGGAATTTTTCTCCCCTTTCCAATCAAATATGACCCACTTACCACTCTTATTCAGGAATATGTCTCTGTCTGTCACCATGGAAATCATTTGATGTCACAAATGTGAGATTGTAGAATCAGTTAATATGTTAGGCAGGTAGACCAGGACTAATTACAAAGGAGAAAAATTAAATTTAACACACATGTATTTATTGACAGTAAGTAATGATGGGGAAGGAAATTAAGCAGCAGCTCATGATTGATAAGTGGTCCAAAAGAAATACATCAAACTTCTTATGAAAGCTGCTGTAAGTATTTAAATCACTTTTGGATTATACTGTGGAAACATTTTAATATGTGCAGTATCATACACCTTGGAGCTTACTAGAGACCTCCACTCTATAATTCTTAGGTAGAATTCATTTCATTAGCAGCTTCATATGCTTGTTTCCATATTTCCCCCCCGCCCCGGTACACGTTATTGTTACAGGCATATTTATAATGTTAGTTTCTCTCTCATTCACAGTGACTTACTGATAGAGTATATCCAGAAATTATTAGAATTATTAAAAGAGACTCCTTTTTTGTTACATTTATCTGCATCGATCTAGTTTCTGCTGCATGTGCACATGTGCATGTGTATAGTTGTGTGAGGAAAAGCTCACTGAAATTACTGAATGTTAGGTCTTGGTTTTTATTGCACATACATTCACACAGACTCTTCATTTAATAGCTATTCACATAGAACATTTGTTAACTGGTTTTGCTATTTTTGAGAGCAAAGAATCCATAGGCTGTTTCTCAAACAGTAGAGTTGAAAAGAAATTATTATAAAAATTTATAATACTTGTTTTATCTAACTTTCCTTCTTTTTCCCTTCCGAAAATTATTTATTTTACCATCCATGCAACAGAGGGAATTATAAAGTTTAGCTGGAAGTAGATTTTTCATCTTAGTTGTCATTTGAAGAGATTCTGACAAGGTTTGTTAGACTTAAAAATCAATTCACAGTACTTTGTTCTTTGATGCATCTATAATGGTTTTGTACAATTTTTTTTTTTTCTACTTTTTTTGTTATGGCTTGCAATTAAAAGGAAAAAAAAAAAAAAGATTGATTTGATTTCTGCAATAAGAAGTAGACATCCAGTATGAAAAATGACAACACCTTTCTCTTCTGAAGGGAGATAGTAAGGATTTGCATTAATAACCAACACAGTTCTTCCCCACTGGGCTTTCTTCCAGCCAAGATACTAGTCCAAATAAAAAGAAATAGCTTGAAGTCATTTTTTCCTAGTTGACAGTGGCTAGAGAATTAAGTCCAAATCCTTCCATTTTATCCACCAGTAGATTATTCCGTTCAATTCTGCAGCCAAATGAAGTCAAACCAAGTTCAGATGTTCATTTCTCAAAACAGTTTGCTAAATGTGACTTTAAAAAACATTTTCATGAAAACATTAAAATTTCTCTGTGCCTCAGCTCAGCCATGGCATCAGATGTTCTTCAGTGCAGTCCATAAGAACTCCAGGCACTTGAGTTCTGCAGAAAATAAATCTCGGGAAGAAGAGCTATGTCTTAAATTTGGTGAGTTTTCCCCCTTGTTGGTCTCAGGGGTCAAAAAATCCTTTGTTCTACACGTGCTTATTCTTAAGTAGCAAGGTCTCCTTACTTCCTATTGCTGTTTTTGTAAAACAAAAACATGACAATCCCTTGTCTCCCTCAGAGTCCTCTAGCAGAGTGCTGATGTTGAGTAGGAGCTCGTTGAAGTGACTGTCAGCTTTACTTTAAGAAGAATCCCTGTGTGTAAACCTCTCTCATCATGGAGGGACACTACCTTTTTGGTCTGGAAAATGTCCTTTTTCCTGTACTGCATTTGCCTACCATTACAATCATCTTGGCTGGAGGAGAAAAGTATGCAAGGAGATAACTTTCAAGGTAGTTCGGTTTATCCTAATGCTCTTGCCAGTGAGTCACTGCTGTTTTGATCTTTTATTTTTTTGAACTACAGACTCAATAGATTGTAAGAAGCAAACGAAGGGAAGTGTTTTTCTCTCTTGCAGCAATTTAAAGAATGATTTTCATGTTTCATCTACACAAAGATGATTTAATTAAATACTTTAATCTTGGCCACAAATAATTTATGTAGTGGTTCAGTGCAAGAAGTTCAGCATTGTCTTGTCATAGAGCGTTTACTAAATCCTGTCGTACCTGCTTGATAATTACTCCCTCAGATCTGTCCTTGCATTAGCTACGAAATTAGCTTAGAGGACTTGGAAGAAAAGAGGAGGGAAAAAATCCTTCAAATTAATAATTTATGATTGCTCTTGAGTCAGCCTTCATTCAGTCTTTCTGAGGGCTGAACCTTCCCATCTGTCGTGAAATGAAATAACATTAGTACTTTTCAGTTTCTAGAGCTGATCAGAATCTGATAATGATATATGGAAGGTCTTTTCTCCACTTCCAAAACAGATAATGATCTCTTTTTAATGCCTTTGTGTCTTAAGTCACATCGCACATAAATATTTCTTTCTTTTAGCGCAGACATACTCACACAATTCACTTCCTTGCAGCACTGATCTTTTAAGCTTAAATGGAAAATTGTTTCTTTTCCTTTCATGGATAGACAGGAGTTGAGCTGCTCTTCATGTGGTGGTAAAAAATGGAACATTGTCCCAGAATCTGGTCTATGCCTTGGAGTTTGTTTCCTCATGCAATTAATGGGCTGAGGCTAAGTTACAAAATAAGAGGTTCAAATTCAATCAGGTCACATCCTACTCTACAAGGACAGAAGCTAGCATTCCACATGTTACAGAGGGGATCTTGTGTTCTGCCCTTTTGTTGCTTTGAATATGTAAGTACCACTGAAAATGATCCCTACATTTCTTATTCCAGCTTACAAAGCACAACTGACCATCCATATCTTACAGCATTGAACACAGAGAGAAAATCTCACAAATTAGAAAACAGTTTTGTCAAGAGGAAGTTCATTTCTGAAAACACTTAGGGCATGATAGGAAACAAGTGTAGGTCCAAGCTAAAAGTAGTGCTAATGAAGTGGGGACTTAAGAAATGCCCCAGGGGGTCACTTAGGACATTGTAATAGAAGGTGACCGAAACTGGTTGGATTAAGAGTTAATTAGGATACATTTGTGCACAGATGATATTGCAAGAGATATTCAGAACCACCTACATTATCTTTTCTTTGTGAAGAGTAAATCCTAGGCAGGTCTGTCTGGGACTATACAATTGGATTTTATAAGTGAGTATGATGTTTGTGCACCTCTAGGAAAGAATCATGGAGAAGGAAGATCAGTTCTGCCTTCTAAAAGGGCAGAGGTGGAAGCTAAAGTGAGATACTGAAGGGCGACTTGCCCAAATCTGTCCTCAGTGCTACCAAAGGATTTACCTTTTTTGGAGATTAGAACAGATTATCTGTAAACGTCCCATTTACTGGATGCTTTTGGAGCCATAAACTGATGTCCTGACAATTTTGATTGGAGTAATTTAAGAAATTATTGCTGCCATCTCTTCAGTACTTTTCCATGAGCTGTACTAACAGGCTTTATGGGGACTTTCTGTCCCTCTCAGTCTCCTTAGAGCCGTTGTAGAGGAGGCTACAGTGAAGAGGGCTGCAGCTAACCCAGATGGCTGGACACTGAGATGAACTGGGTGGGCAGTAACTCCTGCTATGGGCTGGTAATTTCTCAAATTAGTGTGCTTGCTTCTGCAGCATTTATGTGACTGAGGTCTGAATTAATTCTCACAGTGTAAAATCCAATGGAAGTAAAGATTTCATCACTACATTTATCTGGGTCTTACTGATCTTCCCAGTATGCAGCCAAAATTGTCTTCTATATCACTCTATCATTCTTTTTTTGACTTACTGCCTTTCTAATCTGCAAATGCATATATTAACTTCTTGCTGTTTCTTAGTACTTGAAAGGCAATCCATTTTTAATTTGCTAAAGTATTAAGTATGTTTCTATTGCAATTTGTATTTATTATGGTGCTTGATGGTGATGCAGCATGACTGACAAAAGGTGACATCAGTTTCCACTACACGGAACTATGAGCCAATAAAGGGGCTGGTCTGCCATGTGATTATCTGATGAGTAAAGGACTTCTTTTTTTTCCTACTCAAGGAAGACAGAGAGGGAAGCCCTTTGTTTTGTAATTTATTTCTTTTTTAACACAGAAGAGGCTTATAATACGGATAGGCTGTGAATAATTTTATCGTACTTATGCATTTATTTCCTTTTTTAAGAGCAGGTACAGTATGCTGTCTAACATCTGTGGTTATGAGGGAGTGAGTTAGCCAAATCCATTTTACAGATTTCAGTTTTAATTTTGTTTTCCATCTCATCCTTAGACAGGTGAAGAGGAAAATGAGTAAATAGAAATTTACAGATATTTGACTTGCTGTTTTTACCCTTTTGATTACAAAATTTATTGAGATGCAAGACAGATTCAAAATTCATAACAGCATTTTACCACTTCATAAAACAGACGTTGCTTACACTTCATGCATTAGTAGGGATTAAGGGGATTAGCGGCTACCAGAACTTCCTGCCCTTTGCATGCTTTCCTGCAGCAATTGCACACTTGGCTTCCTGCTTCTTGATGTCCTCTGAATTCTTAATACTTTCATGCCTCTCTCTCATTTTACTGTGGAAATATGAGGGGTTTTCGATATTTGAGCTGATCATTTTGGTTCTTTAGTATTTTTGAATGAAAGCTTCTGTGCTAAACCCTGCTATAAAAATCACTTTTAAAAAAGCAGGAATTCAGGGAAACGTCTAATAAAGGGATACTGTTGTTTAAATTTAAATCTAGGTGGAGTTCCTGTACATAATTAATAAAGCAGTTCACAAAAGCTTTTCCAAGCTGCTGATAGGCACCTTATTTTTAACCACTCAGGCATTTTAAGTTCTGCTGTTGTGCCTGCCTAGAGATGCTGTTGTTTTGCTGAAGGCCAGCAAATGCTAGCTATTTTCAGCCTAAATCCATTTTACATCTTGCCTCTCCTGTAGATAACCTTTCAGAAGGTCCACACAAGTTGACCTCGTTAGAGGGGATGATTTTGTGGGGTTTGTGGGGTGCTAGTGCAACATTTTACATACTAATGTAGGGGAAGGAGCACACAGCCAGAAAAGGGAGGGAGGGCCTGTGTGAGAAACTGCAGTGAAGCTTTTTCGTCGATGCAGATGACATGTGAGGCAGTCTGCAGTCTGACCAGGTGCAAAGCCCTTCAGCTTCCAGGAGGACAACCAAAAAGACTTTCCTAAACATCAGGACCAGTAGACTTCTGCCCTCTTTCTGCTTTTTATCATATAATGTCAACGTTACCCAGTGAGCAAGCTCCCAGTAATGAACTCTAGGTCTCTCCCCATCTGTCTCACTAAATGCCACTTGGAACAAGCGCCTTTCCATTTGACAATAAAATCAATGAATGAAATATTAGAGGCTTGAATGATATGATGTGCAGAATACATTATGGGATTTGTTGTGTTTCAGTGGACAGCAAGTCTTGCCCTTTCTTCCCGTTATCATCAACAGATCTACGTAATGAAACTGGTGCCTTCTGCAAATCTTTCACCTCTTTGCCTTTGGAATTCAACTCTTTGCAACACTTCAAAGACTCTCTGACTCAGAGCTGTGTGATAAAATTCTGTATTTTCTGTGTACTATTGGCCTCTCATTTTTCATCTGTTTGTCTTAATTAAAGCCAGACCTGCTCTAACTAAATAATTAAACAACAGAGAGGGAGAGGGAACTTAGGCTGATTTTCATAACCCTTGTTTTTCTCGCTTCACTCAGTTGAGATAGCCTTCTTCCTCTTTGCTGGAAAATTCTTCAGAACAACAGGAATCACTCAGTACTAAGCCAATAAACGGGGACAAAAGGGAAATGTCAGTGCTGAGATGGACTTGTGTTAAATAACCTAAAACCTCTGGAACTGTCCACAAAGACTGATCTGCAAAAGACTGAAGAATGGGGGATTTATTGCTTTTTCCAAGCCTTGCTGGATTCTGCATCAGGAATATTAGCTGCTTGTTGTCATGCTAGCAAAATGTGTCATACATGTAGTAAACAGCCATAGACTAAGAAAGTAAATGACCTGATGCTTGCTAGCAATCCACAAGACATCCTGTACGATTTATTCTTGGAGCTGAAGGTACTGAGTTCAACTTGAGCTCAAGGTGGCTACTTAATTTTATCTTTGTGCCAATCGTGACTCTGTAGTATTGGACATGCTGGCAAAACCGAGTTAATGCAATGTATGATTTCAAGTTCACAAGTAGACACATTTTCAGCAAGAGAACATCTCAACCACTTTGCTGTTTAAATCCAGATGTCTCCAGAGTACAGGTTGAAAGACAGAGAAGGATACAGAGAAGGGATGGTTGTTTTCAAATTTAAGACCAATCCTCTGCACATTTACTATGTATTTGCCGTGCCTTATCTCATGCAGAGAAAATAACTTGCAAAACTTCTGTTTTCCAAGTTGTTCTTTTCTTCTTCTCCACTGCCTGAGTGCAGAATCATGCCCTATTTAGAGAGGCTGCAGCTCACTGAAGAGGTGACCCATCTGTGGTTGCACAACTGGTCAACATAAGGAGGAACAGATCCCAAGACTCTTGAGTTCATCACTAAAGCATGAGATGTCTGATACAGCCACTGTTTTGTAGCATCAGGCAGAAGCATCTATTATTCTGTAAGCTCAAGATGCGAAACAGCAAGTTGTTGTTTGGTATCAGAGCTCTGTCCTATTTCCGGATACAGGTTTAATTGTGCTTAATCATGAGGTGTGAACAAATATTTGCTGTGTCATCTTGCTGTCTGATAGCCCTGATGCATAAATAATTCTTAGCAGTAGTGTTTGGAAGCTCTAACCTGTCTTGAAGCCCATAATTAAAAGGATAAAGTGAGCTGTTTACACAAACCAATTGTCAGTGTAGTAAGTGCCCTTAATAGCATTGGCAAGAAGTGCTAGGCAGGTAGCATCATCTTACTGCAATATGTGTCTACTGAAGAGACAACTCCTGAATTTTCGTCTGGAAAAATTTGCAGAGGCTGGTAAAGCCACATAGCCAAAGGGAAATGCAAAGCTTGTTTATTTTTTTAAGGGAACTGAATCCAACAGAGGGGAAAAATAATGTCAACATAGTTGGATTTCAACACCACATACAGTAACTTGGCAACCTTTTTCACATTAAGTGGGTGACTACAGCCCTTTTCTATAATTTTTTTTTTTCCTGATTTGTTCTGATTTTTTTTTAAGTGTCACAAGAAAACCAATCCTTTTCATTTTGTTCATCTTGGGCAGGGGGCATTCTGCCTCTGCTTCTACATTCTGGGATTTCTCTGGTTCTCGGGGAAAGTACTTATGATTCATACACTGATTTCTTGCTTACAAACATTCCTGATGTGTCAATCAATTTAAAAGATTTGTTCCTTTTAAGTAAAAAGAAAGTGGGTTTAATATCTTACTGTTTATATATGATAACTGCCCAAAAGGATATGAAGTAGGAAGCTGCACACGGTTTCTTGAGCCATCTTTGGAATATTAGGAAGCTCTTACTCTCTTTCTCTAATTCCTTGCTAGTAAAGGAGTGTACTATTCCAACAACCTTAGACAACAATCACTGAAAGCTGATGAAGTGTAGTGATGCAGTGATGTGGTGAAAATGAGGGACAAACAGCCAACTTCTAACCTCTGTTACCTGGTGCGAATGTGAGTTAAGATTGTGCAGTTAACATCTGAAAAATGCAGCTGCCTGAACGTCAGGAGGGAAGTGATGAGACATGCCTGGAATCCCAAGGGATGTACCCAAAGTAAATCTGTGTCAGGGCAGAACATAGCATTCAGAGATGTGGCAAGGAAAAACTCAGCCGTCAGTGGACCCAGTGAGCTGACAGCTGCTCGAAGGCGAGCTGAGTGGGAATTTCTGAGTGATTACTGGCACTGACAGTTTAGGCACTAGGCTATCATTAGGGACAGTCTCAGTATCTAAAATCAGTGCTCTGGGTCTCACAAGTCCTGGCATCTGTTCCTAGATCACCACTCACCTCCCCAGTGACCTTGGCGGTGTCACTCCATCACCATGAACCTCAGTTTCACCTGCTGCAAGTTCTCCTTAATGAAGTGTTACTACTGAAAGGCATTGTATCAGAGCCTTATTGATCACACACTGCATCCTGCTGCTTGGCTCCCCATGACTGAGACACATTTCACAGATGGGCTTTGTGCCAACAAAAATGTGCGTATCAGGACCTTATCCTCTTTATAAAATTGATGCACTTAAGACAGGCAGAGTCATAGTGCATGGATAGTTACTTTCCTGCTCTTCACAGTTTTATTGCATTATCTTTGGCAGCAAAAAATAGAAAGCATTTTTGTTCAGTAATCACTTATTCCTTCATAGCCCGAATTCAAGCAGTGGTTTTAATACCTTGTATGTTCCTGAGACTCTGGACCCTTTCTCTCAAATCAATGCCTGAATATTAGAAGTGGTGGATTTGAACTGACTTTATTCACAAGGATGTTTTGCTGCTTTCAGAGAAAGAAGTTTTCAATTTTACAAGAGTGTGGGGTTTTATATTGAATACATCAAAAATTTAAAAGGATGCCATGATAAGGGAAAAGCCATTTGTGTGAACAAAAAACTAAGGTGTGTAGTCAGAGCATTGGGTACATCTTGCTGACCTCCTGCAGCCTGGGAAGAAAAGAATATTTACCAGCTGGAAAAGGTTCATGTGAAGTCTCCTGTTGCTGTTAATTAGATGTCAGTTCTACCGCTGGGACAATTTGTACTATAAACAGTGACCTAAAAGCTGGGGTGAGGAAGGACTGGCTCAGCAGCCCCTGAAGCTGGTATGGGCCTATCTTCTGCTCGAGCTTGAAGTTGCACAACCATTTCATTCTTCTCCAAACTCCATGCCAGAGCACGTTTCTTGGCAATAAGTTGGGCAAATCACAGAGCGGGTCAGATTGGAAGGGACCACAGAAAACCTCCAGAAGTTCTGTTGCAAAATGAAAGGTTTTCTCTATACTTACTCTGTTGTGCTCAGCTGCTGAGAATCCATTTCCCTGAAATTCTGCAGATGAAAGTGCTGCGAACATTAATGATAGATTTGCTAGCTTTGCTGGGGTTTGCTGGATTTCTCACTGTCCTCTTAATTTTTCTAACAAGCTCCTTGGAGGACACTAGAAGATGTGCAGAAGCCCAATATATTTTCTTCTCTTGATTGATTTCATTCTTTCATCTTTCCTTATGAAGATGAATCAGATTTAGGTCTTCACCCCAACCTTTCTCAGTCCAGTTCTGTACACTTCATCCTCTTGATCACCTTTTATGTACACCTTTTGAATCCTCCCTCCTACCACATACAAAACACTTGTCATGTTTCTCTCTCTGTAGACTCTTGCCAAGTTATTCTTCTTCTCTGGTCTGAGTTGCTTTAACTTCTTTTGCCCTTGTCACATCACCAGCTCTGAGTACATCCAGAAGCCAGCTGATACCACTGCTCTACATCTTTGTTTCAGCATTGCCAGAGTTTTCCTTTATTCCTTTCACTTGCTCTTTTTTTCATTGAGTCAACCTGGCTCATCTTGACTTCCTCTGCCCTTGGTATGTTGTATCTACCTCTGCCTTATTTATCTACCATCCATTCTTATCAGGTATTCACTGCCTATATTCTCTCTTCTTCTCCTGGCACCGGTGTACTATCCACATGATGCTCCTGTGGAGCCCCAGCCTCTCTTCTCCTGAGAGAGTCCTGCTGTACCTTCAGTGAGCTACTCCTTGGCCTCCTTCTCATCCAGCCTGTGCCTTAATAACTGTCCATGCAGTTTCTCTCCGTGAGTAATTAGTCCAATAAGAAGGAGTAATGGTTGTTGGGAATGAGCTGGTTTGGGCCAAATTCAGGGAAACGTCCAAAAGGAACGTCTCCTCAAAGGAAGGCAGGTTATAGCCGCTCCTCCCCCACCAGGTTCAGGAAAGAAATATTCCTCGGAGGAATGTGAAAGAGAAAATAAAAACTATTTATTTAACAGACACACAGGAAGAGAATAATAATGCTAAATAATGAAATCTCTCGCTGTGGAGAGAAAACCTGAAAGATTTGAGAGTCCTTCTGTGAGTGTGGTCTCTGTCCTCCTCGGAGCTGGGAAGGCGTGGGCCCCCCCCCCCTCCAGGCCGGGGGAAGGTCCCTCGGTGAGGTTCTGATGTTCTGAACCAGTCCAGAAGAGAAGAAAAAAAAGAACCCAAAGTCCCAGAAAAAACAAGGTTTAACTCTCCGTCTCTCCCTGAAGAAACGGAGCCGAAGAAGCTGGCTGGAAAGCAGGAAGGGTGCTTCCTCCACACTTCTCCCCACAGCAGAGAGACGCAGAGGAGTGGTGACCTTGGAGCACAGACTGCTTTGAAAAAGTTCGTCTGGCCTTTTTTTTTTTCTCTTCCCTCTCTTGGGCTCAGTTTAAAGGCACAGAAAGGCACAGGAATCATATCCGGGCATAGAGCGATTAAGTACACAGCAGTGTACTTAATGCAAACGAGATGCAAACAAAAAAGTTTAACTTCTGCAGAAGGCATTTTTGCCTGAAACTTAACATTTGCATACGTAATAAAGAAGTTCTTCACAGCAGAGACTGTACATTTGCACACTTACCTGTGCATATTGATGCATATATGTATGTATGTGCATGTGAATGTGTGCATACACATATAGTGCATGTATCTGTTACATGTGTGCACACCTGTGAAATAAATGCACAGTAGAGGTCAAAGTACTCAATTCTGTTGAACACAGTGTATCCTGTATTGTACAGGTGTATGAGACAGTGTCAGACTGTGTTTCTAGGGTCTGGCACGTTTGTGTTGCAGAGCACACATGAGATTTCATGTGTGTATTTTACGTTGGATTCATGGTAAAATTTCTAAAAATATTTATAGAGGAAAGTCCTGAGGGATTTCGTGCTTGAAATAAATTTTCAGGAGTAAGTCAGGGCATTTGTTGCATGAGAAGACAGAGTCTCTTTTAGGAATGAGAGAGGATATGGCAGTAGAAGAGAGGAATGAGCTTGGGAGCAGGAAGAAACATGAATTGATATAGACAGTGCAAGAATTGCAAAGGGCAGCAATAGTGAGCATGAAGAGCTTGAACTTGACAGTGATCTGAAGAGGTGGATGAGAAATGTGGCAGGAGAAGTGAAAGATTTCAGAAGCCGCATATATTGTATGAACCAATATATGGTCAGGGCAGGAAGGCCATCAGGAAAGGGTCAGTCACTCAGGCAAGACCTAACATGAAGTGCAACACTTTCAGCTGGTATCAGTCTGCTTAAGTACACTGATTTCATTGAAATCATGCCTATTTGTACCAGCTAAGGACGTGGCCTCACACATTTCAGAAAAGAAGGGTGTCTTGTGCACGTGTTTAAGGGCTAAAGATAAAGAAATCAGGAGAAGCAGAAAAGAGGGAAAGGGCATTAATCAAAGATTTTAACTCTGAGTCATGCAGAAAATAACCCTGCTTCATTGCAGAAGTATAGATTCAACTAGTCCTGACAGTGTTCATCAGGCCTGGTACTGGCCAATTTAGAATATTTCCAGCATTCAGAATATGTACATTTCCCCCTCTTCCCTTCTGTCAGTTTTTTATTCTCTATTTCTGTGTCCCATTTTGGGAACAGAATGCTGCAGTTCTGAATCCTGCCAAGGTTGAGTCTTAAATTCTTGCTGAGTCCTTCTCCTCTCTTTCAGCTTACACTGAAGACATGCATTGCTCTGGCAGTATTGGCTGCAGCTCCAACATTCGTGTCTGTATTAAATTCCTAATGATCTAAACCATGGCTGTTTAAGTAGTTAGAAGTAACAAGACCGAGTTCTGCTCTGTTCGCCTTTAATAGTCTCCACAGTATAGAAATTGCTTACTTATTATGTTTTTAAAGGCTGAAAAATACTTTGCACTTCATTTTAACTTTGAAGCCTTCTACCAAATACGACTAAACCATGCAAATCCAACAACCAGGAGAACCGTGCTGAAACACATCTTTTCTGTGATACCAGCTCACCCTTTGGCCATGGGCAATCAGAAGGTGGCACCCCAGCCCTTCCTTCCCTTTTAATGCCTTTTTATTTTCCCCTTTCTGGAAACAGTCTGGTGTCCTGAGAAACTGCAACTCACACAAAGTACTTGCAGTGGGTCCATAGCTCTTACTGTAATTGCAGTGGAGTCATGTAAAAGCTGCTACAGGTCTAAAAGAAAAAAAAAAGCTTCCACTAAAGAGGGTATTGAAAGTAGCTGTAATAACTATAATTTTTTACTACTATTTTTATTGTTTGTAATAGCAAAATACATCAAGGCAAGAGCTGAGGTTAAGTTCCTTTGTACCATAGACTGTAGGGAAGATGAAATCCTCTAAAACTGGGAAAAAATTAGGGCAGAATAGGAAGATAGTGTTCACAGGCACCAAGATTGGCGCCAAATGAAAGCAGCAGGTACCAGACCCAACATAAATAAAAACTGATACTCCTTCAGATGTGTCATGTGCCACGAGTCACTGTATCCAGAGGAGCACTATTAAGAAGTGCCTCCATACACTTGCACTGTTGTGCCCCATGTTGCACAGCTGCTCCTCCTTCCTTATGGAGGCAACTCTGTGCTGGATGGAGCTTCAGCCTGGCCACATACTGCTGCTCCTACTCTTTCAGTAGAAAGTTTTCACTTATTAACTCTGAGGACTTACATTTGCAATATATGAGACGGTGGAAGAGGGGTGAAGTTTGGTTCAGGGAGAATTGAGCAAGAGGCTGTTCGGTGTCACCCAAGAAATCAGTATCACAGCTGGGAGCTGAGCTAAGGTCTGGAGTCTCCTTCAATGCCTGAGTTACAGGATAATGCTTTCCCCTCCATTAGCCACCAAAAATCTGTGAAGTAAAAACAGAATTGAAGGCATTGAGTTGTCAGGTTCAGAAGTATCTGTTTTTCCATGGAAACCTGTTCCCAGCAACAGCCAAGCTTCTCATCGTGCAAGAGCTGTCAGGCAGCTGTTCTGTGCAAAATGCTGTTGCTGCAGCTGCCTTCTGGAGAAGTCTCATCCCACAGCCAGGCAGCATTCAGCCCCATTCCCAGCAATCCAGCTGTAATTCTGCCTGCCCTGTAGTTTTTCACTGTGGTCATGCCAGAATCGTAGCCTTGTTTTCTCTTGTCTGGCTGTTAGTAGTGATGTATGAAGTAAGAAAGACAGCTTAATTTTCATAAGCTAACTTGTGCCTGGAGTATCAGAGAGTGAGAGGAGTGCACTTAATCATAACTGCAGGACCAGAACAGAAAATGATAGAGCTTTTGCTGTTAGTTGTGGTATTTTATTATAATAACTCTTAGGAAGAAGAACCCGGCAGCTCAGAATGCTGAATGGTTCAAATCCATTAGGGCAGGCACCGTGTTCTCATCTGCTGGAAGAATAGCTCACATAACTCTTTTATGCTTGCCTTTTCCAAAAGGCCATGCTGGGAGGGAACTCTAGTCTATCCTGCCCAGAAAACCTGAATTCAGATGGAGGTGTGATTAGAGGTGAAGTGAAGCTGGTGATAGTTCCTGCAGGACTGTGAGCACCTTGCAGGGAAGGCACAAAGGGTGGCAGAGGAATGGGCTGGTGCATGGTCAGGGAGCTGTTCACTGTGACTGCTTGACACCCTGCATCCCTTTGGCCAGTGCCTCTGTCTGTGACTTTGTAATGCACTTGAAAAAGTAAATAACTAAATGAAATAGCTGGTACTGGACAGATATTATCACAATGATTCATTTAAAAAAATTGTATAAAGCTCTGAGTGAAAGCTTTTAAGTGAATTTTTAGTTGGTTGCAATTGGAAGGACAAAACTTAGGATCTTTTTTTGTTTGTTTGTTTGAACTTTGAGATACATGGAATAATGTAGTCTGTAGGGTATAGATTATGCATCTGTATTATGTGTCACATCGTTTTGTATTATTTAGCATGAGGATGGTTGTAAATTTTTAGATGTTATTTTGATATCTTCAGATCAAGATATTTGGGGAACCTCTTCCAGAAAATATTTCTGGTTTTCTTTTTCTCTGTATTGATTCAGAATGAAAACATTTTTGGAAACATTAATATTTGCTATGCAGCTGAAGTTCTGTTTTCTGGATTACTTCTGCCTTAAGTCAAGATCACAGAGACAATGTAAAGGGAAATAAAAATACATTCTTCTTTGGCTGAGACAGCAACACTATCCCAGCCTAGAGAAAACAGAAATATAACTAGAGAAGATGGAAAGCATATCTCCATAATTTTCTCCAAGGTGGCTTGGGAGACAAGCCATCACATCTGCCTAATAGGCTTTTATGCACCAGTAAGAGTTACAGCAGCCTGACAAGTTGCATAATGCTTTACCCTAGGACAGAACGTGAACATGTGCACATTCCCAGGCCATTGCAAAGCAAACTGAAGCGTGTTAGCTCATACATTTTACTGTGTATTTGTGACAAGCTGAAAGGACGTGTACAGGCAGTTATTCCAGCTCAGTTGATACACAGTAAGTCACATTATCCGATCCGTGTATCTGAGCCCTAAAGCTTACATGATGTTAATTCCTGCCTTCATCTGTGTCCCATATCAGACCTCAAGGAATACTGGTGAAAGCGAGGTTTGTTCTGGTGTCTTCGAAAATAAAGGGAAAATGCGGAAGGAAATTATACAGCTACAGTAAATACATGCAAACATAATTTCCTGAACCTTTTTCAGTTTATCTTGGCATGAGAAATAATAATTGAGAAATAAGTATTCCAGGGGAAAGTTATTAGAATGGAGATTTTGGACTGGTACATGGGAAAGGAAAACCACTAACAAGCATTAAGATTTTTAGTTTTTCCTTACACATTGGTTTAAAGGCTGAAGTCTGTAGCATATTGGAAAATTCATGGGGCTAAAATAATGAAAGCAGATTGATGCTCCGTGGTAAAGAAGTTTGGTACCTGCTTGTTGCAAATGAAATTCCCATGTTTCTTTTGATGGGAGCTGTACTATCCTGAAAAGGATCTGTGGACTGCTGAGTTGTGAAATGTGCTATTAGATTATGGGCAGGGTCACTCTCTACCAGCTGTGACAACCCATTCCAGCCCAGCTGCACCTGCGTTTTCTGTTGGGTTTCTTTTTTCTCCTCATCCTTTACTAGCCCATGTAGTTTCTTATCTTCATTTATTCTACTTCAGTTATAAGGGAGTGCTATAAAGAGGCAGACTTCCAGCATGGAGTCAACAAGTGTTGGTTTAAATTGTGTCCTTCAGCCTCTTTTTGCCTTAGGCTCCTTTCAGCCGGTTAAGATCCCTTTCATATTTCCTCACAGTATATGGCTTGTGATGTCTCATGTGCTCTCCAATGTGTTCCATGTGTCTCTCAGGCTGAGAGATGCTGTGGTTTATCTGTATGAACAGAGTTGCTTAGGATATATTTGCCTCTAGCTTATTATTTCCTTCATTTGCATGTGCTTTGCACCCTCTTTGTATGACCAGTTTTCAGTAGCACCAATGGGTCTTTTATATGATCCTTTTGCTCTCCCCCAGATTCTCCACCTTCTTAAAAAATGATTTATGGGGTCTAATGTGAAAAATTATATGTATTGTATAATAAATATGTAATGGAATAGGAGAGACATCATTGGAAAATAAGGTCTGGTGAGGAGTGACATTGTTGTCATTAGGATAGAGTAGGATGATGCTGGAGTAGTGTGGAGTGGACTTGGTAATCTCTCAAAGTTATTTTTAGATTGATTTCCGTTCACTCCTTGAATGCTTTCATAATGTTCTGGCTTATTTTTTACGTAACATTGGCCAATCACTGCTGCTCACACTCTTTGAAATAGCATTCGAGACACGTTGGGGTTACTGACATTCCACTGAATTACAGATACCACAGGTGGGTATTGCAATCACCTTTCAAGCCAATTATAAAATTGAATTAATCATATCTGTCTTTATGTCTTGTTCTCAGCCCAACCTTGTCTTGGGCCGTACTGAAATTTCAGTAACACAGCTGTGGTTCTATGTAAGCAGCATATAATGATTATTTCAGGCTTTCAGTGCACTGCTGTGACCATACACACAGTTTTATGAGCATAGCTGGGATTTGAAAATGAGCCTTCAAAGCATGATGCTTAATTGCTTTCTCAAAAGGTTGCAAAATAATTTCCAGTACCAGTCTCAGTGCCCTCACTTAACATGTCCCTCTTTCAAAGCACCATTCCTTTTCCTTTCTCTGACTAGATCCAAAGGCAGTTCTCCCCTTCCCTCCATCCTCTGTTACCAGAGCATCATTTCAATCACTTCTCTTATTTACATTTTATACACCACATTTTAGGATACATAATTAAGTCCTGTTCTATACAAACATTCATTTTTTGGTTGATTTTTAAGCAGTGCAGACCTCCTAGACACATTTGATTTAAAATGCATTTTACTCTAGCTGAAGCCAGCTGCTAATCAATGTAAGATAAACTGAAATAAAACTGAAGTCGTAATTTCTATGCAGCATTCTACACAGGCTTACCTAAATGACTTTTAAATTACTGTCTTAAATTAAAATGGTGAAACATTTTTATGTAGGTAAACTCTTCGAATCCAGTATTTTTCTGAGCAAAAGGGGTTTCCTTTGTGACTGAGAAAAAAAAAAATCCCTGAAACTAGTAGGGGGAGCATGGGAAGAGAATAATTTGTTATACCGAGCCTTGTTCTTCAATTATATTATCTCCGTCAGAGTATGAACAGATCTTCATATTAGATGATCATTTTACCAACACTTAATTCTCACTAGGAGGATTCTCCATCATTGTATTCCAAAATCAAGCAGCATTCAGATTTGTCTGGGTGATATACTTCTGTCAGCATGACAAAGGTTCCCACAGTGTTTAATTACTCAGACTAGCCAGGGAAGAAGGGAAGAAATGAGCCGTGCTGAATTTGCTGTGCCAGGCTTGCTGTCTGTTACATAAGGAGGCTTCTTCCGAAGGCATGGAAGGAAGGCAGCAACCCCAGCTTCTGCCTTCTCTTTCCACTGGTTGTCCCTCTCCAGATTTCTTGCGTGTTTTCCATTGATTGGCTTTTATCTTATGATCTTCTTGCAATGTGCTCATTTTCCAGGGCAGCAAGTTCTTGGCTTAGTGGAGAACCAGAGTGATTGGTATTTGGGCAACCTTTGGAAGAACCATCGGCCCTGGCCAGCGCTTGGGAGGGGCTACAACACAGGTAGGACCTGAGGGTTTTCTCTGAATTAACACTTGCATTGAGTGTGCAATCAGTCTCCTGATATAGAGAGTATGAGAAGTGGTCATTTGCACCCTTCCTAAGCTACAGCTAGGTTTGTCTTTTAAAACAGTAAAAATGATACAATTTTCGGCGTTTTGGAGTTTCCAGTCTTCTCTAAATGGTGTTAGAAAAGATTGTGTGACATCCTTTGGGGAAGAACAGAGCTTTTCAGTAGTCTGATATGTCCTCGGTGCATCTCTTACAAGATTTCTGTCCATGGTGATTCATACATAGGCCCAGCAAGAGGGAATGAATAGGAACTGAGGCTCATATTCTGTAGAGGAGTAAATGGTATCACAAAATGTTAGCCAAGTAAAGATAATAACTCCTGCAGGACAGCAACAGGGTCATAATTGTCCTAATAAAATGCAAGCTACTGGCCATCAATTTCTGCTGCCATGAGAAATGAATAAAGGCACTTGATCAGAGAATTTATTAGGTTACAAGAGACAGGTCTTCCCACAGATTTGTGTTTGGTATGTGGGAAAACATACCAGGTGCATAAAGAACACACACACATCTAAATCATTTCAATGCTAGGCTTTACATGCTGATGCAGTGAGTGAGGTTCCCTCTCTCTTTGTATTAAAAGGACAGAACAGATGGTGAAGCCTCCATCTGGAACAGATGAGTCCATTTAAATATCCCTGCACTATCAGGAAATTATTCACCCTAATAGTGATTTTGCTTCACAGAAATATATTGGATTGAATTAAACAGACTAACTAAAAAAAGCGTTGAACAAGTTGTGGTTGGGTCATCTGTATTTCTTTATTCCTATGTATATTTGTGGGAATCCCACTAATTTTTGTGAATTTGTGTTTTAGCCTCTGCAGAGCATCTCTGTTCTCTGGAAATGTTCAAAAGAATAGCCTAACAGAACACAGATTGGTATGGATGCAAGATTTTGGCAGAATAGGTTTGTTTCCTGACTCTTCTTTGCCAGAATTGCAAATAGAAAGGCTAGGTCTGCCCAGCCCTTTTCCCCAGCCCCCCAAAAGCATGAGACAGAGATAAGTTTCATGGATTTTTCCCGAAAACTGAAAGCTTTCGTTACACACAGTTCAACTTGTTGGTGTTAGTTCAGTTCACTGTTACGCCAGAAAGCAGTGTCTTTTGTTTTACTGAGAGGTGACCACCTTCTATAGCTACCTTCTTTCTGCTGTGTTTTTGCTTTTTCCTTCCTGCCATTTTAATGCTGGCAGAGAGAAATCTAGCACAACCACATAACATCAGAGTAATGCAGTAATGTATGGTGGGTAGTATAAAATGTATATATGTATATCTAAAATGCTAACATTAAAAAAAATCTGTAAGGTTTTAATTTATGTTGTCTTAACTTACTGTTCCAAATGGTTTTTAGGAACACCAAATGTCAGTATATCCCATAAATCTTCCACTGAAAGCAAAAATAATCAAATATCTGCAGTCCTTCATATACATTGCATGTGTCAATTCTTGTATTAATACACACCTGTCAAGCCATGCATAATCCCATAATCCTGCACGTGATTTTATTTTCCTCACAATTTTCTTTCTTCATACAACTCACCTCGTAGTTATAAAAACTTTTTTTAGAAAGAAAAGCAGAAGGTAGATAATGTATGGAAGATTGACAAGTGATCATAAGGAGTGGAATGTTGTTTTTTCAAGTACGTGGAACAAGAGGTCACTGAGTGAAACAGTGCAACCTCTGAGAAGTAGGAAACGAGGTTATTGACAGAATCAGCACCCTTTAGTATAAATTTCTTGATTGAATTAATTGTTTGCCTCAGTAATCTAGCAGAGACTGGAGGTATACATTTCTCAAGGAAGATGAAACCGGAGCTCGTTTGATGTGTTCAGTAAATTAAAATAATTGACACTGAACGTAACAGTGTGGCCAAGGAGGATGCAGAAAACTAAAGGTGGGGGCAGCACTGAAAAGAGAGTCAGTATCTCTAAGAAAAGCACTCATGAAAGGCAGTGGTCCGGGAGGGGGAAGGCATAGAAATTCAGGTGCCTAGAGCTGTGCTTAGGAACAGTGAAAGGGCCCCCAAACCCCTGAAACTTTAATGAGCTAAACAGAGCTGGATCAGAGGAGGCTCTCAGACAGACTTTGCTTTTGCTCTTGGGAGAGTGTTTACTACAGACCTAGGATACATTCCTAAGGAAAGAGATTTTTATGTGAGCCTCTTCAGCCAGACCTAACCCTGGCAGATTTGATTCAGAAGCACCCCTCAAAGTCAAAATTGTTCCACTGCTTCCTCACAGTTTCTGAAGGAAATAATTTCTCTTTCACTCTTATCTTTCTATGTTTGAGCCTCTCTGGACAACATATAGGTTGGGAGAGTCCCAGAAGACAGATGTATTAAAGGCAAAGATGTGTTTGTTCCTTCTCGGCTGGTTCTTTAAACCCAGTAAGCATTTGCACTCTCCTCTTCCTGTGTGCCCAGGCCAGATCTCCTGACAGCCAATACAGATTTTCAAGGAAAGATTTTATTTGGTTGTTTTTCATTCTTCTTCATTTGCACAGGCAGATAATCCAAGTCATACTTTAGTCCATGATAATATAATTGTAGGAAAACTAGACCAAACTCAAAGTCAGTTCAGGGACAATTTAATTACTGTTTAAAATGTTCTTAGTTAGAACCATTCTTTATTTGCGATAACATTCTCTTCCTCAAGCATTTTAAACACAATTCCTTCTGTACCACAAAGATTTCCAAGTTTTTTTCTGTACTTCAGTGGCAAACACTCAGTAAGCTGCTTAATCAAATGCCCTTTTTAAATATCACCCACTGCATGTTGCTTGTCTGCACTGACTTTAACTCTTCCAGATTCCTCATACACTAGTTCAAGCATACTTTTCTTGCTGTGTAACTATATTATCTTTCACTGACTAAACTGTGCTTTTGAAAGTATTGCTACACTATGATTTTTCTTTTTACAGATGTTAAACTCACAGCTCCAGAGTTGCACTGTATGGTTTGATGTTCATTTTGGGAGTAACAGTCATCTTAGTCCTCAGAAAAGTAACTTGTAAAAGAAATTCCAAACATATAAGCTTTTAGTGCTTTGTCTGCCTTATACTTTCCATCATGGTGGAGAATAGCTTTTAAAAGCAGTCTCTGGTGCCTGTTAAGACTCCTGGCCACTTCTTCAGGGGTGTGAATCACCCGTGGCTTCTCTGGCTTTAGTGCAGCAGGTTCTTCTTCCATCGGCTGAGAATGGACCCCATGCCTGCCAAATGGAGCTTTAGGATGAATCTGTAATTTGGGTGCCAGGGGGTCATTTTAAAAAATTTTGGCCCAGGGGATTTCAGACTTCTAGACTACAGAAGGCCATCCTGAGGATTTGAGGCTCATCTGAAATGCACTGCCTCAGTGCAGCCACCAGAAACCGTAAGGAGGTGTCTCAACAGCTTGAGCTGAGAATTCATACTCCCACACTGGGAAATGTGACATTACCAGATTTGTGGATTGGGAACAGAAGGGAATGGCTGGCACCTAACGATTACTAGGCTACGTGTGTACTGCGCCTTATTACTCCCATGTTTGTAATGACTGGAAGAGTGCTAGAATGAGTCTGTCTCCTTTATTGTTTCCCTGAAGAAAAGGACCTATGGAAGTTGAATTGGAAATTGAAAGCATATGTTACGTCATTTTTGCATAATATTTAACAAATTTGAATGATGAAAGATAAGGATAGAGCAGACTGTTTATATGAAATTAGTCTGGATCACATCTTGTGCTCCTTCACGATGATATTGTGCATCTTCAGTGCAGAAAGCAAATGACTGGTAAAGCAGTGCAAAATGGGCTGTTGGTAGTCATGACACTGCCTGTGGTCCTGCTCCAGAAACCTGGTACCAGCTTTCAGCCGAGCTCCACAGGCTCCTGCTCACGACGTTATGGTAATTGTACTCATGGATGTTGGCTGCTTGAGAGAGCAGGATTTTGTGAAATTGTCTCAGTGAATGAAGAAGTCAGAAAACTCATGGTTTATAGAACCTTTTAAATACCCGCCATCGTGGCCTGACCAAGCTTAGCCATGCCCCCTCTAAAAGCCATTGCAACATCCTTGTCTCACGTTAGTTCAAATGTTACTCATGTTTGGTACAGGAACTGCTGTCATTGGGATTGGTTGAAAGTACAGGAGCCTTTGCAAACAGATGAAAAATGCATTTTAATGATTAAAAAACCCATGTCCAACACTGATGACAAGTCAAAGAGCAGCACTTTCTTCATCTACTTAGGTTCACACTGTGCCAGTTTTTTGGATTAGATTGCTCCTCCTTTAAGACAGTGTGAGTTTACTCAGTGAATACTGCTATCAGTGCAAAGCATACTGATACACATGAGCTTTATACGTGTAAAGGTGCATTTGAAGTACCAGTATCGTGCACATTGTCCAGGTAGCAGTTTAGGAAGTGCCAGCATATGGTTGCTTTTAGTCTCAGCAGGAAATATCAGTCTGTTTGTGTCAAAGGTGGGAAGCTAAAGTGATAATTCTGCTTTTGATGACCACATCCCTATCTTTGTTGTCTATAATCTGTAGCTCGCAGTTAAAAATAAGCTATCTTAAGGCTGACTACCCTCAAAGAATAGCTTCTTTTCCGGTCTTTCTCACGCACTTTCTAAAGCATGTGGTGTACTGAGAACTTGTTTACAGCACGCTTGACATTTCTGAAATGAGGGTCAATATGTATTTGATTTTGAAAATGGTGCCTCTAGTCTGAGAGGCCTATCCATGTAGTAATGGCATTACTGTGGCTGAATTAGTCTACTGTTCATGGCATTCTCTCAGGTACACCCTCTGCTCCTTAGCAATTGAATCTCTCAGCCCCTGTGATAACTGTCTTTTTAAAGAACACCGTTCTTTAAAAAGTGTTCCTTTGAAACACTGAGGCATCTTATCTCTTATGAAACCTGTGATTTAAAAAAGTGGCATTTAGACAATCTGTACCAGATTCTAGTTGTATTGGAGTTAATAAAATGTATTTCTTTTTAGTTAATTAAATTGTCCTTGTTTTGAGGGTTTTATTGATCTGACCTGAGTCCATAATGTAAAGTTCTCCATGTAATGTACATAAATCAGGCATTTAGATGTAGCATTCCAGTGTAATGATTTAAAAAATCATTTTGAAGTGTTTTATTTTTAGCTTGATCAAGGCAGTTCTTTATGTGAACATACATACCTTGATCAGTAATTATGTTGTCCAGCACTCCGAAATGCCCTCTTTATTGTAGAGGGACAATCATTAGCAGGTTAAATTTAGATGAAAGACTTGCACATAAAAGCTTAGTAAAGGCATCCAGGTGCCTAAACCGAGAACAAAACCTTCTATTGTATGACAGGAGAACCCCGGAAGAATGCATAGTAATAGTAAAACCAGTACGTTTTCTTCTGAAGTGCAAGTTCACTTTCCAGTTTCTCATTGTGCTCATCAAAGTGATTGTGTAAAGACAGTTCCTTTTTTGTAGAGACAGAGACAGCAGTTTTAGCCACAGTCCCAAAGCAAAGAGGCATCACAGTTGGACTCCATCTTTGGACTCTTTAATAGGTACCTTGGTGCCTGTCACAGAAAGTAGCAGAGTAACTAAGATGTCTTTCTACCCCCTGTGTCAAAGTCATTCCCACTAAGAGTGCCAACAAAACCAGATGGATTTGGTCATAGTCAGATCACTCTCTTAGGTGCTGTTTGCTGCAGGAATCACTGTGCTTTAATCATTTTTGTGTTAGGGCAAACTAAGTTCAGGACAAACCTTTTCCCCTTTAAAAAAACACCAAGAGACTTTGAAAGAGAAGAATCTGCAAAACTGAATGGACACAAATCTCAGAGGAAGCAACTCGTTTCTTGCCTTTCCTCGTTGTCTTTTTTGTCTTTATGTTCAGCTACGTCCTGACTGTAATTGTTCCTGCTGTAGCTCCTCAGCCTTCCCTTCTGCACCTCTCTTGTGGAAGTGAGCTCAGGGGAGGACAGGAGCACTGCAATACCCTCTACATGCAGATCATCTCTACACAGTTGTTCTCAAAAAAGTCACAGACAGTGAAAAGAGAAGCTTTCCCAAATAGAACTGTCGAATTATAGGCAATTTAGGTCAGAAAATATTTCCCGAGGTCTTTTGGCCCTCTTCCCATTGAAAGTCAGCTCAGGTTGCTCAGGGCCTTTTCCAGCTGAGTTTTAAGTATCTTTATGGATACCTCTCAATGCAGCCTCTTCTTGTATTCAGCTACTATTTTTCTATTCAGTGAAAAAGAAAAGTAAAAATTGGTAACATGTAATTAGATTTTCCTTTGCTGCAGTATGTGTCTGTTACCTCTCATTCTGTCTCTGTGCATCTGCTAGAAAAGTGTGGCTCCATTAAGTAGTTTTAGGAAGCAACAGGAGATCCCTCAGCCTTCTCTTCCCCAGGCTGAAGAAGGCCAGTTCTCCCAGTTTGTCCTCATGAGTGCCAGGCCTTTGACCATTTTGGTTGCTCTCTGGTAGATTTACTTCAATATGTCAGGGTATTTATTTGATTGAGGAATCCAAAACAGTACTTCAGATGTGGTCTTAAAAGTGCTGAGCCAAGAGTGGTAATCACTTCCCATGACCTGAGGGCTAATATAGCCCAAGATGTGAAATATTGCCCCAAGGTCGCACTGCTGGCTCATGTTCAACTTGCTGTCCACCAAATCCCCTAGAACTTCTCCTGGAAAGCTTCCTTCTGTCTGCTTGTCCTCCAGCCTGTACTCTTCATTCAGGAATAGTCCCATGGAGGACTTTTCATTGAACTTTAGGAGCTTTCTCTTACCTACTTGTACAGTCAAAGACCCTCTGAGTAGCAGCCCATCCCCAGGGAATTAGGCCACGGCCCCCAGTTTGGTGTCATGTGTGACCTTGCCAAGGACACATTCTATCCCATTTCCAGCTCATTAATCTGAATGCTACACAGATCAGCCCCAGCATCAATTCCTGTGGAATACCCCTTGTAATTGACCACCATCTGAGTGTTTTCTTGCTGAACACAGCCCTTCGAACTTGGCAGTCGAACTTTGCAGGCTCCTTGTAGTCCACTTTATCCAAACTGTACCCCAGTTTGGCTACATGAGCATGATCAACAGCTCCTTACGCAAATACATCCCTGTATTTCTGTTGTGAACCTAATCCTTCTCTCTGTTACTAGAAAATAAGTGGTTGTGCAGGAAGGATTATGTTTCCTGGGTTTTTTTAAATGCTATAGTTAATTTCTAGGCTTGTTCATTGTGTGCTGCTGCTTTCGTTCCCCTAATCAATTTCTTAGAATGTTCTGTTCCTCCTGAATCTTACTCAGTCAATAAACTGCCCATTAAGGGGGAAAGGCAGGGGGAAGTTTTCTGCTTTTTTCTGAATACAAAACCCCAAACCTCTTTGTCATCCAAACAGAAAGAAATACCTTTCAGGTGGTTCAGCTCTGAACCACATCTCCTCTTTTGTTGCTAAGGTGTTGAGTGAACACCAGACCCAGAAAAGCTGTGGCAGGTTCTTGCTCACTGTGCCCATTGTTACAATTAGCCTTGTGGACTACTGTTAATATTAGAAACTACTTTTAAAAGCTGTTCTCCATCATGATGGAAAGTGTAAGGCAGACACTGTTAAGATTAGAAGCCAGCCAAAATAATTAGCACCTGTGCAGGGTGCATTTTTCCTCTTCACATAGTCCCAGGTGGAAACCTTGCAAAATTGTTGACATTTTGACCCCTATTAAATATGATGCCTTTGAGAGAATCAAAACCAAAAAGCCCCACATAATTTAAAGCAGTGGTCCCTGTTACCTTTCACTTTTTGCTGCTTTCTGTGGAAGAATAAAACATAGATAAGTATCATGGATAGGGTCCAGATCTGATAGGAATGCCTGACACTTGCATTAAAGAAACTTAAACTGATTTACAAGAGCCAAGGATCAAGAAACAGATTTTTTTTTTTCTTTTAAAGGTGGGTGGTTCTTTGGTGGAGAGTCCAAGATAAATTACTTTTGGAAGACATACTTGCTTTTAACAGGGCAAATAGTCAGCAAAGTTCAGCAAACCTCCTCAGTTTTTATCCATAAAAACAAGCTTTGTGTGATCCCTTTTTCCAAACATGCCTGCACACAGAGATCCAATGATTGGACCTCCTGCACAGGAAGCCTGTACAGTCTGTATTATTCTGTGATTCCTCTTCAGGACCCAAAAGTCCAGTTTATCTGGCTTTATGTAGAGTTGTGACACTCACAATTCTGTGTTTTGAGGCACTGACATGTAGAATTTTATGTTCAGAAAGAATTAAGAGATGCATGATAATCAGACGAGGATGGATAATCAGATGAACATGAACTCCAGGTTTGATATGATTGACAAAACACTTTGTGTGATCACTGGATGTACAACCAGAGTAATTTCAAATATGAGTACAGGAGATGCATTTGTTTTGTATGGGATGGAGGTTTTTGACTCCTGTCGTACCTGATGTCTACACTGCCAGGTAACTTAGCAGCCCAGTTCATTCTTCTCTCTTGGCTCCCTGATTACCCACAGGGCACAGAAATTAGTTGGTACCCTGTCTTTCTCAGGAACCAAATGATTACACTAAATAATAATATTTAGTGTAATTTTTGATAGTTCACTTCAGGAAGTATTTCTGGAAGGTAGCATGGATAGGAGTACACTCCATTTGGCACCTCTTTCAAATCCTTAAATGTGGCATCAGAAGATTAATATTCCCACATGCCCTGGTGGCATTCTGCAGTGCACACAACATAGACCCTTGATTCCTTGCTAAAAGCATTTCAGTCTAGAAGATTGTGACATGGCTCTCTCATAATGTCGTCCACACTGAAAAGTGCAAACAGAATAATTGTTACACCTAAAAACTGAAGGAACATAAACTAGACCTCAGGGACAAGTGCTGTGTGGTATGAGACGAGTGCTGTGCAGGATGAACGTGGCCAGCATGCTCAGGAAAGAGCCAGACCCTGGACAGTGCGTGTACACCCACAATTGTACACACAAAACTGGGGGTTTGGTGCTCTGGGGGCTGGGGACCACTTCTTGGAATGCATACATTTTAAAATGTAGATTTAGCTACTTGTCCGAGGCTAAGCTCCACAGGTCGAAGATGACCACTTACAAATTTGCAAAGTTCAGAGATAATACTGGAAAATTTCCCATAAAGTTGGGGAAAATGGCTCCAGGAGCTTATCTGGAAGCAAGTCAAAGGATAATTTGATCCTAGTTTATTCGTATTTGGAGGAGAAAATAATATTTCTTAATAGAGGGCTTGCCAATTTAGCAAAGGTTCAGCAAGATCAAATGACTGAAAGTTCAAAGTGATGTTTAAATTAGAATAAGGGAAGTACCCTTCATCAGGGTAATTATGCATTGGAATAACTTATCAAAGTTTGTGGTAGATTATCCATTATTGTAAATTTTTAAGTAAAGACTGAATGTTTTTCTAGAAGTTATGCTCTAGTAGACCCCAAACTGATTTTGAAAAATCCTATGACCTCTGTTATGCAAGAGCCAAAAATTATCCTTTCTGACTTCATCACTTAAATGAGTATTTAACCAGGACTTTGTTTTCCTGTTGAAGCCACCTAAGCACCCAGGCAAACGAAACCACAGCTAATCCTGCATGTATGAACTTACTGCAATTCTAGTATTGAAGAGAGGAAAAGTTCCTTAAAACTTTGTAGAAATTTTCCACATTCACACCCCTCTCCCCCCCATATCACTTTTCTTTTCAAACCTCACATTTCAAAATGCTTTATAATAAGATGAGTACCTGGCCATCTTTTAGCTAGTGTCCGGTTTTGGCACCTTCATGATGACTTTCAGACGTGTACAGAGATGCACGTGGAGCAGTGTTGGGTGATCCTTGTGCATGGTAGTGGTGTGGGACATGTCTTTGAGACAGATCTCTGCTTCATGTAGTCACTGCCACTGTGCCACAGCATATAAAGGCTGAAACCTCCCTCCTCTGTACCTTTGCAGGTCTGAAGTTAGAATGTGTCATCTGAGGTTTAAAACTTCTCAGCAAAAACTTTCTCAGTCTCTTGAATTTCAAGAGATTTTAATGATGTGTCTCTTACAGGGTTTCTTCCTTTCTTAGAAGCCATTTCCATAGCTTACCGAATGAGAAGTCCCTGGAATATTTCCATTTTGCCTCTAAAATGTAATCTCTCTACGCTATATGCCCACAAGGGTCACAGAGTGCAAAGGCTATAAGGAAACAGGAGCTTTTTAAAAGCCATGTAAGGAGCTTCTTCACAGATGGTTTTCTTCTCGAACAACTTTGCACAGGGTTCAGGAAATACTGAGTTTTGAGAAAGGTTACTATCCTTAATGTCTTCCTTGATGCCCAAAGCAAGTACAGCAGCTGGGAATAACCCCTAGTTCCCCTTTTTTATTTTTGTAATATTTGTCTTTTTGCCAGCCATGTTGTTCTCCTTGTTAGGCAAACCTTTTCAGCAATTTGGGCTGTTATGTGTGTGAATTTGTACTGCTTGGGGCTTTATACCACTTGGGGTCTGTGTAAGAAAAGGCAAATTTCTTCAGGTCTAGAGATGGTTTTTCTTTTCTGACCTCTAAAAGGCCTGTGGAATTGTTAGTTCTCTTTACAAGACTCTGGGAGATAAGAGCAGAGAGCATTACTTAGCAGGATGGCCTCTAAGTAGCAGAGGTTTTCCTCCACAGACCTGCTAAAAGTCTCACAGCTCATGATTGCTCTCCTCCAGACCTTATAGACTCTGGAATCAAGGAAATTCTTCTGTAGCAGCTTTGAGGCTTTAAGAAAGTTGGAGAAGTACCCCCAGAAGTGGAAGTTATTAAAGAGAAGATAGAAAGCATGTGTGTCTTCTTCCAAATTGCTTAGGAAGAATAGCATCTAAACAGTAAAGGAACAGAAAACTGGGACATTCTGAGCTACAGTCAGCAGCTCTATAATAAGAATTTAGAACTGTGCTTGAGTGAAACATTCATCTTAATTTTGCCTAAGGAAAAACAGCCTACTTGGGAAGAGGAGAATGAAGGAAGTAAAAGTCTTCTATTTCATTAAATGGTCATCAGGAAGTGTAAACAAAATGTTTATAATGCTTCAGGAGGAACCAGCCTCCCAACAGAGTGACTGCACAACATTTCAAGCTGTACTCTATGACAACTTCACTTTTAATACATGTGCAGAGAAAACAAGGGCTGTTGCATTCTGTCACCGTGCCTGGAGGGACACACACTTTGTTTCAAAACAGCTTCTCAGCCCTGTTTTCTTAGAAAAAAGTTCAAATGTGGAATCATCATTTATTCTCAATGAACATGTTGTTCATCCCTGCAAGTTTTTATTAGTTTAGGTTTTTTAGATTGCGAAAAGCTTTTTTTGAGAAAAAAACACTGGTGCATGTAAGTTCATAGTTAAATAATGTATCAGGATGCTCCAGAAATGTGCTAGAATGACAGTCCTTTGCTCATACCATGTTAAAAGCTATAGACATATATGCTTTTATTACATTAATGGTATGGCTGGTCAAATTATGAGCAACAGATAGTCTGTAAACCAAGTGAAATAAATGCAGTGAATTTCATCCACACAAGGGATGATTACTTACAGACTTAAAATTAAGATTTTAAAAGGTGTGCAGTGGCTTGTTTTGGAATTATAGCTTTAATTTAATTTTTTAATCCCTAACAGCCATATACTTGTGTTTTTCTGTTTGCTCTTGATACTGTGGGTGGAAAACAGAGGCCACAGTCAGTGGTGTGAAGCTGTGGCTTAGTAGAGTCCAAATGCAGTCCTTAACAAAACTGGTCACTGGAGCCCTGATCCAGCAAGGGCATAGTCACATTCCTAGCATTCCACATTGGGACCACTTCCATTGATTTCAGATACAATACATCAGAATTAAAAGAAGTTGCATGAGTGTTTGCTAGAGTACTAAGCAGTCAGCACTATCAAGGAGCTTCTCCTGGGACAGCAGAGATGCAAGTCCCTTCCATTATGCCTAAAACCAAATTCAAATTTTTGGTGCCGAATCTGTTTCACAAAATCTGGTAGTTTACTGCCCTAAATTTCTGGGTCAGATATTTTTTACAGCAAATCTCCATAATGTCAGGCCTGTTTAACATTATTTCTTACAGCATTTCAGTGTTTTGCTGTATGGTCTTTGGTGTGCTGCTTAGCTGTAGCAAAATCCCACTCATTTTTTTTAGAACTAGCTATTGCTTTATGATGTATTTTGAAGTGTGTCTTACCTGTCTGTTTCAGATATTGTAATATCTACTTGCTATTTGTCTAGATGGTTCACTGTTGCAGGCTTAATTTCGAGAAGAATTTTTTAAAACCTGACAAGGATAGGCTCTGAGGTGCTACTCATAAAATGGCATTGCCTCAAAGGCTCACAAAAGCATCCTGTTCCACCCAAAAGGAACAGGCACCATCATACAGAAAATTATTACTTAGGAACTACATTTTCTTCCCCCACAGCACTGAGTGTTTTTTCAGGCACCTTAAAAGGCCCATTGTAATAAATTGATTGAGTTTGAAAGCTTGTCCAGTTTCACTATAACTTCTTCAAGTAATTCTATTCTGTCTTAAATTGTTGTTTATTACTTCCTACTATATGCTCCTCTCTGAATTTCAGGAAAAGCCGTTGTCTTTGTTCCTGAAGCAAGAGGTGGGGATGCTTGGTAGCATTCCAAGGGAAATTGCTGATCTTTCTGCAGACTTTCAATTTACTATTCAGAAAAATGAAATAAAATATTTTGTTCTGGAGCAGATTAAAAAAAAACAACCCACAAGAAACAACAGCGACAACAAAAACAAAACAAACAAAAAGAAAAAAAGCAACAAACCCACACCAAACAGATTAATTTGCTGACATGCCTTCAAGCATCTATGGAAACTGTTGCTTAGTGAAAGCATTAGAAGAATAAAAAAGTTGGTTTAGATTGAATCCAAAAATGGGAAAAAGACAAAAACTCAGGTGACTCCCAAAGTTTGGTTAGACTCAGAATGAAACATTTATTTTCTTTTTCAAATCTTGTAATAATTTTCAATATAATTTTTAATTTGTACCAGTTTTGAGATTAAAATTATTTTACAGTAAGTTGGGTTTTAAAATGTACCAAAAAAAAATTCGCAGTGTTTTCCAACTGAACCATTTAAATCCACATATGTTAATTTAACATTTATTGCCCAGTTTTATCCAATTTATTCACCAAATTACTTTTTGGGGGTTTTGGGGGAGTTTTCTTTTCTTTTGCATTTGGAGCTGGGTTTTATGTGTGTGTCCTTAAATGACATTTTTGAGAAACTGCTTTGTTTGTTTGTTTGCTTTCTTGTTTGTCTGTCTGTTTGAGCAATTCAGAATCTGTCAAATTTTGGTACTTCAAGCAAAATCTCATCAAGCAGCGGGAGAAAAACGCCATTCAAGTAATAACTAGATTAGGATGTGTTACACAGATTTAGTAATAAAGCGTTCTTTTTCTCTGAGATCTTTGAGATATTTACATCTCTGGATATGCCTGAACTATTTCCTCAGGACAAGGGAAACAGAGTCTTCTGTGGCTGATCATAATTTGTTAAATACTCATGAGATGTTTGGGTTGCCACTTTCCTCTTTTTGTTGTTTGCTGCCGAGCTTTCCTTTTGTTTTTCTCAGGTAGGTTAGGGCAGGAAGATGCTGCACTTCTCAAAAGATCAGAAGTCCCACTGCCTGAGGCCAGATGTTAATAAAATATTCCTTTGATTTCTTGTTTTTCCTCCAGTCTCCTCTTCCCCCAGCACAGCAGATGAGAGTGAGTCCCTTTTCCCCTTATGTTCAGCTGTATGTCATCTTGAATTTAGTCTGAGATTTCAGTCAATTTGACTCTGAGGGAAGTGGATCCTGAGGCAAATATTTTCCTTTCCTTATTTCAGACACTTTGCCTGCAAACTAATTGTGCAGATTGGAGTTAGTTATGTTTGCTTTTGGCAACACAACAATATAGATGAGAACCTGAAGTTCACTGTTCTGAAAAAGAGTAATTTTTCCTCTGCATAAACTATTTAAAAGTTCCCAGAACACATGCTTTTGCTTTGCTTTTGGACTTAATCACACTAACTAGGTGAAGAGTATTAAATTCTCCTCTTACTAGAAATATCTTATTGCCACTAATACTAATGAGTAAATATTTAAACTTGCTATAAATATTCTCTAGTAGTTGTTTTTATGGCAGCAGTAAATTAGAAGCCCAAATAGAAACTGTACAAAGGTGTTAAACTCAAGCCTGTAGGTGAATTAAAATAGAAATCATGTTGAAATCAGTTGTGACGGTGAAACATTAAAACCTTGTGAATATTTTCAATATCCATGATTGCATTATAATTTAATACATCCTTTCTCACATATATTCCAGTTTTTTCACTCCATCTGCCTCTTTTACTCTCAGCTGCTACCATGATAGCCCCTCAGGACAGCATAATCTTGTTAGCTGCAATGCCATAATCTGCTGCTAGCATAAGAGTGGAAGTCAAAAAAAATCAGGGAATACTGCACATATTCAAACATTTCCCCTTTTCCTCCTCAGACTGGAGGCTTAGAGAAATTAAGAAAAATTGTTTTATTGTGTATAAATTATAAAAAACTATTCTATTACAGGTAAATTAATTTTACTGTTATTCTTTATTTTTCTTAATAAAGAACCTTCTCAGTTGCATTTCACTGCAAAGCTGTCAGTTCTTGCCAGCTGGAAAAAATCCTTTGCCAGAGAGGAGATCTCCCACCCAACTTTTTGCTGCAGCGCAAGGGACCTGCTTAGCACTGATGTAGAATTTCAGACAACGTATGATGGCTCTCTTAGAATCTAATGCACTCACACTGCCTGCTCCAAATAGGCTTCCCTTATGTTGGAGAGAAGACAAACACACTGGCATAAATAAACTGTAGCATGTTGTGACAATTGATTCCTTTCCAGTTCAACATCTGGAAGCAGAAAGGTTGACTGAAGATGGAAGGAGATCCCTCCAGTACAGGTTCCAGCATCCTGGGGAACCAGATGGACTGAAATGGAAAACACAACTAAAATAGGCCACAAAATTCACTGCCAGGAGAGGTTTTCTTTTTATTCATAGCAGTGCCAGGTTTTACTAGAAAGAAACTTGCCATGTCAGAGAAACTAAATATAGGAAGGAACTGGAACCACCTTTGTCCTGTCCCAACCAGTGCAGCATTGTTCCAGGTACATTTTCTGATCCTGGTGTAGTCTGATTTGGAAAGACTCGTGAAATAAAGTATTTTATCTGCCATTTTTAGTTTATTTCACCACAGCGGTTTTAGGAGAATTTTTCTTAAGCATTCAGACTACATTTCCTTTCTTTTTCTCATTACTTCTAGTTTTATCAACTTGGACTCCCTGAGGCAGCTTTTCCCAGTGCCTGCTTTTTGTCATTTTGCATTCTTCTGTGTAGCTTCTATGGTTCTCTACAGTTGCCATGAAATTTTTTTTTGTAAGACCTCTTGTTAAATGTCATTTGCAGATGTCATTACTGTTCTGTTTACTTCCCCCTTCCACTAATGAAGATGTGAAACACAGAACCCATCATTGCTCTTACTAGGTAGTTTCTGTCAGCCTGCAAGGCTGCTTTTTATCGGCACTCCTTCTTTGTGGTCCTTCAGTCTGCATTCATTCCCCATGACAGCGCTCTTATCTCAGTCTCTCTGAATTCATTTGTCAAGCAGATTTTTCTAAGACACTGTAGGAAAGGTTTTGCTGATGTTTCAATCCGGCTTCATTGCCTCTGCTGTTTTCCCTTCTTGTACACGAGGAATTGTGGCCAGACAAAAAGCAAAACTGAGCAATAACAATGCATGTTGAGGTACCTTTTTTCCAACTTAAAATTTCCGATTTAAGGATCCTGTTCTGTCAACACTTGGTGCCTGAATGGCAGGCCTTCTCAAAGTCTAGGTTGTAACCAGCATTGATAATCTGTTCCACAGAAGAGTTTCAAGGATTGCAATCAGAAGTGTAAGGTAACTTCATGTCCTGTTTTAGCTGTGGAATCAGCACATGGGCAGGATGGGCCTCGGCTGACACGTGACATCATGGTTCTCTTGTTCTCTGCCCCATGTTTCCCTTCAGGAGTGATCTTGCTGCTTCTGGATAAGTTGCGGAAGATGAAGTGGGAGCAGATGTGGAGACTCACGGCAGAGCGGGAGCTAATGAGCATGCTGTCCACTTCACTGGCTGACCAGGTGAGTAGGACCTTGCAGGGCTGTGGGACAGCCACTGAGCCGTGGATTGAGGAAGGAAAGAAAGGGAAAGGGGATGAGATGTGGGAAAAGGCAGGGGAAAGCTGTTGTGCCTGTAGTCACCATTTGTTGAATTATTCTGGGGAACACATGGAAGAGAATGGAGATTTAGTCACAAGGTTCCTCTTACTACACTGACATTTTTACCCCCTCTGCTCGGATGCTTCATAAGAGAGACAAACGGGTTTTCAAGCTTTCATTTTCTGTCCTCCCTTCTTTAATATAGAACTCTCCAGACACTGGAAGTCCAAATATACTGCATCTTTTCTCACTGGTTATTGTCTAATCAGACTTCAGTTTTAAGACTCTCCTGACATTCCTTTGCTGTTTCTGGCAGATGAGTCCCAGATGTCTTTTAATGTGCTCCTTGCCACAACAGACCTGTTTAAGACAAAAGTGCTGCTATCTCCCTGCCACAGATAGGAAACTGAGGCCAGGAGAAGAAATAGTGTGCCTAAACACGGAAATACAGTTTTTCATTTTGTGCTTCTTGCCAGCTCTCAGTTTAAGCCCAGAAACCCGGTTAATGTAATACTAGACCTGAACCAATAATTCTTGTTCAACAGCTTGAGCGTGCTAACTCAATACAGAATCATATTTAGATATTTGTTCTCTTTTCTGAGCTACATCTGGCTCATGACCAGTCACCACAAAGGAAGCACGCTCCTTACTGTGCACATGGAGATGTGCACTTCGTACAGCATCTTTGCAGGGTGATCCAAAAACTCCTGAGGTTCATTAAAATTATTCCTGCAGCTTCACTGTGTTTTCAGTCAGGTCCCGAGTTGCTGTCTAAGACCTCTATGGGGCAGAATTTTGCAAAGCAGAGAAAGGCTGCTTGTGTCTTCCCCTAATACCTTACCCTCAGATTGTCCTTGTTAATTACTTCTCCAATAGAATGGCTGCTTAGAGGCAGAACACTTCTGTCCTACACTTCATGGTGTAGGCTGCTCTGCAAGTCTGTCCTATGTGCCTTTCCCATAAAGTACCTGGAAGTACTTGTTGCAACAATGAAGTGCTGGCTAAAATCACACCAAGTAATTCACCGTGAAGCAGTGTAGCTGCCAGGATCACTTCCCTCCCCTTTATTAAAAAGTGGTGCAGTATTTAGTACCAGCAGGCACTTTGTTGTTTCCTGCTTGTTACTCTCCGTGGTGACTAGAAGAGGAACCACACCTCATGCCAGCAGCACAAAATAAACGTTTGAAAACTTTGCTGGAGTCCCTTAGCTCTGTGTGTCAGGAGAGCTTGTTCCTCTTGCCCAGATCTATATATCGCCCCTTAGATTAATAGCACCCTCCACAGGAACAGAATTATGGAGAAAGGTTTACAGACTTCACCTTGCATCACCATTGGAATTTCTGCCTGTGAGGGGGAGAAGGACAGTCAGCTGGGGGAGGAGTTGAGATCACCTCACACACGGTAGAAACAACATACCCAAATGTTTCTCTGGTTTTTTTTTCTGCTAGGATATCTTCAATGCAGTCATCAAACAAAATCCCTTCCTTGTCTACCAGCTCCCGTGTTTCTGGAATGTGCAGCTTTCTGATCACACCCGTTCTGAGCAGTGCTACAGAGATGTGTCTGACCTGAAGGTATGTTGCACAGGAGGCTGGGTGGGTGGTGTCCTTTGGGACAGAGAATGCAGGACTCCACTGTCAGGGAAAGATAAACTGCCTTAATTAGGGGGGAAACTAACACATATGGTTTATATGGACACCCTAACAAGGGAAGGAAATGTGACTTTGGCTTTGTGCATTTTGACTGCTACTAGAAAAGTCAAATATAGATGCTGTTTTGGGGTTTGGCAAGGTGTTAAGGAAGTGCTTTGCCTCTTACATTCTGTACCTGCCACCTGTGCCAGTGCAGCTTACTGCTGAATTCTTACTGCTGTCCCAGTTCTTAGCTCTTCCTAGACAAAGAATACAAAACCTTTCCTTTCTGTACTGGACAAGTTTGAAACTCTTTACTGAACATCATTAAATAGAGTGAAATTCACAGAGAGGACTGAGCAGACCCTAGCTAGAAAAGCATTTGCAGAAATGTAAGAGACCTTGCTCACTTCATATTTAGCCTTTGCATACACTTAACCCAGTCATGCTGCCACTCATTTTTCCAGGATTTGTCCCCCCCAAAAAAAAAGTCTGAGTAAAAACCTATTAATTTAATGAAATGAAGCTATAGTGTCGGTTTAATAGCACATTTTTCACTTTTAACAAGTAGAATATAAAAGCAGGATGAATTTTAATGGATACGGGTAAATGAACATCAGTTGTGCTGTGGCCATTTTGAAAGACTGGACTCAAAGACTCAAATGTAGCATGCAGAGTTTTCAGAATTGAAGCTTGATTGAGCTTTGTCCAGGTGTAGAAAAAAACTGTGCAGCAGCAGATTCCATCAGAACGTAGTAAATAGAGGGTAGTTTTTGGTGATTGATTTTAAAATTCAGTTAAGATTTGGATATTTGGATTTATGTTTTGAGAATGTAAATGAGGTTTAAAAAAAGAGAGACACAAAACTATGGGAGAGGCTGCAGGGGACCTCTGGAGACCATCCAAACCCCACTTAATGCAGGACCAACACAGACCCAGTTGCTAGCACCTTGTGCAGATGAGTGTCAAATCTCCAAACACTGAGATTCCACATGCTCCCTGGCCCCATGTTCCAGAATTTGGCCACCCTCTTTGCACCACATATATCCTAAATCTAACCAAGTTTTCCCTTGTAGCAATTTGTAGAGTAACAGCAGGAATGTTCAGTATGAACACCAGATACTGGATGAATATAGAAAATCAATCACTCTCAACACACTGATTCCAAAAGTTGTGCTTTCAAGAGACAGAAGTTCTTCTACATGGGTTAACTGACCTGTCAAAACTGGCCAACATTGCTTGAATTTCTTATATAAAGTATTCACAACTGACTATTCAGGTGTGATCCATAGAAGACAGCTTTAAAAGTTAAATCCCTATTCTGTCAGTACACTAATCACTAAATGGTTTATGGTTTCTGTTTGTAGGGCAGGATCAACACAGGCACTTTAAAAGCATCATGGTTTTATGCCTTGTAACAAAGTACTGGTAGAGATTTTAGCACTGCGTTCATGTTGAGAATCAGGTATGACAGCAATTGCAGGGCCTGAAACAAAAGGAAATATGTATAACAGGGAAAATGATTCCTAAAAGATGAACTTCAGAAGAATATACCCCTTCCACCTGTAACATATCACAGTATTTTGCTGTGAATTAGAGGCTGAGATTAATTTATATAATTGAGACAGTCAGATTGGACTCAGCACAAGGTAAAGACCCAGCCATTTACATGAGGAAAAGATACTGAAGCTCATAACAAGGATCAAGGGTTTGGTTCTGTTTCCTAAACACGTTTGAATCACCATAGGGGCTCTCCGTTATCTCCGTTTTAGGACTGGCAGATAAAACACAGACCTACAGGAGACGATACCCTTTTGGCAAGGCAGCTGATGGGCAGGCAGGATAACTGTAAGGTGCTTTCAGTGTTGCTGTACATCTGGATTTAGACAGCCAAAGTGTCATCCTTTTGAGGCTGGTGGAGCTCACCTTAGAGTAGACACCTGATCTTCCAACTCCAGTGACTGTATTAACTAATCTGATTCAGATGTGGGACATCTAACTCATACCTACAAGTAAGCAAGAAGTATTTTACAACCAAATAAAATCCTTTCTTTCTTGTCAATTAACAAATTTATCTTTACTATAATTCAGGCTTGGTTGTTTATTGCTGTTTATGTGTCCCACTGTCAGTTCCATTACAGCATAGACAGTGAAGTCTAAGATGTGTGATATTTTCCACTGATTTTCTGGTCTGAGGTATTTTAATTCAATAAGGGGTGCAGACACATAGGCAATTTCTTCAGCTAAACTGGACTTATTCACACTACTAAAATTATCCCCTACATACTAAATCAGGGCTGAAATTCTTTGCCTTGAAAGAGAGGCCAGAGCCTCATCTCATGCACATAAAACCCCGTGGTTTCAATAAAGCTTTTCCCATACTGAGCAGTTAAAGAACTGGCCCTCAGGCAGCACTGTTTAAAATTCTTCATACAATTAAAAAAAAAAGGCATAGACCAATTAAAGTTGTGAATTTGCATTATGAAAATTATCAAAATTCTAGTTCTGTAAAGAAAGCAGCTGGTTTGGTATATGAGTCTCACAAAAAAAAATGTCATTACCCCAAGTTAAAAATTTCACTCTTAAAATCACCAGAGTTAGTCAGTTCCATGGCATTTAATATAAATGGTACAACACAACAGATTTGGCACATTCTGTATTTCATGGTAAGACTGGAATGAGAAACAAGGTAAAACAAACCTCTAGGGTAAGAGGAAAAGAAAGATTTTGAAGTTTGTACTGGGGGATAAAGAAGCATAGCATAGGAAAGAAAGAAGTGAATGGAGAGATTTAAATTCAAAAGTAAAGCTGACCCAGTCAAGTATTCCTCAGCCAAATCAGAGTGCATTCCTCCTGTCAGACCAAAAAGGTGCTGATTTAATTCCATCTGGCCTCAAAGTCCATGGGAGTTGAGGATTTGTCATCTCTTATGCACAGCATTGTGTCAAGTAAACTTGGACCCCCAGGGCTGGCGGCTGTTCAGGGATCTGTGTGTGTGTGTGTGGACACTTCTTTGTGCTTTGCTCACATTTATGCAAGGCTTAGGGAGCAGTTGAATATTTCATATTGCCTGAAGAGGATTCAAATCACCTTTTTCTCTTTTTAGTCCTCATTAAGTTTCATCTCTATCTGCTTTATTGATTTTTTTTTTTTTTTTGGTGGGGGACTAATCTGAAACTGATGTTCATTTATGCATTTCTTTTCCTGGGTTAGGCCCTGGTTTTGCTTGCTTCTTGGTTAGTAGTTTGTTCCTGTCTGTGAGGAAATCTCAGTTACTATGATTTGGCACAAACCTAATGTCAGGAAAAGTACTATGAAAGAAGGTAATGAATTTTGATACCTCTGACAATGAATCATGACCTCATTGAATGAGTCAGTCATGAAGTCTGGTTGTCAAGGATACAGGTGCTATTTACACACAGACAGTCTGGTAATTCACAATCAAAAAAATCAGATGCTGGACTCTTCAATGGAAATGTATCAAATTATTAGAATTTACACACACTCCAACATAGAAAAATGCTTTACAACCTATTGATGGCTTTTCAAACTGGTTTTGAATACAGCTGGTACTAAATCAGCAGATAGTTAAATAATGAACCTCATGAATTCCTCATTGGGAACTTGTGTTCTGTGATTCACTGTCCTCCCTGGGGATGTCCTCCACACTGGGATGACTTTGTGATATTGCTTACAGAAGTTTAAACAGCTTCTTTTCCATAACTATAATAATTTCAGCTCTGCCTCAGACAATACCCATTGCACCTCTTTGTGTTCCAGTCCCTGAGCTGCCCCATGCTGTCCAAGCACTTCAGCTGTAATCTGCAGTTCTGGAATTCTGCAGCCCTGCACCTTTTAAAGCCAACGAAGGAAGAGCTGCAATGAGAGGAGTAAGGGCTCGAGAGGATAAAACAATACCCCTCCTTTGAGTGATCTTTGGAGTCAGTAAGGTGCCAAACAGGGAGCACCGTGGGTTTATAGGGGTGTTTTTGCAGGCAGGAGACCTCTCATTAAACACTGGTACAAGAGTTGAAGGAAGACAAGTTGAAGGATCCTTCTGGGGACAAATAAAGACCTTTGAAAAGTACAAGGCAGGGACAGTCTGTCAGCTTAGTGCCGTTCAGCAGTGGCAGTAAGCAAGGGAGTAAAGTAATCCCTGGGACCATGGGCACCAAACCAGGCAGGGCAGGGATTTGAGTCCCACATCCAAAGAGCACTGCTGGGACTTCAGGGTTGCTGGCTACTCCAGCCTGAGTCTCCTCCACTCATGTAGTTTAGAAATATCACATTGAAACCTCCCTGTTGACGTTTTTATGAAGTATACGAACCTTTCTGAGGAAATTGGTTCTTTTATTAAACCATTCATTTCTGATAAAGCACAGTTTAAAAATAAAGTTTCCAGACATCTCTAATCATGGCGTAAGTTACACGTGGTGCACATTTGCAGTGTGATTTGGGGCATATTTAAACTTGTAAAAAAGCCTGTTGAGATGGCATTAAAGTGACATATATAGGTGGCTTTACTGTGTAGATTTGCCAAATGTTTAACTCCCACTGATTTCAGTGGGAAGTGTCTGGTTACCTAAGCAAGGAGTCTAGTTTTTTAGCAGGAAAGCTTCCTGTTTACAAAATACCACTTGTTTACCTAAATTGTGAAGTGCTCATGGGCTTAATTAAGGATATCTGTTCAGTGCCTTGCAAAATTAAACTTCTTTAAGCTTAAATTTAAGCTTAATTTATTCTTATTTCTTACCCTTCAGCCTGGAAAGCAGGTATATAATTATATAGGATATCCTGTGCTCTCTGATTCTGGAAGGGCTGAAGCAGAGTGAGAAATTATCAAGATGTGTCTCTGGGTAAAAAACCAGAAGAGACTGTGGCTAAGGAAACATTTGGCCAAATACTTCTTTTTTAGAGAGAAAATGCTTCAGGGGAAAAAAAAATGGTTAAAGGTACCTATAGAAATAATGTTGTATTCAAGCTTATTGTTTAGTGGTTTGAACATCATGTTTGAAATACTTAATCTTCCCAGAGATTAAATGCAGACGGTAATGGAAGGAGGTTTGCTAGGATTTTTGTTTTCAGTGTATTTCCATCCAGATAATGGTTCTTAGAGCCCTCCTAGACTCCCCCAGCATATAACATCCTCTCTTCCCTTCCACCTCAGATCCCACTGCCAGCCCATGAGGCTCCCACTGTGTCATCATTTGAGTGCCTTGGGTCAGAACCTGGGGAATAAATGGGAACTATGGGTGCAGTTAGCCTGTTTTAGGCCACAAGTGTATGGAAGTGTTCCAGGAGGCTGGCTGTGTGTAATCAGGGAGTGGTAATGGTTGCTGATTAACTAGGATGATATTAACAGAAATGTGGATAGTGCCAAATTGCTTAATGACAACTAACCAAGTGTTAAATAGATGTGAAATTTTAAGTTCTGATCTTCCAGTATTTAAATTGCTAAATTAAGATTAAGGAAGTGTATTTTTTCTTAGTTCTCAGGAGGCTGTGATCAAGAGTGGGAAGGGTCCATAGGTCAACATGAAGGCTAGGAGTGTTCCTGAGGTGTTTACCCAGATAATGGCACTGGAATTTTATATTTCTAGCTGCAGTTTCCTCTGTAAGCCAGCAGAGCTTTGGAATAGCTTAGAAACTAGAAGAAGAAATAAACACAGTATTATGGTGCTATTCAGCCTTGGAACAGGGATATTGGAGTAATGAGATTTTCAGTTTCTAGATTCACTTTCTCTTTTTAATGTGGAGATAACAGTCTTCAAACAAAGTGATTTTTTTTTTCTATCTGATTTCCCTATGGTCTCTTACCAACTGATCTTTTTTATTTCTCCAATCAATTTACTGTTGTGCACAATAAAGTCTCTAATGCAGTGGCCATAGCTTTACCTGTGCACTCTTTATCATGTACCTCACTGATGCCCATGACAGTCTATACAAGAGTGTCTTGGCCTGCACAAATTCTGCTATAGCTGATGGTGCAATAGACTATATCAGACAGCCAGAACTGAATGTGAGTTTGTGGGCTGATATAAAAAGAATATGGTCTTTGGATGTAGTGTTGCATATCAATGATTAAGAGTCTTGTTTTTTTAACTTGCTGTTCTTTTTTATGCTTTTGTATATCACTTAGTATTTATCTAATTGTGTTACATTTGAAAAACAGCCTGCTTTTCTGCTAGACCTGTTTTGTGGTTTTTCTACCTCAGGTCATCCAGATGGTTGCATAGTTTCTTGATGTTCGTTAGCACATTGTTTTAGCACACATTGGCATGTGCTGTCCTTCTTGATTAAAAAAATCAGCTTTTTTGGATATTCATCAGCTCCATTCAGCTTTGTGCAGTTCACTCCAGGCTCCCCTGACATCACTGTACGTGCAGCATCCTGACACGTTTCAAATCTGATCAGATCTGAGCCACCAGCTAAGCCCTTGACACTTACCAGCTTCTACACACGCAACAGATCCTAAGCACGGCAGCAAAGAGCCTCTACACTGACAGCTGCACTTGTCTGGGTTTGAAATCATCTCCCACACGACTGGGCAGAGACATCAGCAAATGCCCAGCTGTGATGTGACACTGTGTGTGTGGATGGGAAGTTCCTACAGTACCGAGGAGCCTGTCCTGTGAGAGTTTCTGAGGTCATCATCATTAGCCATGTCTGTGTTCATGGTCCCCAGGTCTGTGGGTGCTCAGAGTGCTCAGCAGCACTGGGATGCTTGTGAAGATGAGGATGCTCGTGAGTGTCCAAAAGGAAACTCATATGAAGTGTAGGAGCAGTATGGGGGGGCACACAAAAGGTTTTTCTTAACAAGTATTTTTTTGTCCCAGTTGCCAGCTTCTTAGCTTTCTTTGATCCACTCTTAAATAAGTACAAGTTACCAGCAGACAGTTTCCATTCTATGCCTGATTGTAAAACTACATGCTGGTACCCTGTAAAACTGTTAAATGGCCCTTTAGGTTCCTTCAGGCCTGTGCTTCTATTACATGTGCCCATTTCCCTGAGGGAGAATTCAGTCCTTGAAATTTTTTCGAGCATTAATGCCTTTTGCTGCAGTTAAATACAATGGGTGAAATGCGTCAAGTTCTTTCCAAAGAAAGGAGATTTCGAAGATCCATTTTTCAATGGAGAAAATCTTTTATCTTGAGTTTATGCCCTTACCTGCCCAAAGCTCCTTTCATTTATGTGGTGGTTTGTATTTTCACCACATGATGCAGCAATATGTTATTGCACAGTTATGCTACACTTCTGAATATCTGGACAAATGTAAAACCAGCAAAGAATGTAGCATTACCTGGGACAAATATCTACACCAAGTATTTTAGTCCAAATAATTTCCCAAATTTATGTAGTGTGTAGATGCATCGTAATCTTTATTTAAGGTGCTCCTGATGCCTTAGGTTTTAACTTTTATATTTTTAAATCCTGTACTGCTTAGAGTGTAACTCTGAAGTTCCTTGTAGCCTGTAATTCCTGCTCTCTCGTACTGGGTAGACATAACAAAGCCTCTCCAGGCTTTGCCTTCAAGGACAACCAGGCTGTTTTTAGGCCCAAAATGTGTAAACTAAAGATTCTAAGGGGGGCAAGCTGAGGGGCGTTACATCGCTAAAACTGGGGCTTTAATTGGAGAATTAACCCTGATATGCAAATGATCCAAACCTATAAAAGTGTGAAGAACTCGTGACCTGGGGTCCATCTTGGGGTCCAATTTTGGAAGCAGCCTCTGGCTCCCCCAGGGTGTACCTTGAAGGCCCTTCAAATAAATACCTGTCTTTATTCCCTTACTCTTGTCTAGTCTCTGTTTCTAGGTGGCTGGAGGAGGCATCACTCCTATAAATGGAAAGTGCAATTTGCCAAGATCTGAAATTATCTTTTTTCCCTACAGTTGCTTTTCTTGAACTGCATGTATGGTTTTCTGACATCCTTGTAGACCTAGCAGTGAAATCCCGGGAATGGATAAAGCTTTCCTTGTCAGGAGATATTTCAGGGGTGTTGGGTATGTAGAATAGAGTGCCATAGCTTTTATGGCAATATAAATACTCAGTGGAGCGACTGTGTTGTTTGCTGAAGTTAGTCCAGGAAGATTTCAGGCTGCATCCTGCTCTTTCCTCATCCAGTCCTCTCACTGGGCAACAAATACATGATTTCAGAGAACTCCCTGTTCCTGTGGAGCTGTGTTGCTGACACCAAGGGAACTGCGTTCATCTCCTCCATGCTGCCCCTGCTGTACGTGCTGTGCTTCAGCTCTGTGTGTTCCCTCCCTGAGCTGTGATGTTCAGAGCAAAGCTGACCATGGACCAGCTCAGCAGCTGGTGCTGCAGCTCTGTGCTGTGTGTGAGTGACACGGTGTCTTCACATAATTCACTTAATGCATTCACAGAACTTCCAGAACTTCGAGCTTGGAAACAGTCCCAAGGGAGACTCTTGTTTTTAACCTCTTTAGAAGTCACGGGAATAAAACTGAATACTAAGTATTTGGTGATTTTTTTTCTTATGTCTGAAATATAGCCTCTATAAAATGAAATCAGTCCTGCAAGCCACTATTGACTCCTTCTTGGTTTTTCCTTAGGGCCCCATTCCCGTTCCCCCTGGCAGCAGTGCAGAGTTGCATCAATGCAAATGAGGATCCAGCCCTTTATGCCAGCATTGCAGTTTAAGTCTAGGCCACTGTGAGAGTCATCTCTCATTAGCAGAGGATTAATAACTGCTAGAAATTGGAACTCAAAGGGTGAGGAGTTGTACTGCATCGTTGTGTTGTGTTAATGCAACAGAGATCAGTCTTGTTTAAATGAAGCAATGGCAAAAAGGAAGTCAGATTAAACTCAGTCCTTTTTGAACTATTTAAATGGGTATAGGAATTAATTTCAAGCTTTTTCTTCTTGATACCTAACCAGGAAAGAGACTGCCTGGCCTGAAACAGTGAATCAATTTCATTAGCAGGAACAGTCATGTGGAAATCTGAGATTAATGTTTAATACCTACATCACTGTGTCCCTTGTCTTTCCATCTCCTTCAGCAGAGTCCATAAACTATCAGCTCGATGATTAGAGTTGTGGAAGCACTTGTGAGGTGCTGCTTCTCAACCTAGCATAGCAGCCTCACTCAAATGTGCAGGTGATACCATGGAAGAGTTTCCAAGCACATCACCTCCAGAGTGTACAGTTACTTGTGGAAGACACGGCAAAGCCTTCCCTCTAAAAAGACAGAAGGAAGTCTGGGTAGTTTGTGGGTTGTTTTTCTTCTGTTTTTGAGAGGGCTGCACACTGAACACACATAAAAAGAGCAGATAAAGCAAATCTGTATTCTAACAGCAGGATGTCTTTTCTCTCTTTTCCCTCTGAGGTGATTCACTGGAACTCACCGAAGAAGCTGCGAGTGAAAAACAAGCATGTGGAGTTTTTCCGCAACCTCTACCTGACATTCCTGGAATACGATGGGAATTTGCTGAGACGGGAACTCTTTGGCTGCCCCAGTGAGGCAGATGTTAACAGTGAAAATGTAAGTGGGATGGCTAAGGCTTGATGATATAAAGGGTGGTTCATACGAGGCACAGGATGTCTGAAGGGCTGGAGTTGGTTGTGTGGGTAGTGCAGGGCAGTGGAACTCAGGAGAATTGAAGGCAATACTGAGATTCCCAGAGTGACACTGTGCAAATCATTTAATCTCTCTGTGCCTCGATTCCTCACCTGTAAAACCGTTATATTAATCCCATCTTTACCCTGGGTTTTGCTGCTCTTTTTTGTCTACTTTGCCCTTTTAAAATCCCCAACAGACATAACATCACAAGCTGAAAATGAGGATTTGGGCTTTTATTCCATTAGGCAATTTTGCAAATCTCACCCTTAAACCTTGCCCTGGTTTCAGCTGGGATAGAGTTAATTTTTGTCCTTAGTAGCCAGTACAGGGCTGTGTTTTGGATTCAGTATAACAGAACTATAACTTTCCAGGAGGTCTTGTTTCTTGCTGTGCATTTGTTCAATATACAGTGATGTCAGCTTTGTCTAGGAGATACTAATGCAGAAATAATGAAGAAGAAATGAAAATAACAAGACTGCTGGATTTAGGTCTGTGAATTTTTGCTGTGCTGCAAACTACAGAATGAGCAAATGCTTCAAGGTACACACAGGCTGTGAGGCTGCAGGTTTTTTTCTGTATTTCCCTTAACCAATCAAAGCAGTATTTATGTGTATCTGCATAAAATTTGCAATCAACCTTTCAGACTAAGCAAATCCTTTGAAAATGATTGAAATCAAGGATGTTTACCCACAGATGCATGTGTATGTGTATGCCTGTGCATTAGTACATACAATTCCAAAGTGAAAAACCGTTAACTGAAATGTTTATACACAGGTGTGTATTAACTCCTTGTGGATAATGTGGTCTGTGGAGATTTGTAGACTAAGTACCAATTTTGGCTACATAGTCTGAAAGGATATAAAAAGGAATCTGTAACACATTATTCAGGAAAAAAAAGTATTTCTAAAATATGTAATGTTGTCTATATAAAAATCAATTAAGCAAAGCCAGTATCGTGTACACATTAGCAATTAAGAGGTAATTGACAATCAATATCATCATTGAGGCTGGCAGTGTTCCCATTTAGTCTGTGAATGAAATGACCAGAGGAGATGCCATTCCCATATTTTTAGATCCAGCACTCAGAGATTGGATATATTTTAACCCAAGGCAGAGCTTCCCAGACACTTGTTTTACCATCTCATTGTCTTCTGAAAGGAGTGGGACTTAACTGGGAGAGATCAGGAGGTAGGGGAGAACAAGAGAGAGAATGAGAAAGAGAGAATGAGAGAGAGGGAAGGTAAGTGCACCACCAGAGCAAAAGCACATGGAGGAAGAAAATCCTCTGCAAGAGGCTTTTAGACAATCAAGTGAACTAAATGTGATAAAAGACCACTAAGAGCCTCACCCTCAGAGACATCAAGATACAAGAGACAGAGTAGAGGGTACAAAAGGAGGAGAAAAGGTGACTGAGACATTAAAGGAAAGACAGCAAAACACACCTTCATCACACTTTGAAAATGCGGGTTAAAATTAAACTGAATTCACAATATGTTGTGTGGGTTCAAAGAGCACGAATGCAGTCACAGACTTCTTGCTATATTTTCCAGAGCTCTGTAAATCCTTAATAAACAGATTTATTCAGATGACAAGTTTCTTGGGAGCGGCGCAGAACAAATGCAAGTCCTTGCTGTAAATGGCAGTCCTTAAAGTTTAAAACGGCACATTTTACTGAACTTGTATCTGGTTGACAGACACTGAAAATGACTAACTGTTCAAACCTGTTTCTTATTCAAGACAAGTAGAACGCAATATGGTATATGGTATGGCTTGTGTCTGAAAAAGAAATGTAACTCATTCCACCATTTATAAATTTTGTATATATATATATGTTTATATTAAAAAAAAGATACTGGAAAAAAATGCGCTAGACATACAAAAATACATGATTCCTAATTTGCCAAGAGACAACAAAGAGTTAACAGCTTTCTATCGAAACAATCAGATATAGGAAAAAATCCAACTTCAGAAAACTTAGGAGTAGTCACTTAGGGGAAGAGATTGTTTTGTATTAGTTGCCCTTAATATAAACTTTCCCCTAAACTTGACTATGTCCTTTTATTGTAGAATATAGCAAGCAAGTTTCAGCTTTGAAGTTATGAGACCCTAAGAACAGGATTATTGTGAAAACCACTCTTTCTCTTGCTCTGTCTGCTGTAGCATATACAGTGTCACAGGTGTCCTATTAAATACAGCACATTCCCGTGATCTGTTGCAGGATTATCTTCAGAAGCAGAGCATCTCGTAAGGTGAGGAGGAAACCACTGTCATTCCTCCCAGTAGAAGAATTAGGGGGCATGAAGTGGAAATAGCAAGGAGCAGGTTCAAAACAAAGACGTTTCACTCACGATGTGATGAAGTTTTGAGCAGGAGGTAATGTTTCTAAAACTGTACATATCCTCAAAAATTACTCTTCTTGGAAAGAAAATCAATCGGGAGCTTTTAAGCTTTGGTGCTAAAAGTCCTTGAACCGCAAGTTGAGGTCTAGGTGAGAGTTTTGAGAAATCCTCACTGTACACTCACCCTGCTTTCACACTCCCCATGGCAGCCAGCCACAGCTGGAGGCAGGATGAACCTTCAGTCTGACAAGATGCATTCACAGGTTTCCATTAGGATTCATAAGCATATATGTTACATAAAAGGCTATCATTTCTATTAAGCCAAGTATGTATGAGGTAGGAATTGCTGTTTGAATTTTCTTTTCTTTTCCTATTATTTTCCCTTTTTTCCCTACATTGAGACTGGCATCCCCAAAACACAGCAGGGCTTTCTTATGTTAGGCAGTGTACAGGGGTAAAAGGTGCTCCTTCAGCTGCCTGTGCTTCTCTGCACTGTGGATCAGTGGACAAAATGTTAGAATAGCTCTGCTGTTAATAGTTGGAGAGAGTTACTTTAGCACTGAATGCACTGAGCCCTGCTGTGGAAGAATTAGTGGCTTGGTGTGAGTCTCACTCACAATCTGGCTGTATCAGAAGATACCCTTAAGGTATTGTAGCAATATACCAGCCACTGCTTTTTTACAGCTTAATATTTGTAGTGATGTTTTATTTACAATACAACCTGTAATTAAGGTATCTCATTTGTAATGCAAATATCTGTAAAACAGGAAAAGGAAGTGTGGCATTGGGTACTGTTGGGCTCGTTCTTTTTCTCTAAGGCCCCTTTACACTTCTCATCAGTACAGAGATGGCCTTAAAATGAATGTAAATTATGTATCTTCCCTTTTTAAGGACTCTTAACAGTGCCGGAGAGAGGCAAAGGGGCATTAGTTTAAAAGGTAATTGGACCTCACTTTAATCTCTCTCACCCTTCCTCTGTGTATCCATGTGAATGCATGTATGCTTAAATATATATTAGGTCTATATGCATGTGGAAGTATCAGTACTTTTCTAATGTTTGCTAAGGAAGTATGATACCACAGAGTGAATTTTAAGAGGTCTGAAGGCCATCTTCAGATAATGTACTGCACAGTCCTGATCTAATCAGATGCTGATCTTCAGCTTCACCTAACAGGACTGTTACTAGGTTCCAAAGCATTGCAAATAGGAATGGATAGAAAAGTAGGGCTCAGAAACTGAAATCCTCGAGGCAAAAAAAGCCAGACTGGGATAATTTTTCTGTTTACGTAAAAATGCATACATGTATGGCTACGTGTACATGAATGTTTCATCCTTAAAATACTCAAGCTAAAAGACCCTCTGTCTGGCAAGGACAGGCTGGGAGCAAGAGCCTGCCACAGAGCAGTACCCTGAGTCCCCCTCATTCAATATCTGCTGAAGTGAGGTCACACAAAGCATTCTCTTCTCTGCAAGTTGGTATTACAATCGTGCCTTTGTCTTCTGGGCACATTCTGGGTGGAAAATTCAGAATATGAACCAAATCCTCCTGCAAACACAGTCATTGACTTGAGTGGCCCTTAGAGCATGTCCTTACTCACTCCATCCTACTTATTCCATGCTATTTCCCCTTTCCCACTCCCTCTTTCTTATTTTGATGCAATGCAGAAGATTTTTGGGAAATACAAGAAGGCAAAGCTTATAACAGTCTCGAATTTGAACATTTTCTATGGGCTTTTAGTGCTTACACCCAGCATTTTATTCTAAAGGACCTGCTGTAAAGCCTAAAATATTTCAACAGGATCTTCCAGCCTATCTCTATAGTTAACTCTATTAGATGGTTATTGTAAGCCTGATTTTAGACAGAGGCACTCACTCAACCTTTTCAGCATTCTCATAAAACTTCTTTCCTGCAGACAGTTTCTCACCAGGTACTTCTGCCAAAGCATTAAATCTGAAGGTTGAAGGGAGTGTCCCCTGTTAGTGAAGGCTGTGTCCTGATCCAAAGCCTGGAGCAAGATCAGTGGGAAGTATATCCCTGGTTCCACTCAGTTTAAGAAAAGGACAGTAGATTCCTACTGAAGAAGACTTTCAGGAAACACAAGAGAAAAAAATGTCTGCAGGTTTTTCTTTTCAGATTTTCAAACCAACAATACAAAGAAACAGTGTAAAAAAATCCAGCTGTGCCTTAACACCCTTGCTTAGATGTGTACTTACATACTAAGTATGTTTTTACTTAGTTACTTTTTTTTGTGCAAAACCAAAGATTCTTAATAGTAGCAGAAGGCTGTGCATGCCAACTTAGAGTATCCACCAGAAAAGAGGGAGATTCTAGCAAGGTACCACACAGTATAAACACTACTAACAAATTTGGCAATTTTTGAGCGACTAAAAATAGCATGCAAATGAAGCTTCCAAGTCAGTATCACAGCCCTGAACTTGCAGTGAGACTGATGCTTTGAGTACCCTTTGCTCCTGCTGAATTTCAAGAGTACCAGCCTCATTTGTAGAACTGCGATTTAAAGTTACTATTTGGTGATGACATAGTCTTTCTCTAGTAATAACAGATGGTATATGGCAGTTTTGAGGTGAAATCCTGACTTCCCCAGCTGTGTTGTTTCTATTATTGTAACTGTTATTGTTATTAAATGCTGAGCTGGCAGATCATCCTGTTACTTGCCTGAAAGTTGCCATTATACAGCTTTCAATTGTTTGTAACATTATTAAGTGGAGGAGCACATGGACTGGGCTTTGTTTTGTCACGCTGTTATGCCCTTTTTTCCCTTTCTCACATTTTTTAAAAGTGAAATATGGGGGAAAGCTTGGAGGTTTGCCCACACCAAAAGTTCTGATGACCTCTTCATGAAAATACTTCATGCCTCAGAGAAGGAGCTGACTTTTGGGCTAGGAACATGTCTTTTGCCAACCTGGTGGAAACCTAGGCAAATTATAATGATGAAAAATCATGGCTTACTCATTGCCAGTAGTGTTTGCTTTGATTTTAAGGAGGCTCAGGTCTCTGGAAAGTCTTTTTTAGGAATGTGCATGGATACATCTGACCAGATTATATCTATACCAGTGACACAGCAGGGTTGGGTGTGCTGCAGGCAGGGGACCTGGACAAAGACTGGTGTTTTCTGTGACTGTTTCCTCTGAATCTTCCGTGCCAGGTTCTGACTGGACAGTAGAGCTGAGAGCAGGAACCTGTATTTGGTCTCTGTTCTGAGGGACATCCATTGCCCTCAGTGATGTCCAGACAGTAGGGAGAAGAAAAAAATCCAGATTCACGTACAAAAGATGAAATCCAGGTCAGAGGCAGCAAGGGAAGAGAGAGCGTTTGTACCAGGAAGAGGAAAGGACTGATGGGTACCTGTAGGTACAGGGAGCTGGCAGAGTACATGAACAGGGAGCATGGGATGAGACACAGGCCTGGGGCTGACTTAGACCCATAGAACTTGCAAATTGTCAAGGACCAAGCTGGGGAAACAAAAGCAAGGTAATCTACCTGTCAAGACACTGTGCTGCTGCAAGGGGTCTGGGAACAGCTCAGCCAAAAAGGTTTGACAAGGGTCTGAGGAAAGGAGATGCGGAGAACTACCAAATCTGACATCTGCAGATCAAGGGGAGTTGTACTTCATATATACAGAACTGTCTGAGATATTACACATGCCTAATAATTGGATTCTCACTTGTGTTGAATATTTGCAGTCAGGATAAACCATCACTTCCGTTTAGCAGGAGTATTAGTGGTTTTCACAGGCTGCAGCAAAATTCCTCTTGCCAGGTGGGTTTGCTCAGGCACTGTCCTCTTTGTCCTTAGCACAGCTTTGTTTCACAGAAGGCTCAATTTGGCCCATAGCAAATGTACAAAATTTTATGGTGTGGGAGGAATAAAAGTTTAATTGACGTGGGATTAGTGTAGCTTTTATTACTGATCATTGGAGAGGCCAGAAGGACTTTGTGTAGGTCATCCAAAACAAGACTCAGTGAATGCTTTTTCCTCTTTACATCATCATCTGCTTTGTTTATGCTATGCTAAAGGCAAATGTTAATTCACACACTTTGGAAGTGCTAAATGTTGCAATCCAAATTGCCTACTGGTGGGAACTGGGACAGCTACACAGGAGAAAATGAAACTGCTTCGGTTTATAACCAGATTTTAGTTACATCCTGGGCTGCTGTCAGTTTTCATTTCAGTGGCTAAGCTGAGTTGATTTTGTGCTATGAAACTTAACTGCACACACCTGGGAAAAGAATGGATGGTCTGAAAGTTCTAAGTTTTCATCTAAGCTGCTCAGTTCTTGTTGTGTTAGTGTGATAGTGAATGATTTAAGCCTAGAGTTGCCTCACCTCAACTTAAACACTTAATGAGAGAGCCTACATTAGGGGTTTTATCCCCTTCCCCCATATCTAAATGGTCTCTAGATACATAACATTGTTTGTTGGGGGGCTTTGATCTTTTTTTATGTCTAGTCCCTCAGAAAATACTTCTGATCTTGTATTTTTAATCGATCTCATCTGATACGAAGTCCTGGGTTTTGGTGGGAAGTCAATTATTTCAGTGACACAGCAGTTTAGAAAAAAACCTAAGCCAATCACAGATTTGCTTACATTAGGAACAGCCTTAGGAAAGAAGATTTATGAGCAGAGTAACCAGTTTGCCAGTGAAAGGTACATGTTGTGTTGCCGTGTATCATACGGATCTGCCATCTGTCATAGGGATGGAAAACACCTCATCTCATAGAAATGTGTTAGACAAGTAGACCTGGAAGATCAAGGCTAAATTATTTCTCTGGCCAGCCTAGCTTCAAAGACTACTTTTCCTGAGATGGAGCCTGATCCCCTGCCACAGCTGGTTGCCCAGAGAAATAATTTAGCCCGTATTTCTTTATGTATTTGTCTCTTTGTTTGGGCATTATGCATAACGAGATTGCCATTTTTGTTTCTGAACCAAGTAGCACCATGATGCTAATGAAGGCACATGTTGTTTCCCACAACAGTATTTCCTAAGAGAACATCTACCCCACACAGTCTGAAAATAATACATTTTTCACCTGTGAGAGTGTTTCCTAGAGGTGACATTTCCCACATGCTCAGTGGCAAGTAGCCTTAGCATTGAAACTCCTGTAGAAACACAGAATCTTTGCTAAGCAGATACTTGCTTATGAGAATACCTGCTGTCTCTCTACAGCTGAGAAATCTTTGCTGTATTGGGCATATCATTTTCAATATAATGGAGGCATCCATAATGGGGATGCCATTTTTTATCAAATCAAGGTGATGTTAAGGTCCTTATTTTGATTGTGCTTAAATTGATATATTTAAGCATCTGTTTGCATAGATCAGTCAGCATTCCCATTATAAACACATCTTTTCAAGAAGACATAATGTGGGAGAAAACTTCAAACCAAGCTAAGAGTTCTTTGTCTTTAAGTAACAGATCCATGTATTATGTAGAAAAGATTATATTAGAGAAATTTTATGTGATCATGTAACAAAAAATTAATACAAATTATATAAATAGCTCAGAGATAAATGTAAGGATATATATGTGTCCATCTTAGACAATTTCCTGTCATTTGAATGTTTCGCATCTTTAGGATTCTTCATTTCAGACCTGTGTATAAAATGGCCTATGACTGCCACCACTATGTTGCAAGCTTGGGAAAAGTGTGTCAGGACAAAAGCACAGAACCATCAAGGTTGGAAGAGACCATCAGAATCATCTAGTTCAGCTGTCAGCCCAGCACCACCATAATCACCCCTAAACCATAAGCCCGGCTGTCACATCCAGACATCTTTTGAATGCTTCCAGAGATGGTGGCTCCACTGCCTCCCCAGCAACTCATTCCAATGCCTGACCACTCTTTCAGTGAAAAAACTTCCTGTAATATCTAATCTGAACCTCCCCTGGGTCAACTTAAGGCCATTTCCTCTCTTTCTTTCACTTGAGACATGGCAGAAGAGACCAACCCTCACCTCACTAAAACATCCTTTCAGGTAGTTGTGGAGGGCAACGAGGTCCCCCAGTGCTTCCTTTTCTCCAGACTAAATAACCCCAGTTCCCTCAGCCACTCCTCATAAAAGACATTTTCTAGACCCGTCACCAGCTTTATTGCCCTTCTTTGGACAAGAAGAAGGACAGAAACAAAACCTTAACCCTACAAAATGCAATGGAAAAAGCAAGATTTCCTTCTCCCTGTCGCAGAAGGGACCTTCTGCTGTTTGCTACTCTCCTTCACCTCCATCACCAACTTTGTGATTTGGTGAGTTTCACCATCAAAAAGGTGGAAGTCCTAAGAAGCTCTGTCTCCTCCTCTTCTCCCACACAGGGCTCAGTAGTTCACAAAGCCGTAATTTAGCTCCAAATGTTATTCTTGAACTCATAATTAAGTATTTATATCCTCTTAGCTTTCAACCCAAATGCAATCTGATAATTACTCAGTGACTGCCTGATTAATAACTGCTGTGCAATTAAAGTCTTCTAGCCTGGTCATTTGTACATTCAGAAGGATAGTAAGGTACCCCTAAAATGTGCATTGCTGTTGTTTTAACCATTTAAATTTCAATCATCTCCTTAATAATTCTGTTAAGGGCACACTAATGTCCCTTTTCAAGAAAGAAACAGAAAGATATGAGACTTTTTCTAGTCATTGTTGTAAATATTGAGTTTAATTCAAATATTATTTGAATGTGATGTAGAAAATAGAGTGCAGGCTCAGCTGAATGATGATTTGTGAAGCAGAAAGAATGAAACTCCAAGGATACGTAAAAGAACTCCTGATTTCTATTCCACCTAAAAGAGATCTTGATATCAATAGAAGTTTTGCCTGAGTAAAGATTTGTCGAGATTCAGACTCTCATCTTTCTAAAAGCAGTCCCTCTTGAGGGGTGTTTTAAAGATCTGTGAAGAACAGTAGCAGAGAAGAATGACAGCCTGATCCGAAACTCATTGAAATCAAAGTAGTTATTTCCATTATTCAGAAGAAGATTATAGAGTGATGTACAGGAAAATATCAGGAATTACTCCATCAGCCTTCACAGGAAAACATTCAGTTGTAAGCACCATGGATGGCAACCATTATGCTTATAGTTCAAAGAACAACAGCTCTTCTTAACACAGTATTAGAATAAAAAATACCTACATTTTCCATATTTTTTTCTTCAAGATGGTGAAACTATTACTTTAATCATTCTGGGCAGGACAAAAAGATGTCTATACTTCAGTAATCTTTTTAATGAAACAGTTTTGAGGTACACTGTGATTTTTATCAAAATTCGTAAAATTCCTATAAAATGAGTATTTTTCTCATTTGCTGATGAATATTTTACTAATTGACTGTTCTTCTTCTAGGATGCTTTTAAGAAATTAAATTTAAAAATGATACCTTTATTAGTAACCTACATTTTAGAGCAATAGATACTGAGCTCAATTTCACTTGTTAAGACCATAAAAAATTTTCATCTTCATAACATTTTAGTGCAGGTATGACTGTTTTTTCTTTTTTTAATTAATGCATTTTCAATAGCCTAGCTAGATGTTTGGCTTCAAAATCATAAAATAGTATAATCATAGAATAGTTTGAGTTGGAAGTGACTTTTTAACTCATCCAACCCCCAAAATAATTAGTTCAGGAATGGAATTGGTCATCTGCATAGACATTTGATCCGTTTTTCACTTCTACCTTTGCCCAGAGCTAACTTTTATTCTCTTAAAGCTACATGTCTAAGAGACTTGGGATTGGATTGCTTTGAGATGCCCATTTTGACTTTGAAGGGGCTTGGTTTGATGTTATCTACCATCCTCCAGATTTCTCAAGCTAGGTATCTAGAAGCATAAATCCCATTAAAAGTGTAAGCTTAATTCTGGCACCTCTGCAGTGGAAAGAACATCATTCTCAAGGGAGGGCGTAGTGGTCAGTTAAAGATGTTACTTTTCCAGCTGCCTGTCCATGCTGGTAGCAGCAGTTACTGTTCTCCAGCAGAGGCAGCAGAATGGGAATCTCTCAGTGCTGAATCTGCTGCTGTGTGTTGTCTAGTGGAGTATGTCTGTGACTAGTGTGAAACACTGCTTCCAGTAAGGATGAAATTATGCATCACATTGGAGCATTGACTCTGAAGCTTGATGACTATCCAACCTGTGATAGTTCATTGTTTCATGGCTAGTCTGGATGTTGAAAGTATGTAATACAAGTAATATATAAAATATATAGACCATAATACAATGTCCTCTCTGTGTTATGAATTTACTTGCAAGTCTTTCCTTCTAATCTCTTGTGCAAGAGGCTCAGCAAAACCCTGCTGCTCTGTATGTTCCACTTCCATTCCTCGTTGCGTCATTCTGCAAGTTCCCAGCCTCCTGGTTCTCTCAGATTTGCTGAAATAATTACAAGGAAATGATGTTTATGTCCACTCTTTCCTTGCAGCTCCAGAAGCAGCTGTCTGAGCTGGACGAGGATGACCTGTGCTATGAATTCCGTCGGGAACGCTTCACCGTCCATCGCACGCATTTGTACTTTCTCCATTACGAGTACGAGCCTGCTTCGGACAACACCGATGTAACACTGGTGGCACAACTGTCCATGGACAGGTAGGGAACACCTCCTGTTCATCTGGAAGCATTAGATTTCCCTTTTTTACAGGGAAATCTAACTATGGAATGCTTTGGAGAGAGAAAAAATGCACTTTCATAGAAACTTGTATGTTGTATGTACAGTGCACACACTGTACCACTCTCTACATGAGTAGAGTTCATGAGAAGGTGAATACTGGAGCTGCAGGAGTTGTTGCTTGTTTGGATTGTCAGGCATTATTAGTTCATGGAGTTTTGCAGCAAATTAGGAAAAACAAGGGATGTTTGTAGTAGAATTAGGCGAGCCATTGTAGCTGACCCAAGTTTTTGCATGTGTTTTTCTACAGTAGAGGATGTTAGTTTTGCTTTCCATTGGCATTTTCCTTGCAGAAAATTTCAATTAGTGATTTTTCTTACAGTAAGAATCAGAACTAAATATTCTAGTTTCAAATTAGGAAGTTGAAAATTATACTTTTTCTTTTTTTACTGTGCTAGTGTGAAATGAGAAATCTCCATCTGAGCAGAGTCATTGCATCTTTATCCAAATGTTAATTCTCAGAAGAACATTTCAGCTTTTACTTCTGACGTGAAGTGGAATTTAACTGGTATTTCATTTGTGGAAAAAAATCCATTTTGTGACAAGTTCCACCTGTACCTTTCTGATTCCCACCATTGCAATTAGTTGTCATTTTTCAGAAGCTTGAAAGTGCAGTCTGGATCAGCCAGCTTTGTGAAATTTTGTAATTTCACAGAGAGAATTTGTCAGTTCTCTTTTTTTTCCTCCAGCTTCTCAGTTCAAATCTAGTCCAAACTTTGTAGTTGCTGCTATAGAGTGGGTTACAAAACAAATCAGAAATCCTGGAGTATGATCCAGAAACTGACCATTTCCTTCAGCACAGCACATACAGAATATAACATGGCATGTGAATAACACCACTGCTACACTAGTAGAAGGTCAGCAGTTTTCCAGGAGGGTTACAGGAATTGAACATTTACAGCCTGTTTTTAAAATAAACAGAAATGAATGAGGGGTGTTCTGTTCCGCTGGTGCCTCAGCACTGCACATTGTGTTATGATTTGCTGTGCACGTCATTATCTGTTCTATTGATTTTTAATTGAGGAAACATTTCTTAAGTGTTCACAAACCTTTGAGTAAAAAACTAAAGAAATAAATTAAGCCAGACCCTGAGTGAATGCCACAGTAAATTAGTAAAGCCAATGTGTGCACATGGTATATTTTTCCCCCCAGAATTTAATTTAAAAGAATGAGCTGGGGCTCAGCGCTGATTCACTGGCACTGATGCAAAGTCTGAGCATCTGTTTCCCTTTCTGGATCCTCACTGGGGCACATGTTTTTATTGATAGACAGAACCACACATTTTTATTCTGGAAGAACAGCCATCCTGGTGCTGTGCAGGAAAAATCTTCCCTACTTCACTGGTGTGTTGCTATAAATTATTGATTTGACTTAGAAATACTTTCTTTCAGCTAAAATCAATAAATAATATCATACCAAAGAACTGCTTAGCTGCTTTGTTTTCTTTCACATCTTTCAGTTACTGCCTTATATTTTTCTGTCTTCTTTAAACCACTTTTATTAAACTCCTCCTGCACAACTGTAGACATTTAAGAATAATGTCTCAGATGTAAGATGACATGTACATAAACAGTGTGCTGTACACTACATTCCTGAATTACTCTTTGAAATGATTATCAGAGATGAGGAAAAGCAAAAAAACCAACTCCCAGCACCTCCCATAGTCCTGTTGGAGGTGAGATTAACACGACTGTCATGACAGACTTAGGCTTGCCTGTCCTATAGGCTTGAGGAATGGAAGAGAGGGATGCAGTTTGGGAGCTGACATTATTGTCTTTAGATGGAAGCTTTGAGACAGACTTCATTCAGTGTTGTTCATTATCATCTTTTGCACTGGTGTGACATTTCCTTGAGTAATGGCTTGGTTGCTTCACTGTGATTTTCATGCACGTGTTTTGGGTAGGCAGCCTTTTGAAAGGCTCAGGATTTACCTGGGGTTCAGAAATCAGAGTAAGAGTTAAAAAAATGTGAGGTCAGAATGGGGTAAAGGAAAGACATGATTAGCAATACACTGCTTGAAATCTGAGCGAGAGCAAGTTGGAAATCCGTTGAGTATTCCTAAGAAGAAAAACAAAAATAAAGAATCTCACAGAACAATTGAATTCCAGCAAAATTCACTTAGCTGAACAGACCTTTAAAAAATTCACCAACTAAATTATGATCTCATTATTATGCAGTACAGCAGTACATTTATTTTCTCTAGAGTCCTTAAGAGAACACATTCCTCAAGACAGCTAAAAGAAAACCAAAATAAGTTGGTCATGTTGTGCTCAGAAACTCATAATTCTAAGTTTTGTGGTCAAAGGGGACTTAACAACGTACAGAGAGCAGATTATGGAGGATCACCTAGCAGTGCCTGTATCAAATTTATGGAAGTAGAGCCTGTCAGTGAGAACAACAGAGTAAAATGGAGTATTCTGAAGGGTACTAAGGTGTCCAACTGGGAATTTGTACCACCAAAAACCCAGTTTCCACTTCAGCATCATGAAAAGCTTTGCATTATCAGGTGTGCTGTTTAAATAAGTTATGTACGCCATTTGTCCACTGTGTGGAGTCCTTAAAAGGAATTTTGCTGCATTTTTTACTAGGTAAGTTTTCCATTTTTAAAAGGATGCCCTAAATTTGAGTGCTGACATATTGGAGTCTCCTGATTAACAGATTTCCACTATGTTGGAAAAAGGCAAAAAAAATGTTGGTTTTTTTCCTATTTATTATTTGTGTAATCAAAAGTCTCGACCCTTTATGCACCTTTTAAATATTTTTATATTGATTTGTTTCAAATTCAGCAGTATGTTTCAGGCTGATAATAGCCTTTGTTTCAATAACAGATAAAAAGAAAATGATGTACCAAGTGTAGACTAGTAAGGTAATGTCTCTTATCTAAGAAAAAATGATTATATCATCTTGGTATCATTCACAATCATTCAGAAATGCAGGAAAAAGCTATTAATGTTAAGTCAGACTGTGTGTTTACTGGTATATCATTCCTTTATTTTGCAAATCTTAGGGAGATAGTAGGAGGGGGGAGTTATTTTCTCAGATTATGATAATGCAGAAAACTTTTCTTGTGCTCTGTATAAATATTAATAGGAAAAAATCAGTAATGTGGATTTGGAATGGAGTGAAGATAATAATTTTGTATCATCTACTCTTCCCAGTTTTTAATAGAATATCTGGCTAGGCTGCATAGGTCATTTCCCTTCGTATTAAATCAAGAGGCTTTGTAATCAGTCCTTGCTGTATTTTTGGGGGACACATCTCAATCTCTCGGCAATAAATTACCCAAAGTGCTTAAACGATTTTGACCAGGTTGGGTTTGATTTACGTTTGCGTATGAAATCTTTCATTGTCATTTTCATCAATAATATTGTAACTGCTGGAATTTTTTTTAAATATACATCAATACAACCTGTTGAAAAATGATTTAATGAAATTTGAGATAGTGCTAAAACATATACAAGTTAGCACTTTTAATGATAGTTTTGTCTGAAATGCCACATCTGTCCTTCCTCCTCTCCTTACTCCCTACTAATAGTAAATCCCATTTCTATCCATGTGTCATCCTTTTGTCCTTTTCCCTGACAGTGAGCCTTCTTCTAGTTAATGCACATGTTCGCCTGAGTCAGTATTCCCTTGATCTGTCTCTTTTAACAGCCTTTAAGATCTGACTAGCTGCCTTGCAAAAATTTGGGGAAGGTTTTCCTAAAGAGGAAGTAAAACGATCTGTGGGTTTGTACACCTCCATTCTCCACAGGCTTGTTGAAGAGCACTGTAGTGTGTTACTGTGTGGGAATGGCTTGACCTGCAATGTGAATTAGGCACTAGACACTGCTGAAGCTTATGAGCCCCCTATCCTGTAAGTAGATCCACATGGACAGATCCCTGCACCTGTTCAAAGCTCCCATCAGATAAGTCCTGCTGTCTGTGTGGGTTTTCCTGCAGCATCAAGGCTTTAGACAGAAAATGATGGTGCTTTAGGTATCTGAGTTGTGGATGTGTGTATCTGATCTAGAGCCATCTTAGGCTATGTTGGATTTAGTGAAATAGGTGTATCCAGGGTGCAGTCCATCTGTCCAGGAGGAGACTTCAACTTATCATCTTAAATAACGAATTATGCTGTGGGAATATTTACTGCTTTCCACTGCATATAAAGTGTCCCCAATCTGTCTCACTTAGAGAAAAATATCTGCATTTGATCAGGTGAACCCAGGCACAAAGCCCCAGACAGGGAAACAGCTCTTTCTTACTCTCACCCTTCCTCTTTCAGGCTCCAGATGCTTGAAGCCATCTGCAAGCACTGGGAAGGTCCCATCAGCCTGGCACTGTACCTTTCTGATGCAGAAGCCCAGCAATTCCTGCGCTACGCTCAGGGCTCAGAAGTCCTGATGAGCCGCCACAATGTTGGCTACCACATCGTGTACAAGGAGGGGCAGTTCTACCCTGTGAACCTGCTCAGGAATGTGGCCATGAAGCACATCAGCACACCGTACATGTTTCTGTCTGACATCGACTTCCTGCCCATGTATGGACTCTACGAGTACCTCAGGTAATGGACAGAGAGGGAATTGCCACTGTCACCTGTGATTTGAGCCTCTCCACACCCCACCCTTCCCACATACTCCCAAAACAAAGCAGTTTGAGCAGATCTGGAAACGGCAGCTTATAAATATTTGAGGTGTGACAATGCCCAGCAAGGCACAAGAATTTTTGGAGTAGAAGAAGGGGCTGTAACTGAAAGTAAAGCAATATAAAAGAAAAAACTGAGGTCTGAATGTGAGGCTCGTTAGCCATTAGAATAATCCCCTCGGAGCTGCAGAAGAACCAATTTGAAAATTGAACTAAGTTAAGTATGATTAAATGTCCAAGAGCATAGTTTATTAGCATAGATGTGAACCAGGCAGTTTCTCTAAACATCTCTGGTTCTTAATGTCAGTGACAGAAAAAGCATGCAGAGCATTACTGAACTTGTTGTCCGTGTGACACACTCTTAATCCAGTTCCTTATCTTGAAAATAGGGTGATGAGTCTAACCAGCTCAAAAATATGACTGCAGTGCCAGTACCTGTCAAGGCAAAATAATTGTCATAAGGAAACTGGGAGGAGTAACATTAGTGTGTATTGTATCATACTGCATGTGAGCAGGTTGGGCTGAGCAAACTACAGGCTTCTGATCCATTAACTGAGCTTTTTTTTAATAAAGACCTTTTTCCCCTGCAGAGGCTGGTCATCTGAGGCCAAAGCATAGAGCAAGGAGGACACCCTGTGGCCAGACAGGAGGATGTCAGTTCCTTTCTCGTGACCAATTTTGCTTTTCATCTCTGTTGTAATTTGGTAAAAGTTGATCAAAGTGTTCCAGTGAGGGCCTGCCTGTAGGTGTTCCCTGGCAGTTCATAAGCCCGGGGCTTTGGAGTGTAAAGGAAAATATGCCTCCTGGTATCATAAACTTAGGGAAGGGTTTAAGACACGTACAGGGCCAAATTCAGTATTCAAAGGGCTGGAGTACCTCTCGTATGAGGAAGGGATCAGAGTTGAGGTTGTTGAGCCTGGAGAAGTGAAGGCTCCAGGGAGACCTTATTACGTCCTTCCAGTACATAATGAGGGCTTATAAGAAAGATGGGGATGAACTTTTTTAGTAGGACCTGTTGAGATAGGACAAGGAGGAATGGTTTGAACTAAAAGAGGGTAGATTTAGATGAGATACGAGGAATAAATTATTTGCAATGAGGATGGCAAAACACTGGTACGGGTTGCCCAGATGGGTGGTGGGTACCCCGTCCCTGCAAATGTTCAAAGTCAGGCTGGATGGGGCTCTGAGAAACCTGATCTAGTTGAAGATGTCCCTGCTCACTGCAGGGAGCTTGGACTAGATGACCTTTAGAGGTGCCTTCCAACCCAAACCATTCTGTGGCTTTCAAGATGCTGAATTTGTTGTGTCATTGAAGTATTAGCACACTGTGTCAGCTTGTTTCCCTCTTATTTTGTTGAAGTCTTTTCAGCTTCTGCTATGAGCACTCCAGAATTATTCTGTCCGTTGCACACCTTAGCTGTCTCTAGATAGGTGGAGGAAGAGTTGTTCTTCATTTCTCTGTTCTTCTATGTCAGTGTTGCATACTGGTACATTTCTTCAGATCAGTGCTGGACACAGTAAGGATGGCAGCTGTTAATACTGGCATTTAGTGCTAAAAAAGGAACTTGTTCTTCCATGTTGCTTCACAGAGCACAGATGGGAGCCAGCGATGAAAGGAAGAAGAGAGAAGACAGAGTGAAGTACCACCATTTACTTGAGATACCACAACCACAGAAATAATTCTCATAGGGTGATACTGTATTACAGAACTAAATGCACCATGATGGTGCATTGGTGATGTTTCAGAAAAAAACAGAGATACTCTCTGAGAGCTTCTGCATCTGAGACTTTGTGTTACCCTGCCAGTCTTTTTTAAGGCCCATACCACCTTAACTCTGACTGTGAGTCTCTCTTGACTGGGAATATTGAAGTTGCTAATCGGCTACTACCAGCTCTTTAAACAGCGATTGGATTTTTTTTTTTTTTGCATATGGACTAGAGGCTTTTGTTGCTTTTTCAGTAATGATTTTTCTAAGCAAAGTAGCAGGGAGGTGCATTGAGATTATTTTATATATGGATACCTTGTGTCTTTCTGCATTGACTATTCCCACTGCCTCTGCAAATAGCTGATTAGTGCTATCTATCTGAATGGCAGCAATTGTTTGTTAGAGAGATGTAAAACATTTTCATCCTCATTTCCTCAGATGGAACAACCATAAACAAATAGAAATAGTGTGGTATTTCGGGCATCGCCTTCTACAGGATAACCCGGGCAAGTCCCTCTCACTGAAAGTTTGCTGATTTACATATACTGCATATTGTGTCTCTGCAGATAATATATTCTCAGAAAGAAAGGAATTTTGAAAAATATTTTCAACGTATTTTTTGACAGTGGTACATGAAAGGTTACAACGGGTTTTGAAGGAGAAGCTGATGGAGCTGGTGGTTACCTATCCCTTTATTTATCTGTTGCTTTGCACTTAGATTTGTGCTAATTGAGCTTTTTCACAGCTGCTAAGTAAAACCATTTCAATGTTTTTATCTCCATCAAACAAACTTTTAGTCCTGCCTGAGTCTTCTGTGAAGTACAGAAGGAAAGAAATGTATCATTCAAAGATTTCCTGTTTACTGTAGTTACTGAGGTCATCTTGTCATTGCCCTAGAGGTAAAGGCTCCTTCTAGTTGCTGCAAGTAAGGTATTTGGGTCATCCTACAGTGACTTCTAACATAAAACAGCCAGACAGGCTGCTTATCTACAGTTGTCACAGCTAGCATTGAAGTTCTTTCCTGGCACATAGTGTAAAATGTGCCCTTGGCTTCCAGTGACACATTGAGCATGAACTGGGACCCAGCATCCAATCTCCGTCCACAGGCTTTATACCTGTCCCCTGCAACATGAGTTGTGCACTAGTTCTGCTTATTTTTCAGCATCTCAGCAAGGGACATAGTTCAGATTGTGCCTGTTGGGGTTTTTTTGTTGGTTGCCTTTGTAGTCTCTGAATTCATTGCTTTTGCAGGGAGGAAGAGCATTCTAATGAATTTTTGACAGTGGATTGACAACCCTCCAGTTCTTACCACAAGCTCAGTGATTGCCATATTTTTTACCCCCAACCAACTACTTAACGAGTCCTGATGGTGGAAGCAAATTTGAGTTAATGGACACTCTTTTTTCTTTTTTTTTTTTTCCTTGAGTGTAGTGCTTTAGGATTATGTTGCTAACTTTTCTGTGTCTGAGCTTCTCTATCCTCCAGAAATGGGAATGGTATTACTATCTACTTCGATGAGGATGAGAATTCTGAGTTAATTTTTGAGAATAACTATGCAGATGAGAAGATTCATATCAACATGCTGGAGTTCATTCAATCCGTGAGGAGACTCTTGTGATTTAAGATTCATTTCTTAACTGCTTTGTGAAAAATACGGTTGATGAGATTTAAAATTTAACCCAACCTTCACTGTGTCAGAATGACACACATCAGGTCTGAACACAAAGATACCTGGGAAATGGTTTCCTGGACAACACTAGCACAAAGAGAGCTCTTCATAGTCATAAATCCTTGTTTTGGGGTTTGGGGGAAAAGGACAGAAAAAGAAAGTGCGTACTGAATCAATATTACTGAATCTAAAAATCAGCCCTCATAAGGATAGTGCAGGAATTACATGATTTACCAATAGTTTAGCTTGCAAAATAAGCAAACATATTCCCTACATTATATGCTACATATCTGGCAACACCAACAGTGAAAATTTTCCTATTCAAAGTGTAACAGAACCAATCAACCAAAAAATAGCACCTCCACTCAAAACAGGAGAAAAAGTCACCCCACAGAAAACGAAAAGGTAGGTTTGCTTCCAGTGGGAGGAAGTCAGATTTTCAGCTGGATGCCCAAAGAGTAGACCACCAGCCAAGTTATCAGAAGAAAATGGAAGGTGTTTTTTTCCTCTACCAAGTCCTCCCTGCCATTATCACAGTTTAAATGACCTCTGTTGTCCTTTGTCACTCAAGTCCAACATCTGGATGTCAACACTGATTCCTTCTTGCCTTTGCATCAGTCTTTTATGTCACCAAGTCCACAGCAAGGGCAGTGATTCTAATCAGAGATGAGTGCTGCTGGGCTTTTTGTCTGAGCATGTCTCAACTCCCAGCTCCACTTTGGAGAGCCCCTCCACTTTGACCTTACCAGCTGTACTGGTTGTGGCTGAGCTGGGGTTCCTTTCCCCCTAGCATCCCTCACAGGGCTGTGCTTTGCATTGCTAGCTGGAAAGGTGTTGACAACACACCAGTGTTCTGGCTACTGCTGAGCAGTGCTGGCACAGCATCAGCACTGTGTCTCCATCATTCTGGCCCCCAGCTGGGAGTGGGCAAGATCTTGGGAGGGGACACAACTGATACAGGTGGGCCAAATTGAACAAAGGGAGAATCCATGCCATATCATGTCAGCTCAGATATAAAAGCTAAGAAAAGAAGGAGGAAGGCAGGGCACTGGTTATTTAGAATGTTTGCCTTCTGGAGCAGCCACTATGTGTGCTGAAGCCCCACTTCCCTGGAAGTGGCCAGACATCACTTGATGGGAAGGAGGAAATAAAATCTTCTATTTTTCTCTTTATTAGTGCGCACTCAACCTTTCGGTTTTGCTTTAGTAAACTGCCTTATCTCAACATATGAGTTGTTTTCCGTCTTATTTTCTCTCCCCTATCCAGCAGAGAAGGAGGGCTGACAGCAGCTTGGTGGGCACTTGGTGTCCAGCCAAGGTCAACCCACCACACCAACATGCACCTCAGATGCTCACATATCTCTTGAAAATATTTCTGCAGAGAATATCCTGCTATTTTATTTCACTCTGGAAGTATCTCCACCAGTACTCTGTGTTTGACTGTATGCACTTCAAGCATCTTGTTTCCAGACCTCTGTTCTCTTCACTTACCTCACTTTTCATGTTGACCTTTGACAGTGCGAGTGATTTCAGGCTCTTCCATCGGTTTGTTCCCTCTGCCTTTTGATTTCTTCATGAAGGTACTATCATTTATTCCTTCCAATAGTTGTCAGGCATTGACAACTGTATGAAATTTGCAGGTGACAAGAGCAGAAGGGAGTGTGCAGAAAGGATTGCTCATATCGACAGCATTTTTGTGGTTATATCCCGTATCTTAGAGAAGTCACGTTCAGCACTAGTTTCAACACCGGTTGCTCTGTCTGACAGTTTTTGCTGCTGCTTGTGCTTGATAGCTGTGCCTGCTTCAGCTTTGGTCAGCTTCAGACTGTAAACTTTGGTGGGCAGTATTGTTTCCTGCTCTTGGACAGTGCCGAGCACAGCAAGGCCTTGAATTTTGCCTGGGCCTTTTGAGCTCTCCATAAAACAAAGTTGTAGTAACAGCCATAAATGGAAGCTGCTGTTTCCTTGCAGAGCCCAAAGGATGAGTATCACTACATTTGTTACCTGCTCCTTCCTAGAACTGAATCCCCAAAGCTGTACTGCTCAAGGCTGATAGATTGCACAGAGACCAGAAAGCCTTAGGTTTTGGAAATGAAACTATATTAGTATCCCCTGCTCTCAGAGAAGTGTGAAAGGGAAGAAACATTTAAAAGCATCAAAAAGACTGTATACTGGCACTGCTCAACAACTCTGGCAGGTCACAAATGCTGATTGTGAAGGAGTCATCTCTTGACATGCAGATATCTTGGCCTTTAGTGATGGTGAGGGAGAAGCTAGTGAAGAAAGTACAAAACCAGTTATGGCAAGATGCTGTTAAAATCCTTCAGTTGTGAAAAGTTAACTGGAATGTGTCAGGGGCTCTTCAAACAATGCAAACTTTGCAGTAAGGAGCTGAGAACAGATTGCTTTTTATAGAACAGTCCTATAGGGTGGTATGAATTCCCTAAAATTCAGATTTTATTAAGTAGTCATGCTATTCTTCTTTTTCTCTGACAGCAGTATAAATGAATTCGAAGGTGTTCTGGGCCTAGAAAAATGGTTTGTTTGGTCCTTCTGTTATTAGGACAGTGATCCCAATTCCTTCAACTTAAAAGGCTGTAGAGAGTTTACTGCTTGTCAACATTGTCCTTGATTGCTTGTTGCAGTAACATAAAAGTCAGTACAGTGAATCCTGTTAAGGGGAACTGACTCTGACAGGGAGGAGAGAGGCATGTTTCTGATATGAAGTATGGAGATAATGAAAGGAAAATTGAGACAGAGTTATTTCTAATGACAGGCATAGTAAGATTCAGTTGGGAGAAGGAAAAGTAACTTCTTTTTCTTTGAGTTTTAGTTTGGTAGGAAAGAATAGACTGAACACCTCTGGCAGGCAGGATGAGAGGTTGCTAAGCTGCTCCTCTGCTGCAATAGTCATCCCAAGGCCCCTGCCTGGAAAAGAGCCCTGCTGTGTGAAATGCACATGTGCACACAACTCACACACCAAAACAGTCTCTGCACTGGACAACTTGCAGCAGAAGGAAGGAAAAAGAGAGGCATCCCAGTCCATCCAGTGTACAGCTCTTCTCTGCTGCCAATGGTCTCTGTCAGGGCAGCATTGATCAGTCAAACAAGCCCATTTGGAATTCTGTTCTCTTCCTGCTCTTAGAACAGCAGACCAAAAGCAGAAGAAAATATGAGGCACCTATAGGAAAAGATATGGGCCATAGTTACATTTACAGTATCTAACTGCCCGTTCCCTGCACTTTATTTTGAAAAGCCCAGTGATTTGCTCAGTTGAAAATTTTCCTGCTTTATTTGTTGTTTCTCTTTGCCAGGAAGTCTGTCATCCAGCTAGACCTAGCTAACACCAAGAAAGCTCTGATTGTACCTGCCTTTGAGACCCTACGCTACCGCCTCTCTTTCCCCAAGTCAAAAGCAGAGCTGTTATCTATGTTGGACATGGGAACCCTCTTTACATTCAGGTAATGGAAAGTACTGTTGAACCTATGGTCATTATCTCTGTTTTTTATGTTCTTCTGAATATTTGCTTCTCTCTCACTGTCAGCTGCATTAAGAAACTTATTGGAATTTTTTTCCCTTTTCATAGAGAGGCAGTGAACAGAATCGTGTGGATATGTTCTGTCTGTAAGCTCAGCATTTTATCTCATATTACAGTCCTCTGCTGAAGGACTTCACTTGTTAAATCGAATTTGTTTTAGTTTCATCATTTTTTATTGCGCTTCAAAATCAAGCATGACCATTACACTCAAGTGCGTGTAATTTACTTTTTGGCTGCCAAATACTGTCTGGGTTGCTTTGTCTTCTCACGTGACTAAAAGCAATGTATCTCTGCTCACTGGTTCTCTTCCTTACTGGAAAAACAAACACAGGCTTGCCTTACGCTCTTTTAAAGTGTGAAACAGCTGCTTAAATACCTAGAGTTCCTCCGTGCAGAGGCAAGAGAATACTCTGACTAGAGGCTAAGAAGCAAAGAACACCTAAATCTGGAGCTCCTCTCTGAAGCAGACTCCTTTTGTGGCTCTGAACAAGTCACTTGTGTTATCTGCCAGACTCTTCAGTTTTAAAATGCAGCTACCAGGGGTTAACCGTCTCTTGGGTGTGTGTGGTAAGGTCTGATTAGCAGACATTTGTAAAGCATCTCGCTGATGGGAAGAGTACAATATGGCCTTATGATGTTGCACAGAGAGGGGGCTTAGGAGACCTGCGTTCTCTCTTCAGCTCTACTACTGCCCTGCTGAGAGGTGCTACATGAATCACTTTGCTTTCTTACATCTCTGTTCTCCATCTCTGAAATACAGGTAACAATGTTCACCTCTCCTTTTTGCAGTATTTTGAGATCGAGAGATAAAATCCATGAAAAAGCTAGGCATTATCCATGGCTGGGGCAGCTCAATATCATACCTCTCCCATCTTTCTCTTACTTTAGAACTTACCTCACACTTTTCCCATTCCCTATATTACACACCCCTCCTGTTGAAGCGACCAACCTTCCCTCATATGGTTGCATGCACATGTCATGGCAGACAGCCTGTGTGAGTCTGGAAAACGTAATTCTGATCAGTGTCAGAATTCTCCCAGTGACTGCCTTGAAACAGAAACTTGAGGTGACTGAGAGAGGCATGCCTCTGGAAAATTACTTAAGGATACTGATGGAGCAAGTGCCTTTCCCTCTGCCATCATTCTTTAACAGTCAAAAGACGTAAAAATTAACAAGACATCTGTTGATAGAAAATAGTTGTCTCTCCCGTAGCTGAGAGAAAAAGTCCTTCCGGTGGAAAATAACACCCTCAGGATTTTCAGATGTTGCATTCCACCAGCAGTCAGCTGCACAGTGGTGGCCTTCCACTGAAGATTTCATCTTCAAGCTATACAGCATGTTGGTGTGTTACGTACACAGCTGGATGTGAAAATCCTTTCTCAAGTCTCACTCAGGCAAAAATATCTTTAACATCAGTGGGAGTTTTTCCAAAGCAAGGTTAAATAAGAATTGAAGGACACGGAGACTGTCGCTGGTGTACATATTAATGTAGGATACATTTTACAAATGCTTCCCCGGTTTGTTTTGGCTCATTTCACTGCTCAAATCTATCAACAGTCACAAAGCAGCTGCGATCGGGTCTGAGAATTTCCACCTCCACCTTCAAGGTGCTTTAATAATGCTGCAATTTGACGCCGAGCAGGTGGGAGTGAGCTGGGGAGGACTGCTGTGACAGTGATTGCTGAGAGTGCCTGCAGCATCCCAGTCCCTCACACCACACGCTAGATTACAATCTTTCCCTCACTGAAATTGCTTTTGTCACCTCTTTTCGAAATGGTGACCTTTTCTACCTCTGGGCAGCTAAGAAGTACACAACGGCTCTCAATTACATCCCTCAGTCACCAGCAGAAGAAAAGAGAAGACAAGTGAGCATCTGTGGCTGGCAAGGTGTGCTGTGTGAAACCCTCCACCAGAGCAGGGGCTCTGTGCGAGCTCGCTGGCTCCCTTGACAGCTGGTGGCTGGGAGTGTGCTCCCGAGGATGTGCCTGCTCAGGGCCTGGCTAAGAGCTGGTGAGCCACAAGTGTACTGCCCACACACATCCAGGCACAGGGGAAACCACATCATCATACTGAGAAAACATAAAAAGCAGCAACTGATTAACTAATTAACTGATTGCATCCACAATCCAGCAAAATGTTTAAGCATCTGAGAGCAGAACTGGGAAAGTTCTTCCTTCCCCAAATTATCTTTCGCATTGAAACAGGAAGCTTAGGGGGACAAGGCAGGGAGGAAGAACACTCTGAGAAGAATAACTACTTCATTTTGCTAACTTTAGCAAAGTTTACTGTAGTTTTGACATTTTATTTAAAATAAAAGCAATCAGTAATGTAAATAAAATGGAACATTGGATCCAAAGTGGAGGAGGAGGAGGAGGTGTGGTGTGTTCCAGTTGTTTTCCATGAACCGTGGGAAAGAAACTCATCGTGATTTTAGGGAGATCAAATTACTTGGTTTGGGTTTTTCTAAACTGCCAGTGTAGTGAAAAATATGTTGTTCACAATTTTCACAAAGTTCTCCAGGGACTCAGTCAGATTGAGCGCGGCCTTAAAATTCAGCGTGTATTTAAGTCTTGAGTGAGAAGGGCCTGAGCAGAAAATTACATTTATTCATTTGTCCTGTGAGATGGAAGACCAGTTTAGGCAGTGAACCTCTTCTCACAACTGCATCATCGATAGTAAAGTCTCTTGGAAACAACTCATCCTTTAATGGGAGCCTCCTCTCTATGGCACTCCACAGAGTGCTGCCTGCTTACCTTTCTTTGCAGTACAGTTCATGTAATCAGCCATTGACCAAGACCTAGTTCCAGCAGATTGTCTGTGTATGAACCCATATATATTGCATGTACAGATGTGTATGTAATCCGATAATCCTCTCACAAGTCTTGTTTTCAGTCTAATTATTCTTCTGTCACTGTTGTGTGCACACCTCATTTGAGCATCCTGTACTCATTTACCTCTTTGTCCAGACCTTAGCCGTCCTTTCACCTCTCTTTCCTTCCACTCACATCAATCACTCTGAAGAGGCAAGTAAATAGTCTCTGTTGTTATTTGGTTTTGTACAATCAAGTCTGCTCCTTCCTTTCTGCTTTGTTTTGTCTCTGCAACCCCAGTTCCGTATTTTCCCTTAATTGTCTCTTCCCAATTATTTATTTTTCCCTGCTAGTTTGCTCTCTTGACTCTCTGAGGTTATACTTGCGCTGCTACAGGTGCTTACACTGGTATCTCCAAAAAGGGTGGAAAGAAATTGAACTCTTTTTATGGTTAGTATCCTGTTAACCCCTGTTTAAATCAGTGGGAGAGTGTTACTAGAGTAACAGCAGCATTTGGCTGCTTCTCTGCAGGAATCTCTCAATTAACTGAAGTTTGTATGGGGCTTTGAAGATACAAATCACTTCATAAGTGTTTAGCAGTCATTATTATTATTATTATTATCATAATTAATTTCAAAATGCCAGAGGTAGGATTTCAGAAGATACAGCACCCTTCGCAATCCTATATCACTTTTAACCCCACATTGTGACTGATGGTTTTTTTTTTTCCAGCACAGATAGCTGCACGTTAGTGACTGGGCAGGTTAGCCACTTATCTCCAAAAGAGGCCAAGAAAAGAGACAGGTCTTTTGGCAATGATTCCAAAGGGCATTAAGGATTATAAGCATCTTTGTGAATCTGGCACTGCTTTCTAATAATCTCTAGAGAATTATTTCACTGTCGGTTTTTTTAATACAGAAGGGTTTTGTTTTTTCCTGGTCCTCAGGCGAGATATCTGAAAGTGATGCAGCCTGTTTACAGTTTAGAAATGCAGCATACAAAGGACCATACATTGTTTGTGACCCCAATGCCATCCTCATAATTCAGTCTTCCTGCACTGCCCTGAACAGAGAGTCAACAAAGCTGAACACTTCTGATTCTCCTGTTATAAGCCATACAAATATGTCTGAATGAACACTCCTAGGCTATGATTTTATATTCCTGTTTTTAGCAATGGCTTAGAATGTTATGAGACTTTCTGGGATGGAAGCATTACATCATGTTGTAATTTTGCAATATTTAATACTCAAATCCCTTCACTTTTAGCATGTGAGTCATCCCTCTGAATTCAATGTACCTTACTTTACAAATTGGCAGGATATTTGTTTTGTCCCTTCTGTTGCATATCTGTCTCAGTGTTGTAATACAGATACCTGCTATGCCTTTGTTCCGTTAATTAATCTATGAATCTGCAGAAAGAGCTTGTCTCATTGATTTTTGGAAAAGTGTTAGAATAAGTGGGCAAGAGAGTCATTGACCCTGGCACTAATGGGGTGCATTCAAGCTGTGCTAGGAAGAGACCTGCTGTGACCTAAACAAGATTAACAAAATATAAAAGGATCTTTTTCTGTAAATCAAATTGATTACCTTTCTGAGGATCACAGGAGTACTCCCCACAAAGTAGAACTTAGAGCAGAAAGCCTTTATGTAATATTTTACTTATTAATGTAATTATGCATCTTGGTTCCTGCTATAGTAATAACTGTAATTAATAAAATGGAACATCTATCCAGAGCTGCAGGTGTCTCTCGTGCAAATTATAAAATTGCCTATAAAACAGATCATGAATGTCACTATGGTGGGGAAATAGCTAATTTTAGGGACCTTATCTGAGCTGCAGATTTCCACGCCGATTTTAGAGCACCGACCAATGCAGCTGCTTGGTTGCTAGGAATAAGACACAGCACTTGCAGTGCAGGTGAACTGACAGGGTACTGTGTAATTGTTCCTCACATTAGCATGAGGTACTGTTTTCACACTATCCTTCACCAACTAGATGTGTTTAAGCATTGAGCTCTGGGAGGCATGCTGGAAATAGTCCTAGAAATCGCCTCCGACGCGTCCTGAAAATGATAATGTAAACTGTAAGCTAATGTCCTTATTTTTGAGCACTTCATCTAACAGGTAACATTCTGTTGCCTCGCCAAGATGCTTTCTATCTAATTGCCTCCCCACGTCCCTGCCGCTTATGTCTGTTTCAGGTACCACGTCTGGACGAAAGGGCACGCGCCAACAAATTTTGCCAAGTGGCGAACAGCCACCACCCCCTACCGCGTGGAGTGGGAAGCAGACTTTGAGCCATACGTCGTGGTGAGGAAGGACTGCCCGGAGTATGACAGGCGCTTTGTTGGGTTTGGCTGGAACAAAGTAGCTCACATCATGGAACTGGATGCACAGGTGAGGAGATGACACACGAGTATCTCACCCAGGGCTCTGCGGCAGGGTTGTTACAACGAAATCTGTGTGCTGTAGGAAGGTGTCGTGCTTTGCATCACCAAAGTGTCCATCTGGCCTTACTGAGCTCCTGAGTGAGTGCTTCTTTAGTTGGGAACACTCAGTTTGATGCTTGGCAAGTATTAAATGAAGAACTGAGTCTGAGTTAATTTGTCAGTTCTGAGAAAGTCATCGTTTTGCAGAGGCACAACCCCTGTAGTGCTCTTCTCCTGACCGAAGCATTGCAGCAGTTGTTGCCAATTGCATCACTCATTAGGGAGCGTGTAGACCTCGCTGGATTTTTTTCAGTTAAATCGAGGTTTGTGAGTCCCAAATGCTAATTTAGAATTCAAAAACTAATCTTCAGTTGAATTCAAGGCAAGCATCTTTAATTTCTGGCTGGGATTTACAGCACATTTCTGTAAAGCCACAGTCTTTACATTTCCAAAGTCTGGGGCTGTGGAGCAGACTCTAAAGGATCCAGGTATTTGAGCCTTGGGCTACCTGCTTCTTGGATCTGTGATTTGGGATGAAGCTGCTGGGCAGAATTTATAAGAATAAGGATGCAGAGAAAGCTCAAGAGTCCCAGACTGGCACCAGAGCTCTCGGAGTTGCCAAGGTCCCTGCTGCCAACCTAGATCTTAGAGGCTGGCAGTGACTATGGCTCCATGGGAGCCCAGTGCTGCTGCTCACTGAAATGGCAGGATTTGCATCGCCCTGCTGTTCTTGGATGAGGAGCTGCCCACTGTGCTAATCAGCAAGGTCTGGGTCATGGCATTTCTTTTTAGTTTGGGTTTGTTATAGGTTTTTTCCGTTTGGTTTCAATCCCAGTGTTTGAGCTAGTAGCATTTCATGCTAACCAAAAAAACAGGTTTTGACGGTCTGTGTCCTCCTGTGTTAGCTTCTGCTATGAATCTGGAATACAGCAGATCCTTCTCTGCTCAAGTCTTACCAGCTTATGTGAAACACAGCAGCACAAGGCTTGGAGCAAGTTAGTGTGAGATTGTGTCTCTGGGGTGTGGCCTACAGTGTATTTGTGTGCAGGCATGTATGGGAAGGATATTCTCTACTTCTGCTTACGAAACCACAGGGTCACCTTGGGCTGGCAGCCACTTGCCCTCTGTTTGCTGATGACATTCCCAACAAATTCGTACCTACTTATGTTGAGAAAAAATTATAAAGACTAGAAAAAAAAATTGTCCCTTATATTAATGTTAATAATACTTTGCTCTGCTATAGTGCTGTAATTTTCCAGTGCACTTTCCAAGCACTAATCAATTAACCATCAGTTGTGGAGCGTGCCAGGGTAATGGTTTATTATTTGTTAATATGGGTAACAAGGCTTATGTTCCCAGTGGCAGCCCTTATGTAGGACTCAGGATTTAACTCTTTTGTTCAGAAGTGTCTGCCCAGCACAGAGATTCACATGTGGGAAATGGAAACATTTTTCGAAGCTGATCATAGCACAGTTATTTTAAATGACCATTGGGTTGGAATTAACTCTGGGAAATTTTCTCACTCTTCCAGCCTTGAATACATTCAAAAGAAGTTTCATTTTCTCCTGTAGCAACATGGGTATTGGCAGGTTCTCCCACAAAATGAGCCTGGAGGAGACATGGGATGGCACAGCTACTTCCCCTGTGGCTTTCCTGTGCTTTGGGGTGTGCACAGATCAGGTTGCTGCCAGCTGCTTGGCTGGCTTCATTACCAGCAGGCAGAGCAGCTTCTCAGTTATTTCACTGCTCCGCACAACTGCAGTGTCTGTCAAGAGGTCTGTTCCAGATCCCTTTCCAAGAGCCTGTGCCACTGTCGTCCCTCAGAGCAGGACATGGCATGGAGATGCTATCACTGTCATGCTGGGAGCATGCAGGTGTCCACTGAGCTGGATGCTGTACAAATACACAGATAATTCCAGTCTCCATCTAAAGAATTGGTAATCTGGGAGATGGGCTCAGAGGTTCCTGCAAGCACATTGCCTTTTAAACAGAGGCTTCCATGTAGTGGGGAGAGGTCATTAGGAAACCTTTCCCTACTTTTCCAGTGACTGTGGAACAAGACCATGAGCATCCCATTTTCCAGGACCATAGCCAGCATATTTCAAAGGGGATTATTAGCATGAGACTCACAATTTATTGTAAGGCTTTGTGTGCCCAAAGGCCATTCAGAGGGATGGGAATGCTGCTGTGCTGAACGGTTTGCACTGCAGAGCGTAGACAGCCCCTGACCTGCAGTGTTACAGGCTTGAGATGCAGAGAACAAAGAAAAGATTGTATGAGGGGGGATGCATCTTCCTCTGCAGCTCCAGCCCGTAATTTTAAGGTCCCTTGGAGACATCTTCTGTAGTTTGTAGTTTATCAGCTCTCCTCGCTCCACAGTGCCAGCCTTTGTTTTTGCGTTTGGTTCCCCATTATTCCTAAGCATCTTCCAGCTAAATAAATTCTGCCTGTGAGCATCAGATTATTTTGCTCTTGCTATACATTTTTCACTCCAAACAGAAGCTCAGAGGACCCCATTCCCATGTACAATACCATTGTGAGTTGGAACAAAGATTTACCACTGTAGCACTGTCAGGGAACACGTGTTCTCATAAGGAGGAAGGAGCTGCATCTGCACTCAGCTGTCCAACACATGCTGCTGCTTCATGTGTGTCTCTGGGAAGGCACTGCAGCCTGACCTCTACTTTGGGCTCACCAATACCACTGCCTGAGTTGCAAAATGGATCCACACTGTCTTCTGTTCACTTCTTTTCCATCTTAATTTGGCTTCATTTTTGGCTCTATAGGTCAAATACTTGGTTTCTGGTAGCCTTGTAACCCAGCAGCTTTCAGTCTTCTCCGGCTTCATCACAGGTTGTTAGGTGAAAAAAGACTTGCAGGGGAAACACTCAGGTTTACCAGCACAAGTGTGTTTTTTCCCATTAATCTCTTTCCCTGCTAAAATATTTAGGAGCACTCTGCCTCTCTGCTGCAGATATTCTTTGTCTCTGCACAGACTCCTAAATCTACAAGTGACTGGACATTGCAAGCCAGGGGAAGTTGGGCACCACTTCTTGTAAAGCCAGCATGCTCTGTGGCTGTTTCTTCCCTGACCAGTGTCTTATATAGAGAGGGTTAATGAGTCAATCCAGCAATAGCTGTAGATAGAAACTGTGTGAGAAAGTAGGAAATTTGCCTGTGGCGGCTTCGAAGTTTCTTTGTAATTTGCATCCAATACAACTCAGATTTCTTGAAATTCTGTATGAAAAAAGGGGTTAGGGTACTTTGCTTGGCTGCAGAATAATGTTCACATCCCTTACCCGGGGATGTGAACTTCCTTGCAGAAGATACCTGCTTGTTGCATATCTTACACTAATGAACTTTCAGCTTGTCTAAGAATCAGACTTTTTCTAGCTTCACTCTAATGATCATATATTTACCTGTAAAAAATGAAAGAATCTAACAGGAATAATTGAGACTTAAATTAACCATCATTTTTTTAACAACAAAAATTGTCAAAGAACTTGGTTAGATATAAACAGAATTAGTGAAGTAGTTTTACAGGAGAAGGAGAGTTAGCACAGTATCTCAAACTTCGTGAAGGAGAACTTAATTTGCGTAAAAACATCTCAAAGCATATGGAATTAGTAGGTGCATTTTCACACATTGCCTATAAATGGTATCATATTCTCCCCTTATTTCAGGTTTATAAATAGTTTTGGACAGTTTTGTCTCTGTAGGTATATTAGTATATAGGCAAAGCAACATATGCCGTGCAGTTTTGCCTTTGTAAATGTAGCTTATTCCAGCATCCCAAGCAAGATAAATTGTAGGGGCAAAGCCATGTTTTTGCACGGACACCTGAGACTCATGCTGTGTAGTCACAGCTGTGTTGTTGCAAGCACACAGGTGCAAAATCTGTACGGCAGACATGGCTTCAGGCGTGCCTTTCATGCCGTTTCCCCATTATTTGGCTTATATGGAGTAAAATGTTTTAAAACAGTTGGGTTTTTTTACCACAAGGGTGGTAAAACACTGGGGGAGTTATCCAGAGGATGGTGGATACCCCATCTCTGGAAACATGCAAGGTCAGGTTGGATGGGGTCTGGCAACCTGATCTAGTGGAAGGTGTCCATGCTCATTGCAGGGAGCTTGGTCTAGATTATCTTTAAAGGCACCTTCCAACCCAAACAATTCTATGATTTTATGAAAAGAGAAGGTAGATCTTTCATAAAACCAAAAGCTGCTTGAAAGAAAAAGGCAGCTTATTTGAGATCCCTGATGGGTTTGTTTTTCCTGAGACACAAACTGCGCTGTTACACGATGGAGCACGTTTGACTGTGGTGATGCCTCCTCCAGCCACCTAGAAACAGAGACTAGACAAGAGTAAGGGAATAAAGACAGGTATTTATTTGAAGGGCCTTCAAGGTACACCCTGGGGGAGCCAGAGGCTGCTTCCAAAAATTGGACCCCAAGATGGACGACAGGTCACGAGTTCTTCACACTTTTATAGGTTTGGATCATTTGCATATCAGGGTTAATTCTCCAATTAAAGCCCCAGTTTTAGCGATGTAACGCCCCTCAGCTTGCCCCCCTTAGAATCTTTAGTTTACACATTTTGGGCCTAAAAACAGCCTGGTTGTCCTTGAAGGCAAAGCCTGGAGAGGCTTTGTTATGTCTGCCCAGTACGAGAGAGCAGGAATTACAGGCTACAAGGAACTTCAGAGTTACACTCTAAGCAGTACAGGATTTAAAAATATAAAAGTTAAAACCTAAGGCATCAGTGGAGGTGCAGGAGGGATGCCTTGCAGGAGGGCCGGGGTCCCCCTCACAGCCGTGTCTTTGTCCCGCAGGAGTACGAGTTCACGGTGCTGCCCAACGCCTACATGATCCACATGCCGCACGCGCCCAGCTTCGACATCACCAAGTTCCGCTCCAACAAGCAATACCGCATCTGTCTCAAGACGCTCAAGGAGGAGTTCCAGCAGGACATGTCGCGCCACTACGGCTTCGCAGCCCTCAAATATCTCACGGCAGAGAACAACAGTTAGCGCCGTGGAGCCGGCGCTTGGCCAACGGGGACACCGAGGCGAGAGCCACTCGGCGTTTGGGGCCCGGTCTTCAAACTGAGAAATACTTTCTGTTTTTATATCATACTCGGCAGTTCTAACAGTAGAAATTTGAAGTGACATGTCTTCGGACTATGCTCATTCATCCCTTCCCCGACTACCCCAGGCCTGTCGGCTTTAGCATTCGTGAGGTGTTTGCGAGTGAGGCCGGCCGGGTGCCCTCCAGGCCACCAAAGGTGGGGACTGGGCAGGGGCCAGGATTGCACTCCGCTCTCTTGACTGCAGAGCACAGACAGACCTTCAGAATATAGGATTTCATGTTGCTATTTAATAATTTGACATGCTTTTTATCTGTAAAGGAAGATCTTCGGGTCGCTGTCCTGTGAATTTCAAATCTGCACTACTCTAAAAGGGAACTTTCACCTGTGAACTTTCACAGGAGCCCTGTTAACATGGATGACCTTGTTAATGCAGGATGAGCCAAAGGTCTGAATTAGCCTTGAAAACACAGGGGACGCTTATACAATACTGCACTCCTGAGAAGGTGTGTTACTGATTCAGTTGTATACATGATATTGGTTGGTCTTTTATTCTCAAATTAATTGTTTTATCAGGAAAATCCCCTATATCCCACCCTGCCTTTGCCCCAGTCCTAAATGCTGCTCCTTTCCTTGCCAAGGAAATATCTCCCTTGTGTTTCTTTGCCATCTTCAGTTTTGGTGGTCCAGTAAAGAAGATCAGTAGCTCTGCCAGAAAGTGAACAAAACTTGTCAGTTTAAGGTCTGTTTTCATCAGAGCAACTTGTTCACATGTGTCTCATAAGATAAAGAGCCCGGCTCTAACTCTTTATCTTTTTTAGGCAAGAACTGGATTTTACCTATAAGGCACATTGTACCAGGGGAATACTGATTTGTAGGCTCATTTCAGTGCTGCCCATCCATGAAGGCTCTGGGCCTTAGGCTTTAAGTGGACTTCTTTGCTGAACAGGGAATATAAACTAGTAAAAAGGCAACTAGTAGCCTTGGTGCTCTCCTGCTGCCTGCTGCAAGGTCTCAGAACTACTTCGTTAAAGGAGTTTATAATTAAAAGGAGCAGAACTGTTAGGAATAAACTCCCCATTGGACGGGGAGAAAAGAATGTGTTGGGAATCTGAGTGAGTGTTTGCTTGAACGTGGACTGGTCAAGTTCACAACATCGGTACACACAGGAGTTCGCTGGAGGGTGAACAGGAACCTAACAAGCAAAATGCAGAAAACGAGACACTGGACTTTTTGCCATTTTCTTTATCTTCAGTATTAATGTTGTGTTTACATGGGAGGAAGAGATGAGGTGCACTACCCGTTGCAGGGCTATTTGTAATTTCTGTTGCAATGTTAATAGAGAAAGCAGAAACAACTCAGTGAGAAATGTGTCTGTCTCCCTACCCCAAACCCCAAACAACCACATGTACCAATACCACTGCCTGAGCTGGGAAATGGGTCCACATTGCATTCTGTTCACATTTTTCCATTTTGTTTTTCAGCCATTGGACCTTCTACTTTCCTCCCCACCTCATCCCTCTAGAGCTTGGTTTTATTTCTAACCTGACATTTTGTGAGAGCTTTCTGTTACGGTGGAAACCACGCAGTTAAACCAGACATTTAAACTACAAATATCAGTTCATCATTCTGTGTATATATAAGAAAAGCCAAAAAAGGCAATATCTTTGACAAGAAATAAAAAGGGGAGGGAGGCTGTGTGTAGTTTTCACTTTTTCCCCTGGGAGTGTTGGCTGCATAAGAATATATCACTGCATAATTTTCCAAAGAGCTTTTTTTTTTCTGTTCTTAATGGCTTTATGTAAAGATTTACATAAAAAGCTGGAGAGAGACGGGAAGAAGTGAAATTAGTGCTCAGTTCTGGCTAAGATACATTCTTTTTAAACCATCAAGGTCTTAACTCCCCAAGTTCTGTATTACCATTAAAGGCACAGGTCACTGTGCTGACTGAGAACGAGAAGAACCCTGCAGCACAGAGACTGTTGATAAGCTAGTGTGCAGAAAGATCCCAAAAGCTGACCTAGGAGAGGCTGACACTCATTGTACCTACATAAAATCTCCAGTCACAACTTCCCTGTGGCCACCATTATGTTCCATACGTATTAAAGATTTTCATTTCCAGATGTACGTTTCTCCTTGGCTTAACAACGTTGCCCAAGGATGGCCTGGATTGCCCTACAGCAGCATAACCTGTACATTATTGGGCTGTACCATGATCAGCATTCTTCTCATTATTCTCTTCTCAGTGGTCATGTGATGAGGATGGGGAAGCAGGGAGGTGATAATTTGCTACTTGAGTGACTGTACAATGAGTCGTGGGACCTCCTGGGTAGGCCTAGGTGTACTGGCTGGTGTAACCAGCTCAGAGATTGGTAGTAGGTACAAAGAGTTCCTTTTTTTGTCCTTATAGACACTCTACTGACTTGTATCTGTCATGTCATGTTTGTCTCTGTGCTTCATAACTTGAGAGGTGTGGGGCTTGGGAGTTTTTAGCACATTTCAAACAATTTACCTGATAGCAAGTTAGGATTACGTATCTGTCTGTAACTGCCAGGGCTTCTCCAACACCGTGAAAAAATCCACCACCAATGACAAAAAAAAATCCCCGACTCAGTTATAACACTGACTGTCTTCCAGTCCTCTGCTGTAGTAAGTATTTGCTAGGAACTTTGTTACTTAATTCTCAGTTTTCTCCTGAAATCTTCCAGAAATAGCAGATAAACCTGGTGACTTAATGCCTTTGATTTATTGATTTGTTCCACCAACTTCTCTCTTAAGTCTTCAATCTATGACCTCTCCTTATCTTTGGTATTTGGAAAGTGTGAGTCTCTCATTTAGATACCACTCCAGCACCCTCTCGGTGAAGACTGATGCAAATAAATCATTTAGATTCTTGACAATGTCCTTATTGTCTTTAATTGTTTCTTCTACTTGTTTGGGGTGGCCTGCCAATTATCTCCACTTTCTACTTTTGGTGTGCTTAGCAAATGTTCATTTTCAGTTTTAACTTCCTACTGTTTGCTCTTCAGATTCCCTCTTAGCTTCCTCAAACTCCATCCTAACTATTACATACCTTCCTTCCAGCTTTACACAGTTTTATTTCCATTCTCTGAAGGTTTCCTATTTGGCCTGAATAACTTCTAAAATTTCCCATTTAGTCATACCAGCATTTCCTTGTCTTTGTCTTCCATTCATCCAGGGGGTACCATACTCCATGGCTATGAATCAGCCCATTCTATTTTAATCTGAGGATTTCAGTTTTTCTGTTCCTTTTATTTAGAGCCACTGATTCTTTAAAAAGAAAAAGAGGTTTTTGTTTTTTAAATTTACATTGAATATCACCCTACTAGGTTTTGAGGGTATTTTCCTCCTTAACCTTCCTAAATGCTCACCTTTTCTTAATCAGAGGATTAGAAATAAAATATTACAAAAATTGGGCTCTTATCTTGACACATTTTGTTCTGTGTCTCCCTTTTCCCTCTCCACTACAAAACATTGACATTTAGGAGTCATTGCAAACTTTTCAAGTCCCAACGCCTGAACTGTGTATTTTCCAGCACCTTCTGACATCCCACCACATTTTAGACATAATTATTATTCCAAATAATAACCTGCTGCCTGGCACCTAGTCCTCCTATTTTTGTTTTCATGCTTCTCCCTACGATGTAACAGGTTCTGCAAGTTCAAGTTTTGGGCCAAACACTTATTTAATACCTTATCATAACCTTCTGATATGTTTCCATGATTTTTCTCTGTTTTCACAATAGAGGCACACACACACACACACACATATATATACACATGCCTTCAAAAGTTTGGCTGTAGTTTCCATCCCATCATTTTCTAGCTAAGGATCATCTACCATTTGCCTATCTGGCAGACCTAGAAAATGTCTTTGTTTATCCTGGATAGTTCTTAGTATCTGTCAGGTTTTTTTCCAAGCCCTAGTTGCAGTAATTCCTTCCAGCCTTGCCACTTTCCTATGTGCACAATCTGGTCCCACTTCACGATTTGCTGTTATTTTTCTATTAGTAATCATCATCTTGGACTCCATGGCATAAAGGAATTAGCAGCTGTACCTGCAGTTCCATTGCCTTAGTTAGACTGAATATGACATATGCTCCCATTACTTCTAAAGTACTGATTTTTTACCTGGTTGGTTTTATGGGGTTTGTTGGTGAATCGTAAGCTGCATTTTCCTTTTACTGCAACAAGCAGAGGCACTTTGCAGTGTTATTTGCAGTAGCTGTTGCAGCAGAGTAAGCCCTGTGTTAGAGGGAAAAGCACAAAAACCTCGTCAGAATCGTAGCTGCTGTTTCTCTCCACAGGGGGAAATAAGGGCCTAGCACAGCTGAGCAGTTTTATAAATGCCCTGCACAAAGCACATTGCACATTATTTTCTGGTAGGTATAATCATACATCGTCCAATTAAATATGAAAAATACATTTTTAATGTTCTCATTTTTATGTGCAGTTCTACCCAGAAGATAATGCATTTCCTTCTCTGTCTTGCCAGTTTCCCCCATTACTCCAGCCTTCCTAATAGCCCCATCTGTTTTCAGCTGAGGAAGATTAATGACCAGAAGCACTGGGAGTCCTGGCAAATCAGCAGAGATATTACTCTTAGGTATTGCTCAGGACATTCCTTCCTCCTCTGCCAGATACTGAATGGGTGTTCCTCAGGTTTCAGGGCAGCAGCAGCAGAACATAGCAAGCTCAGCAAGTGGGGTGAGTGTCATTATTTATGAACTTCAGCCAGGTCTAACACATTTAGTGGTGGGAGTGCTAGAAAGAGAATGTATCATTGTTAGCTCAAAACATATTTCAATATTAGGGAAAAAACCCAGCTGTTTCTGCAGCTCCACTAAGTGAGACTGGAATAAATAAGTCACTTGTAGACAATGCCAGCCAATAATCAGGTATTTCTACTGCAGTATTGAAAATGCAAAAACATTGATAGCTCAGTGAAGTCATTTTTAGAGTAGTAATTAATATTGTATATTTAGATGCTGTGTTTACATCCAGACACTTAGGTGTATTGGGGATTATTTGAAGATTGTTACTTTGTTTCGCAATATAAAATTGCTTGGAAAAAGCTGCTGGCTGTGCACAGCAAATTATGGCTCAGGAAATGCTTACAAACGTGAATTTAGAAAAACCTTGCTTTTTTAGGAGTTTGGTTTTATCAGTAGTTACACATTTCCAAAAAAGAACACAAAGTCCTTGAGAATTTCAAAAGGAGCTGGGTATGCATCAGATGGCTGGAACATTTTCCTCTTGCCCCTACTTGGGATTTGGGGTTAGTTTACAGAGTAGAATTATGGTGATGAGCTGAAAAAAATAGTCTGGGAATTAGAAAGCCAGCCAAATATTTGTTTATGTGGTCAGTCATACAAACATATTTGTTCAGACGTGTTAGTGGATACTCCAGTCAAAGTGTTAGCTAGCTCACTGAGGTTGTCAGGATGCAAGCAATCTGAAGCCCAGGCTAAGAGTTTAGTATCTGTTCAGTCATTCTGTGTAGTTTCCCCTCATATGGTGAGAACAGCTTCCTCACTCCCAGCAAGTTCCTCTTTCTGTAGGGTTAAAATGTCTTAAACCTCTGCAACGTGAATTTGTGGAAGTCACTACGCAGGTAGCAAAGGCTGCATTTTAGAGCTCCCTGGTCCATTGCCACAAGACACAAGATTTCATTCCAAATGAAACAGTTCTGACCTGAGGTTAATTCTCTGACCGGAGATTTAGACACCCTACCTTCACCAGATACGTTCAAGAAGAGGTCCCCAAATATGTTAGGTCAAGTAATTCAAGCCAAGCTTAGCCTCTTTCTGAGTGTTATGACAATATAATTGTGAGTCAATGGATGTGTGAATTTCCAGCGTTAACCATTTTATCACAAGGCTTGTGATAAGGCTCCAGAATCAATCATGTGGAAGTTAAAGGATGTGAAATTTCAAGTTGCTGATGGAGTTGGTGATTTGCTCATGCAACTTCTTTCTGTCCCCTCACACATACGTAGTAAGATGTAGTCTGTACACGATTCTTTGTTCAAGTGTTTTTTGGGGGAATTCCCTTTCATTCTAAGCACAGAGTGGATGATATGTGAGTGAATGAAACAGCTGGGTGATACTTCTTTTTACTTCTTCTTTCATTGAGGTTTTCATAATACAGCAGCCTTGATTTTGAGCAAAGACAGACTTTTTTTTTCCCCCAAGGGATAGTTATAAACTGTGGTTTAGGAAAATCAATAATCCCTCGTGCTCTCAGGCTTTCTGAGCAGAACACCTGCAGTTCTGTTCTACAGGCTTTTCTGATGTGGAGGGGATCCTGTGAAGCTGATGGAAATTACACATTCAGAGGCCTTGTAGCACTCACCCCCAGCTTACAAATGCTAACAGCTGAACTTGCAAGAGTGATGAATCCCAGCACTGTCCAAGCATGTCTGCTCCATCACTGGGAGCACTCTAGAGACTATCTGTCAGGTAAGCAAAGAAAAATGGAGTAAATAATTGGAAGTAGGGCTATGATGGGTTTGTTTTAAGTAGCCACATTTCCAGAGGAATGAGGAAGATGTAAGCATTTTGAAGTCCCTCAGAAGATCTGTTCATAGGATATGCTGGACTAAGCTAATTCTGGATTTGTGGCATTTCTTATCCACCACTGGCCAATGTGGCCCACCTGCAGTAAATTCTAATGATTGTAAAATTCTTGAAAGTCAGCACTGGGATTAAACCATTCTCAGCTAAAAGATGTTTAATTTGTTTCAATTCTTTGGATTCCCACACTGATCTTTTGGTGCTCTTCAGAAAAACGAAAGAAAGAAAAAAGATAATAGCAGCTTGATAACAGTAGGAGTCTGACTATCCAGACTTTCTTAAATTGTCAGCACTGAGGTCAATGGTTGGGGCAAAGCTAGAGTTAGTGAGGTTCATAGAATTTCTTCTTTTGATCTGCCTGTGGAACTCTTGTTCCAGCAGTGCTCTCCAGTGATGCTGTAAGGGAAGGAAGAGCTTTCCAGCCCAGATTGATCCATGAACTCTTCATCCAGTCAGACCTAACCACCAGCAGCAGGAAAGAAGCAGCACCACTGCTTTTGAGGTTTTTTCGATGGCAGTAGTGAGTTCAGTATGAAATCTGTTATTCTGATGACAGATTTTGCTGAGCTTTTCTGTATTTTAGATGTACACTTGCTGTGAGTGACAGAGGCCCCTTGGGGTTAGGAAAAGATGGGACTCAGCAGTTTGCTGGTCCAGAATGAGAACAAGAGATGTGTGTATTTTCCCTTGACACCTTGCTCAGTGTTCACTAATTATATTAGCACCAATTAATCCTGACCTGAGGACTCAGTGTTCAGGCCAGGCAATAAGCTTCTGCTGTCTGTGTTGATAAGAGAAGTGACAGATAAGCGAAATTATGTTTTCTGTCCACAGCATCAATGAATATTTCCATATTGGTTCAAATGGCTCACGGAGAGTTTACATCTTGTATTTCTCACTGTTAAGGCTTATTCAAAGAACAGCAAAGGCAATTTAAAAAAAAAAAGCTACTGAGTACTGTAAGGACCCACAAGGATTAACATTCACAGAGAGTCATCAGTATAGAATATCCACCAAGTTAACCTGCCAGCTTTTGTCATGAATGCAGAGAATACAGGCACTATCATCATCCTTCTGTTTACACTTCATAGAGCAAAACAAATGCATGTACTAAAAACAGCTCTCTGAATCAGATCACCCAAGACACAAATATTTTCTAAATTTTATTGCTTTCATTTCCATTTTCATAAGTGAAATTAAAAGTTTGCAAAATATTTTTTTATTCGTATTGTTCAATTTAGATATTTATATTCACAGTTGAACATGAGTCAGCAGTGCCCTGGCAGCCAGGAGGGCCACCCATGTCCTGGAGGGCATCAGGCACAGCAGCACCAGCCAGGCAACGAGGGGATTGTCCTGCTCTGCTCTGCACTGGGGCAGCCTCACCTCCAGTGCTGGGGGCAGCTTTGGGTGCTGCAATAGAGGAAGGACCTAAAGCTGTGTCCAAAGGAGGGCAACAAGGATGGTGAAGGGTCTGGAGGGGAAGCTGGATGAGGAGAGGCTGAGATCATTTGGTTTCTTCAGCCTGGATAAGAAGAAACTTGAGGGGAGACCTCAATGCAGTCTGCAACTTCCTCATGAGGGGAAGAGGAGGGGCAGAGACTGATCTTTTCTGTATGGTGGTCAGTGACAGGACCCCAGGGAATGGCCTAAAGTTGTGTCAGGGAGATTTAGGTTGGATATCAGGAAAAGTTCTTCACTAGAGGGTGGTTGGGCACTGGAACAGGCTCCCCAGGAAGTGGTCACAGCACCAAACCTGACAAAGTTCAAGAAGCATTTGGACAACGCTCCCAGGTACATGGTGCCTGAGATTCTTGGGGATGGTGCTGTGCAGGGCCAGGAGCTGGACTCTGATCCTTGTGGGTCCTTTCCAACTCGGGACATTCTGTGATTCTATTCTATTTATTTTGATATGTTGCAGCTGTCTTCTGCATCTGTCAGACTTGAAAACATCACAGCATTGTCTGTGGAAGAGAACAGAACTGAGGGGTTGTTGAGTTGTCCTCCACGTTAGTGCAGAGAAAGTCTTTCCTGTAGCCTGGGGGAATTTTTAATTCCTTTGTGCTATCACAGGCTTTATTTCTATCTTAGCAGTGTCTCTTCCAGTAAGTATGAAAGTCTACTGGCTTATACTAGACCACTGCATGAGTTCATTACTGGAGCAATGTTTCTCACAAGGCACATGAGCCTCCACACAAATTTATTCTGCAGGGGTTTTTTTCAGTTTTAATCTTCAAGCTTACACCTGAAGAAAAAAATTCATCACTTTGAAGCTGTAAAAATGGGTTCACTATGTTTTGTTTTATTTTTAACATACTCAGTTTGTTCAAACTTTTCTGTCTACTACACCCATAGACCTTCCAGGAAAATACTGTTTTGAGAGGAAGAGAGTCATTGGAAATAGTCCAGTGAGGCCAGAATCAGCAGCTTTTATGAGGGTTAGCAATCTACTCAAGCCAGAAATTTTAACACAGGTTTTTAATATTTACAAATTTCCCCCTATTTCTGTAGGGTTCAATTTCAGGATCCTTCTTCAGCCAGCCCATTCTTGGGTTTTCTTCACGTTCCGCAGCCCTATATCCATGTTTATTCCAGACTTAGATTGGTGTTGACAGGTATTTTAAAGACAATATAGACAACTTCCACACTGCTGAGATCTGGTTATAACTATTACGTAGAGGAAAGACATTTCTCCATTGCTGGCTCCCTTAAACTATCGAGAACATGTTAAATTTTAAAAAGAGAAAAAAAATCCTTGGCCTGCTGGAGGAGAGGGGAGGAGAAGACTTAGACCTCTAATGCCATTAATGCCAAAACAATGCTTAATCCACTTCTCCTCCCTAGGGTACGCAAAACCTGATGAAGGGTAGCACCAAAGTGATCTGAATACCAAATGAATCTCACAGTGCCAGAATCCTTAGTTATTAGGTGCCAAGCTGGAGCCATTCAGGCCCTGACTCAGCCCATGCAACTTGGCAGCTATCTGAGACCCATGGTGTGGGAGTTGGTCATGGAGTCATGGAATCATTTAGGTTGGAAGAGACATCTAAGATCAAGTCCGACCATAAACCTGACACTGCCAAGTCCACCATCAACCATGTCCCTAAGTGCCACATCTACACATACCTCTGGGGATGGTGACACTTCCCTGGATAGCCTGTTCTGGTGATTGACATCCCTTACAGTCCCCTTCATTTCCTTTGAGAGTCCATGGAGTGAGCAGGACTTCAGAAGAGGGCATTTCAGTTCACCTCAGCACCACATCACCCTTCACTCTGTGATTAGCAGAAAAGGTTACAGTGCTGGTGGTGCTTCAGGTGTATACACATAACATGGGACAAATCTGGGCCACTGAGATCAGTTTTAGAGCTACCACCTACTCATTTAAGATCGCAGGTGTCAAAATCCCCTGGAAACTAAGCAGTAAGTGCTACAAGGCCTTATACTCGGCATTAGCTGACAAACTTGAGAACAACAATCCATATGAAGGAAAAGGTGTGGGTGGATCAGCCACGGGAGGGGGTTGATTTGTGGACTCCAGAGAGTGCTGCATGTTGTGACAGGCAGCTTGTGCTAACAGCCAGGAAAGCACTCGTTTTCAGCACAAAACCGTGGGCTTCATAATGGTGGTTAAAATATTACCCCTGGCGCTGCTGGTGGGGTTGTGCCAGGTTTGTTGTGATGTGTCAGCCAGCACATTTCCAACAGTGCAGGTAAGAAACTGTGAGAAAGAAGGAGTAAAAACCCCCAAAAATGGCTTTTCACATGTGTTTCTTCTTAAGACTCAAACCTCATTCTTTTTCTCTCATTACCAAGGTGATTCTACATTCTCCAAGGGAAAACGGGAATGCCGTGACCTTTAGGGTGAGCTATGCACGAAACAAGGCTTGTCATTTTCTTGCAAGGCTTGTGCCACTGAAGGTTTTGAATCTCCAACTCACCACCTTGAATTTCTCAATATATTACCTGACAGGCTGTCCTTCTGCTTCAGTTAATATGGAAACTCTTCTGTTTCTCTCCCCAGCTTGGGGAAAGATTTTTAAGTAATGTTTCAGGAAATAGAAAAGAAAAATGTGTCTTCTTATGCTGCCCCATCTCCCAAGCGCCTCCCCCTCCAGACTGAGGCACTTTGCGTTTAACACAAACCACTTAATTTACACATATACTTCAGTCCGTGTGTAAGTTTTCTAGGTGACAATTTTATCGGGGAAAATACTGTTTAGATTGTGTGTGCAAAGTAAATGGCTTGTAAATATTAAAAAAAAAAAAAAGGTTAATTTTCAATTGTGCAATAAAATTGTGAAATAATCCTCTCAATTCCTTTCCAGCGTCTGACTTGACACATGCTGGTTTTAAGAGCATACTGCTGTTTCTTCAGATGGGAACAAAAAGAGAGAGGTCACGAGCTGTTTATCTTTAAGCCGTTTATTACTTTTTAAATTTTGCATTGTCATTCCCTTTAAGTTGGTGTATTCCTCCAACCCTAGTTCTATCAGACACATTAGTACAAGGCTGTTCCCACTGAAGACAGGTGAGTCATCATCTGCTCAGAGTTAATCATGTTTATCTGCTTTACTTGACCTTGTCCTTCTTCCTGCTGTTGTCTTTCTGTAACCAAAGACAAAACCTTGGCAGGTGGGGGCAGTTTATTCAGTTCCTATGTAAGTATGACAACCAGCAGGTGGATGCTCTACAATGGATGATGGCTCACCACCACCACGGCAGCAGATCCATCTAACAGGTTAGTATTGAAAGGTTTATCTGCTGTATGGCAGCATGGATTTTACATTATATGGGACTCCTTCTCTTGGTAATAGAAAAAAAACTAACCAAAAACCAGAAGCCTTCGCTTTTCTATTAATTAACCCTTGCTGATGGGTTTTTCAAGTGCTGAGAGCTGCAACTGCCCCTCCCCTAATATAACTTACAGCTGGTATATCCTTTAGCAGTAACAAGCAGAACCATGGGGTTGTAGCTCTCTCCCTTCCTGCTTCTTTTCTACTTGGTGGCCTACAGCTTCTCTGCAAAACTTCATTATCAAGAAAGGAGATGGGGGCAAGAATGGGAAGAAAGGTCAGTTGCATAATCATTTGTGGTTTGTTTTGGTCTTCTTTTAAACCAAAATTCAAAGTAGATGCTACTGTAAAAGTGTGTTTGCTGGGGATGACAACACAGGATTTACATTCATAGGGACATCATAAAAAATTGAATGTCCCTGGATGTAGGATATGAAGCATCTCTCAGAGACTGAATAGAACATGAAGAAAAACTAGTGTAAGAGGGGAAGGTAGCTGAATTTTTGGGGTGTTTTTGGACAATTACAGAATCAAATAGATTTTTTGTTTATGGTGCATGAATAGGTTGGGAGTTAAAAAAAGAGGGCGTTGGATTCATTATCAGAAATATAAATACTTGGAAAAGTATATATACACATAAATAGGTGGAAAAAGAAGTCACAGAGAAGGAAGATGAAGGACTGGAAATGTACAAGTGGGAGTTTTATGAGCTGAACTCTGCAATCATTGCAGAGAAAAAGAAAACCTGCAGGTGTAACTCCCTTAAATTCCCTGACTTTGCAGCGAGGCAAAGCTGGCTTGCACTGGGAAATGAATGATTGAGCAGGTGCAGGAAGTGAATGGCATTAACTGTGTAAATAGCAGCCGCTTTTCAATAATCAGGCTCCCAGAAGGGATCCTCTGCCTGTGCCATTTCCATATTACCCACAACCCTCCCAATCCATCCACCTCCGACAAATCAGAAATAAAGAACAGTGCTTCCTTTAGGATTTATGTTAAATATTAATACTCCAGGACAGGTGCAGTAGGGCAGATTACAGTGTGTTTAGCCTGGGCTCAAAAGTTACATTTCATCAGAAGGCGGAAGTTGAGTTCCCAAGACTGAAGTAGTGATGGGGCATTCTGGGCCAGCTCTCCTCCAGGCTCTCTCTCTCTGTGATTTCTGGTGATATTTGTGTAACTAGGTTCATCTTCAAGCTGTTTTAAAAGAGGAGTTAGCTGGTGACTGGAAGGGACAGACAGATGTGGGATGTGTGTGTGCTTGCTGCTTTGGGGTATGTTACGCTGCTCAAGAGCCAGGTGTGAGGCTGGCGATGTTGATGAGAATTCTGCCACACATTTAGCCATTAAAGTGGCATAAGAGAGGGTTATGTATCTCCCTAATTTGCCACTTGAGTTTCCATCTCAGGTTTCCACAGACCGCATCTGACTACAGTTCCTTCATTTTCCTGCCACACATCAGTACAGTCTACGATTTCCCTCCTTTCTCCCCCTGCCCAAATTATACCTCAAGAATAACTTGAATGATGGTAGTACAAGTCACATCCTCTACTTTGACCTGTAGGGTAAGGTACCCAGTGCCTGTGTGGAAAACAAAAATCAAAACCTCATTCACATGTCAAAATTTGGATTTCATAACCCAGATGCTGGGATGTCCTGAAAACTTGAGCCTCGGTAATTTTGTGTTTGAGCATAAATAAAACACAGCTTATTTACAGCAAAGCCAAAAGGGGGGTGTCAGTTGTACAAACCCAAATACTGCCTGTGGTAGAACCACAGCTATCAGCTGGTCACTGAGTAGCCTTCATATACCGGGAGAGAAACAGCATTTTGCTGACATTCACCCCCCAGTCTGGGTCCAGAGCTGGCAGTTTCAGGTGGTAAATGGCAACAACTGCTCAGAGTTCTTGTTTCAGACTTTTGCTGATACAGCACCTTCAGTTATGCTGGTTTCTGATTTTGAAGGTTAATTTTGCAATTATAACTGCTGTACACATTTTGTTAAACAAAAGCCACTGTTTTGAAGTGGCCACCAGAGAGAAGATTGAACAACTGTAATGGGTTCAATTCATCCTCTGCTTCAGGGCATAACAACATTTCTTAGAAGCAATTGTTCCTCTTTCCTGAACTGCATAGGCAAGTGTGAGAATCCATATACATCTGCCTCTCCTTTATCATGCCCTTGGATTTTTATTGCACTGTAGGACTCCCATGTGTTTCTTGCTGAGAAGAGCTGTTTCATGTTGTTTTCAGGGAGCAGCCCACCTGTTAAGACCCTGTTAGTCTCATCACTGCTCCTAGAGAGACCCAAGTCCTTGTCCTTTCTTCACCTGGTTGCTCTTTCTCATTTCTGGGGGAGCACATGTGCCCACCCACACGTCTGCTCATTACCTTCTCAGCTCAGGCAATGTTTGCAACAAGTGGCAAACCTTTACTTAGGTTCGTGGTGAAGAAATTGGGGGATCTGTACTACTGCTGTATCTTACTGATGGGCTGTTTTGTAGTAACCCAGAGGAAGTTTGTCAGGTCTGGTTCATCCATCAGGATTGCCTGGACAAACCATAAGGGAATCTTAAAGGAACAAAGCAACATCGAGGCACTCACAGGCAAACCACTGATTCAGACTGCAGGCTCATCATAGGTGTGTGTCTGTCAGTCCTCAAAGGATCAGGTTAAAGAAACATAGATGAGATGCTCCCCTAACACAAATCAGTCAGCTCAGTTCCAAAATAACTAAACAGTCATAATACTGTATAAGCATCACACTCAGAGGGCTGCCACAGTGCTCCATCAAACAGCAGAGACATCTTTCAAGGACCAGAAATGTCACTTTGCAGTGACAGAGTTTATTTATTCATCTATTAAATTTTTTTTTGAACCTGACACTGCCTGTTCTCAAGCCTTAAGTAACATTCTTCCTTGGAGCTCATTTCTTGTTTTAGTGACACTGTCTTCAGCCTTTCTTCACTTCTCTTTGTATTTTCCCATTATGCAGTGGCTCTTCAGGGTAGCGAGGCTGTGTGCTCTCATATGGGTAAGCTGGAAGCCTGCAAACCACAGGGCATTTCAAGCTGGGGAGAACTGCCACAGCAAATTCCTCCTTGCTCTCTGTGTGCTACTGCACTCACAGAGGTGATTTTTGTACAGTGTCCCTCTGAGGTGCTCCAGGCTGCCAGAAAGTGTGGGAAATCTTGGGTTATTTCAGTGAGGCTCCATGGTTTCCTTGGGATTACTCGGAAGGGAGCGAGCAGAGGCACAAACCTGTGTCACTGTGTCCCCACACAGTGAACCCATCAACACAGCAGCATCATGCTTTGCTTTCCAGCACAGATGGGGGGTTTGGCACTGTACATTGAAGCAGTTTGTGGATCAGAACTTCCTTCTCTGTCTTGCCTTGCTGTAGGAATGTCTGCCTATGTGTGACCTGGCTTAATCTCATTGTATTCCCCCTGCAGAGAGGGCAAGTTTTTTCTGAGCAATAGAAACAATCCACCAGCTCTGTTCATTGCAGCTGAATGTGAGGCATAGGACCTTAACTTCAAACATCCTTTAAAATAACAAGATGCTTGATTTTCAGCTGGAGCCTTTAAAAGTCCTTCTGCTACAGTGCTACAGCTACTCCCCTCAGCTACAACACAACACAGCGGAGACCCAGCAGTTTTATCTTCCCTTCCCCAGCACACTGAGGAGCAGTTGCAGCCCTGACCCTGAGCTGCATGACTGCTTTCTTCACATCTCTGGCTGTCAGAAAAGGCAGGAACCAGGAGCTGGAGGTCCCTTTCAGCTCAGTGTCTCAAGTTTGGTGGTTATTTATCACACCTGAATCTTTGTGAAATGTCTGTTTCATGAGAAACAGATTTAAATTGGATGGTTCATTGATTTGATTAAGAAAAGTGATTAGTATGGCAGTGAAACCATGTTAGTCAAAGATTTTTAACCCAGCTGTTCTGTGGGGAAAAATGGAATGGGATTCTACTGCAAATTCCAGCAGTCAGTGCAGTTTGCTTTACAAGCTGTTGCAAAGCTGAAGGCACAGGAACTGGAGCATTTGGTTATTGACAGGGAAAATATTTCACCCTGTGTCACATCTCTGCTTGACTTTAACTAGAAGAGAGAGGTGCAGGGCTGTGTATGTTCATGTGTTGTGACAAGATGAGAAATGCATGACTGGATCTCTGCTTTTGGGGCAGAGATGCCATGCAAAATTTTCTGGGAAGCATTGGTCTGCTGACTGCCAAGATGGGAATATTGTGGAAGGGGACTTTGTAGTCTTTTTGACTTTCATTCCTGTACCTATCCCAACTGCAGAGTTCAGGAGATGGGATCAAGATGAGAAGAAGCAAATACTGAAACCCTATGCTAAAGGCTGTAATATTTGGTGTCCTCTGAACATTCATCCTTGATGTAATAAAGAGGGCTTAGCCCATTTTAGAGCTGAGTTATCTGAAACAAGTTGAGGTTGTGGCTTGTAAATGTGTCAGTAACTAGAAAAAAAAGTCTAACTAGCTGTGCCTCAGTTATACTAAAAATCCATATTTGACACGGGTGAAGTGTTCCTAAATGTTATCTCCAGGCTGTACTACATTCTAGAAAAAGCAGTCTTTGCCAATGGGTTACTGAGCTTCTTCAGCCTGGTTGCTTTCTTTTCACTCTCCAGAAAAGAATGGTGAGAAAGGTAAGGAAATGGGTGAGGGGCTTGTCCAGCATCCTCACCAGACACCTGAGGGTATGAAGTCCCTGTTCCTGTGGGCCAGCCTCTGCTGAGGGGTTGGTGCAATGAAGTAGTTAATGGATCGTACTTCACCTGGAGGCCAGAGACAAGTGGAGTAATGCAGGAGTCTTTCCTGACACTGTCCTGTTTGACAGCTTTATCAGTGACTTGGAGGAGGTGACAAGGTGCATGTTCATCCTAATTACAGCCCCCTTCTGTCTGGGAGAAGCTTTTCAAGGAGCCAGGCTCTTCCCAGTAGTGCATAGCCTCTATCCAGGCTATGCAAACTGTGAGGGTGGTGAGACACTGGAACAGGCTGCACAGAGAAGTGGATGCCTCATCACTGGAACTGTTCAGGGCCAGGTTGGATGGAGGTTTGAGCAACCTGGTCTAGTGGAAGGTGTCCCAAACCATGGCAGGGGGATTTTAACTAGAACCAAACACCTTTTAAGCTCCTTTCCAAGCCAGTTATTTGATTCATTTAAACTCATCCAACTCACAGAGAAATTCCTGCAGCCCTCACCCATCCCTGCCCTGCTCTACCCAAGCACCTGCCTGAATTGTTTCCCTGTTGGTACCTCAGTTCCAACTCCTTCTGGGAGTCCAGCAAGCCCAGGCTTGGGCTTGCTCTTTCAAGTGCTCTCACTGCATACCAGCACTCCTGTCTTTGTCTCTCTTAGCTGTGCTCTGTTCCTATGACTACATAAAGCAGTCCATATTGCCATGGTCTGAAGTTTCTGGTCATACAGAGGCAGTGTTTTATTATGCAATGCCTGAAAACCCTTGCAGCAGTACAAAACTCGACTGCTTTGCTTTGGGGGACAGTGGCAGGAGAGGCAATAGCCTGAAAGAATGACCTGTAGCTCTGAGGTGAGTGAGTTCACACCCACCTCTGTTCTGTTCTCTCTTAGTTGGGCCTGCAGTTCTGCTTGGCACCTTTCTGGAAGGCATTAAGGATGTCAAGCTGCACAGCCAGTGTCAAGGGCTCAACCAGGCATGCTTTAAAGTACAGAGAAATCATGCAGCACAAAACTGCTTATCATTTACCTGCCTCACAGCTGAAAGGCAGCAGATAATAGCTCAGACTGTTGTGCATAGCAAGTGATTCAGGAAAGCCAATTGCACAGCTGTGAGGCTGATGAAAAATAAAAGAGTTTTGTATTGAGTGGGCCAGACAGGTCCTTCCAGGTCCCCGTTTCCCCATGCCACAGCACACAGAGCTGTTCAGGGCTGCATCAGTAAAAGAGCAAGCACAATCAGTGCTAGAGTGCCACAGGTCTGCAAAGGGGAAATATCCCATTTAATTCACAGTTTTCAGACAGTGTTGGGACACCAGCTGGCAGACGGGGCCACCCTGTTTCCTTTTGGAGTGGTGTGTACGTGGGCTGGCATTGCCCTCTGCTGGCTGCTGCCCCGAGTGGGTGACGATGGGCATACGGGGAGACTTTGCCAGCTTTCTTGTCCTGCTCTTCAGTCTCTCCTTCCCTCTTCATGAGACGTAGCCTAACAGCAGTTGTGCTTTCCTGCTCCTCTGGTGGCAGCTGGGCAGGGTGCAATTCACCCCTTTGTATATGATACCTTCTCCCACTTATTTTTCTCCTGTGGGAGTAGTAGTGGCCTTGGCTGCTGCTTCTCTCTCTCAGTACAAAAGTTATTGCCCCTGTGTGTAAGGAACATCATTGGCACTGTGCTAGAAACTGTGTGGAAATGCTGGCTGGTGTTTTTAACCAGTCATCATTTAACCACTGCAGTGTAAAATGCTGCATGAACAGGGCAGGAGCCCTTTGGAGGGAAATAATCAGGAAGCTGAAAGCTTTTTCTGTTTTAATTACAGTATACTGATAAATGACTTTTTCTGCTCTTGCCTAAGCTCCTGGGACATCCATTCCCTGATGGGCACAGGCCCATTGCCTTTAGAGGCATCACATTAAATAAGAACTAAGCTCACATCCCCAACAACCCTAAGAAGAGTCTTTAGTGCTCTTTCCATATTGCATTTCAGACACTGCATTTTGCAGTTTCTGCACTGCTTTCAGCTTAGCTTCCCTTCCATGGTTGTCTGTGTGACAGGAATGCCTGGAGAATCAGATGGGAGATCCCTCTCATGTTGATCAGGAATGAGCAGTGTTATTTTGCACTTGCAAAGATGCTTGGCAACAACAACAAAAATATAGATGGTAAATCATGTAGAACTTGAGAAGCTGCTGCCCTGAAACTTTACTCTGAAGAGTCATCAGTAGAGTGATGACAATCTAGTCTGAAAACAGCTGTTCCTTGGGGAACAGGAAATTATGCTGTTGGGGAAATCATGAGTATGATGATTTTTTTGGTTTTATCTGAAACTTCATTTGCCTGTTTTATGTTTGGGGTTGGTTTTTGTTTTCAGCCCAGATAACAGTTTCATCTGGAGGCACACTTATGATACGTGTTGCTGCATGCACCCTGAGAGAGAGGGGGAGAAGGAGGGAAAACAAGTTATGGTTAATTATAGCCACTGTTCTGCCACTAGAGACTCCTGGAAAGTATCAGTCACCTTCCTGAGTACCTCATAGCAGTTACAACTGGTTTAACAACTCAAATAAGGTGAAAGTCTGTATCAGGTGGCGAGATCTCTGAGGACACATTGGAAACACTTGGAAGAGGGTCAGTAATATGTCAGGCTGACATTATGCCTGGAGATGAGGTTAACTGAGAAACATCCTTAGCAAAGGACCCAAGGACTGAACATCTGCTCCTCTGGGAGTGTGGGCCTGCTTTCTCTCAAATAACTGGTAACTTGGGAAGCCCAGCCCGGAGAGTGGAGGTGGCAAAATGAACTTCAGAGCTTTTGTGCTTATGCCCAACTGTTCACAGGGCATAATGCTGCCTTCACTTCCCGTTTACTTAGGCCAGAGGACAGAAGTTCTGACATCAAGGCTTTTGAGAGTTGTACCCACCAGGGGGTGGCTGTCCCACACCTGTGACCTTTGGAGAGTTCCATGCCAGGACAAGGAGGATGTTTCTGGGAGGAGGTAACCAGGGGATTTTGTGCTGCCGCTTCTTGTGGTGGAAGCAAAGGAGAAGACTAAGTTTAGCCAGCCAAGTCCTTTGAGAACAACTAGCCTGGAGCCTTTTTTGTGGGAATAAGGAAGTACTTAGAAATGGGGTTCAAGATGTGCTGACCAGGGAAGTCTTTGCAGAGCCTTGTCTCAGTTTCTTTTCTCTGAAAAAGAAAAGGGGATCAGGTTCAGTGCCTCTGCCTATCAGTCTGCCTTACATGCATTGTGGCACAGGGACAGCACATCTCTCTAGATCAGGGTGTCCCAAGCTTTTTACATCATTTACATCTCGGCCGATTGGATTATCTGCAGACACCACGAAGCTGCAGGTACTTTAAGCAGTGATTGCAACATCTTTTACACAGGTTATTGTGGAAATGCTCTGGTGGGAAACTGAGCCAGTCGGGATTTTCAACGAGCCAAATGAACTAATTCCTGTCTCCAAAGCCAGACCAAGTAAAACTGTATATAGCACAGCTGGGTTAGGTTGTACAATTGACAGAAACTTTACTCATGATTGAAAGACGAGTTCTGCAATGGGCTTGGCTGAAGGGCGTATAAGACTGAGAATGTAAATATGCTTTGTGATGCTCTCTAGTGACATGCATGCCTAGAGTAAGTAAGCTGAGGTAAGACAGGCTGTGAATCTAAATTGCAGTTGTTGTTCCTGGATAACTCTGCAGGTGGCCCAGTGTAATCAGTGTTTTATCTTAGACCCAGTTTGATTTCTCTGCCTGCACAGAAGTCAGTACTCTTCGAAAAAAAAAAAAAGGAATGTTTAATTCTATGTGAAACAACCTGATGTTTTTAACTGAGGTTTCCACTTCATTTATCGTAGTGGGCTCTCTATCACTCTGTCCTGGGAGTGCACATCATTTCAGGAAGACAAAGAAAAAGTTGTCTTAGGAAGGCATGTCCTTTTGCTCCAAATGCTATAGTTAAATGTCACCTCTGGAAACATTGTAATTCAAGTTAGTGGGCTATATGGGAATATTTGTGAGGATTTGATTTGCTTAAATCTGTCTTTGTGCCCATAATCTCAGATCCTAGCATTGCCCTTTTAAAATGCCAAATGCAACAGCTTGGATCATTAGCACACTTTGAATCCTGTTATTTGGGTCGTGCAAATGTGACTCTTGTCCTTTAGACAGACACTTTCATGCTGTAGGGAGAACAGGGCAGGGAAGGAGGGATAATATTTAAAATACCATAGGACAGTTCTGATCTCATGTACAGTGTTGTAACTGCAATGGAACCTAATAGACCTATCCCAAGCTTAACTGACATGAAAAATTTGCTTGGGTGTGAGAGGTTTATCACTAACCCATTTCTCTCTTTGAAATTTCATTTCCCTTGCAATATTTCTTATCAAGTTTGCTCACTACATGCTCGACTTTAAGTTGTATTTCTTCTCCAGGAGCCTAGCTTTCCTCTGGGTAATTCCATACAGAAATCTTATTGAGGAAGAAGAAGAGGCAGAGCTCTGGACAACCTCCTTGTAGTTTGCACAGGCTGCCACACACAGCCATTCAGGCTGCATGACTGCCAGGGCTGCAGGTAGATGCTTCACTGATCTCCGTGGTAATCACAAACCCTCTTGGCCTCTGCTATCTGTTGTTTCTTCCTCTCTTAGTTTGGATCTTCTCTCAGTTTCATAGTGCAGTTTGTAATCAAAGTTATGCTGATCTGTTGCTTCAGTTCTTGCCAGTTAAATTGGTTTTTAACTGAAGGTATTGGGCTGTGGAAGTGGAAGGGCATTCATGGGGCTCTTGCAGAGATGATGGGAAAATAACACAATAAAGATTAAATGCATGTGAGGAAAAGAGAGGAGAATGCTTTTTCCTCACACGTACTTCCAGTTTTTCCTCAAAAATACTAAGAGAAAAAAGGAGGAAGGACAACCAGAAGGGATGAAAGGAGAGGAGTAGAAGAAGAAATGTAGAAATCAAAAAGCAGTAAAATGGGATGCCACAAATATGGCAAAAAGAAGTGATCCAGCAGACGGAAAAGCAACATCAGGATGAGTTAGTGAAAACAAATTCCAACAAAGTTGAATGCCGAAGTGCTACCAGTCACTGTACCTAACACTACTGAATGTTGTGTTGCTCTCTGTAGGTGTAACATATCCAGAGTGGATACTGCCAACATCATTTTTAATGACGCACTCTTAAATACTTAATTCTTTAGTCTGTAGAAAAGTTTGGGGGTTGTGGCTATTTAGGCTTTTGGCCAGCCCTGCTCACATCCCCACGAGTGAGTCTGTCCCCTTTGTATGTACGTGATGCCTTGTGTGTGTGTGTGCTGACAGAGGGAGGGCATTTGCTCTGCTGCTGTCCTGAAATGACTTGTCACGTTTGCAATGTACCTTGTAACACACTGCTCGAGCCCGGAGAGCTGTGGTGAATGAACTTAAATCCAATGACAAGGGTTGTTCCCCAGGGCTCAGTTTTGGGACCAGTCCAGTTTGAGAACTTCATCGATGATCTGGACAAGGGGATCAAGTGTACCCTCAGTCAGTTTGAAGATGACATTAGGTTGGGTGGGAGTGTTGACCTGCTAGAGGGTAGGAAAGTGTTGCATAGGGATCTGGACAGGTTGGGTTGATGGGATGAGGCCAGTTGTGTGAAGCTGAGCAATGTGAGGTGCCAGATCCTGCACTTGGGTCACCAGAATCCCATGCAGTGCTACAATCTGGGGGAAGAGTGGCTGGAAAGCTGTCCAGCAGGAAAGCACCTGGGGGTGCTGGTTGACAGCAGCTGAACATGAGCCAGCGTGTGCCCAGGTGGCCAAGAAGGCCAGTGGCATCCTGGCCTGGATCAGCAATGGTGTGGCCAGCAGGAGCAGGGCAGGGATTGTCCCCCTGTACTGGGCACTGGTGAGGCCACAGCTCCAGTGCTGTGTCCAGTTCTGAGCCCATCACTGCAAGAAGGACATGGAGGGGCTGGAGCATGTCCAGAGAAGGGCAATGGAGCTGGGGAAGGGTCTGGAGCACAAGTCCTGTGAGGAGCAGCTGAGAGAGCTGGGGGAGTTAAGTCTGAAGAAAAGGAGGCTCAGGGGAGGCCTGGCCACTCTCCACAACTCCCTGAAAGGAGGCTGTAGCCAGGTGGGGATCAGCCTCTCCTCCCAGGCAGCCAGTGACAAGGGGAAGTGGCCTCAAGTTGCACTGGAGAGGTTCAAGTTTAGGAAAATTAGGAAAAGTTCTGCACTGAAAGAGTGGTTAGACATTGGAACAGGCTCCCCAGGGAAGTGGTAAGGTCACCATCCCTGGAAGTGCTCAAAAAATGAGTAGACGTGGCACTTCACAATTTGGTTTAGTTGGCGTGGTGGTATTCAGTCAAAGGTTGAACTTCATGATTTTGGAGGTTTTTCCAGCCTTAATGATTCTGTGCTTGTACATGCAAATAGAGAAGTCAAACTAAGATTTTAGCTATACCCTTAGTTTTTAAAATCTCCAGCTTTCAAATGCTTGAATTTGCAACCTTGATATTAATAGTCTTTTCTCTGTGATTGTAAACAAGACTTTCATTGTGTTCTATAAACATTCTTTGTGATTAGTCATGACAGTGGCCTTTTGAATTAAGTAACTATTACCATTATTTCAGGTTTTGAAATGAATACATGCAGAGATCATACTTTACTGAGCATCAAACAGAACGTTGGTAGATCAGAACTGAGAGTCTCTTAACTTCTACATCCTGACCTGTGTTTTGACCTTCATCCACACTTCTTTTTCAGCTGAAAAAATCCTTTTTAAGATCACAGAATTGCTTTTGTGACTCTGCCTAAGGCCATCTCTCATCCACAGTAAGTCTGAACAGGATGTTCATTAACCAGTAGCATCTCCAGTCAGCCTGGGGTTCACTGCAAAGGGCCAGATGAATAGTTTATGAATAATAAAATGGTTTGGAAAAGTTTGGATAATGCAAGTGATGTCTTTTGTAAGAGCTATCTGAATTACTAATGACAGCATCATTAAATTCTTGTTATCTGAGTTTAAATTTGATCTCCTTGAAATAGTTTCTTATGTGTCCATCAGTAAAGGTCTTCTGTGCATCATGTTGCCTTTTGATTGAGCAGTCTCTGCCTGTTGGTAAGCTAATTACTTACGTTTTCATTCTGCCTGGTAAACAGATCTCCCCTTGTTCTTATCGCGGTTCACGCCTCGCTTGTTTTCTGGTAGAGTGCTTTATTTCTGCTGTCAAGCTATAAAGGCCTCTTGCTATAAAGGCAAGAAATAATAAGCGTTAAAAACAAGTGCAGACTGAAACTTTATAGTCCTTTGGCTCTGTGCAGACAAAATACTTCATTAATTCAGAGCAAACAAATCTTCATTCTGCCTGCACTCAACTCACCTTTTCGCTCTGTTCCTCTCACTATGGCCTCACATCTTACTTTTATTGGTTCCAATTTCCTAAGAGGTAGCTGTAGTTTTTTCCATCTCTAAATGCCTTCACAGAGCTTTTCACTTTCCTTGGCTGTCTCTCAGCACAGATCTTTCTCCTCTAGACCTAGCCAGCTTGGTTGGGCACCATCCCTGCAACAAAGGGCAGGGTTTGAAGCCCCTTTGATGAGCCAATGGTGGTACCAGCAGCACCAAAAAGGAACTGGGCTTCATGTCCTGTGCTTTTGGCTGGCATGAATAATTGGAGCGTGTGTCACCTCAGCCCCCAACCAGCAGCAGCCCTGCACCACGGTTACAAACTGCTTTGTCCGAATTACTCCTCCCTCACACCTCCTCAGAAACAGACCTTTCCTGACATCCCGTCTCTTCCCTCCTCTTTGCATCCTCTGCCGTGTGAACTGGACTGATGGATAGGCTGATGGTGTAAAGATGGTGTATTTTGCTGAAATAAGGGGTAGATGTAAAGGTGTAAAACCTGGTGTTGGGATCATATTTCTACCCATGTGCTTTGGAGCTTCTGTCTTTTCTCTGCTCGGTGATGAATGGCAGGAGGAGGCAACAGGAGGTGTGGGAAGCCCCACTGCTTTCATTAGGTGGAGAATGCTTAGTGTGCAGTAAATTTCTCATATTTCCAACTCATTCTGGAGCACATTTGCCAAGATTTAAGAGTTATAGGCCCATAAGTCAAATACCTAGTGAAATAGGTGTTATTATTCTCCCATTTTTCACCAGAGCTTGTAAGTAGGCCCCCATATATCTTTGGGTCACTGCGCAGCAGAGATTTCTTCCATGTTCTGTTCCTTATGTCAATTAAATTCCAGCAGAGAGGTGATGTATGAATGTGATTCCTCAAAATAATCACATCCAGAGCCTGGTGACGGTGCTTCAACAAAAGTTGTCACAGAGAAAGCCTGCCAGGTGGTCTTATCAGAACTTATTCTGGCTGTCCCCAGCAGCTCCTACAGGCAGCCCTACAACTGCTTCATCACAGCAGGGATCAGCATCTGTCATGTGAGACACATGGCCCACACCCTGCCACTGCACGAGATGAGTGTTGTAGGTCCCTTCCAAATGAAGCTCTACTCTGCTCTGCTCTTTCATTGTGAGGGTGGTTGGCCACTGGAACAGATTGCCCAGAGAGGTTGTAGAGTCTCCACCCTTTGAGATGCTCAAAACCCCATCAAGTGTGGCCCTGAGGAACTTTTCTGCTCTGGTCTGAGCAGGAAGGCTGAACAAAACCATCCGCAGAGGCACCTTCCAAATTCAGCAGCTCTGCTATTCTGTGCCCCTATAGATCATGCAGGGCTCTTGGGCTGGGGTCTGGCTGCAGATTTCTTCCATCAAGTGTGGAGCAGCTTTAAAACTGCTTTGTTTTTCTTAGAAATGGGAGAGAGCGGTGTTGTCCTTCAACACAAACTTTGCTTGCTTTAGGTGATTCTGGGTTTTTAATGCTGGCCCAGCATAGGCACAGATCTACTGATTTTTAGTGAGGGTGCTGAGGGGTTTTTCTGTGCTCTTATGGCTGGTGTGGAAATATCCATCTTCACTGCCACGGTGTGCTTCTCTGAACTTTGTGCCTGACACTAGGTCACATAAAGAGGGAAAATGCTCAGTCAGATCTTCTATGTGCTCACTGGCTTTTCAGCAGGTTGTGAGCTGAATATCAAGTTAGTTCCTGCTGTGCTCTCTGCTACGACCCCAAAACAGCACCACAGTTTTTTCTAGGTGCAATGACTTTTTCAGATGTCTTTTAGCATTTTTCTACTGTACCAACTCTCTGAGAGACTCAAGACAGAGATGTAAAATGGCTTTGTGACGCAGACACTTGAGAAAGAAGTGCTTGCGTTACCATAGCACTGTATCACTTTGTCTTGTCTGATAGCCTTCAGCCAACAAGTAGTACCACTTGATCAGCTGCTTAAACTCTCTCTTTCAAGCCTACCCTACCCAAAGTGAGTTGTTAAAAAGACCAAAGAAGAAATGAGAGACAGCCTGATGCTGGCTGTTTTGGTGGGGGGTAGGGTGGGTTCCCTCCCAGCCTGGCCACCACTCGCTTTCCCAAGCAGTGGCCTGTGAGTGTTGATGCCATTTTGCTCTCACTGACTCGGTAATACAATGTCACTTCTTGTATGGACTGCCCAAGGCACTTTCAGGCCAGAGTCCCAGCTGGGGATAGGTGGGTACAAGCATATTCCAGCCAGATTTTCCCTTTGCCTTCCTCTGCAAATGCAGTGCCAAGGGCAGTGTGGGGTGTGTGTGCAATCCTTGCCCACACACACCTTCTGGGCCTTCCCTATTGAAGGGTTAAAGAGCAGGACTGAAAATGTGTCCTGAAACAGGGGCTGTGATTCTTGGCATCCAAGAATCGCCATAGTCATCCCTTAAATGTAAGAGTCTGAGCAACACTTTACTAGGGCATGGTATCCAGAAATGGCTGCCTAAAGTCAAGCTTCTCAGGGTGTGCTTAGGCACCAAAAAAGGGTCTTTTTTAAAAAAACAAATGTAGAATACTCAATTTGATGTCTTCCCAAGCCAGGCACCAGAATGAAAAATAAGTGTTGAAATAGCACCAGGGTTTGTAAAGCTCTCTTACAGGTTGAGGTGAAAAAATAAATTGAGGTTAACAAGAGAAGGCAGCAAAGGGGGGAGGCAGGAAATTAAACCTTACCATTCTCAGCACTTATTTAGAGAAAAAATTAATAGTATTTTGGTTTTGAAGCAAACATCTTTCACAATGGTTCCTATCAACTATCAGCCACAGATATATTGCTTTGTCAGAAAGCTGGCAAGCATCAGCACAAAGAGCCCCGATGGGAATGCAGAGATGGAAAAATAAGCAAAATGCATCCTGGCTTGGATCTTAAGTATGTATAAGGTGCTACTCTGGTATCTAATTATGGGCTGAGCAGGAGGTAACAGCTATGGTTAAGGTTTCTTGACATTCTGATCTGCAGGTCTTCTGTTGCTTTCACCATCAATAAATTGTTTAAGCTGCTGTTTTCCATGGTGGATACCTGCTTCTGGCTGAATATACTCCTGACAGAATCAGCCCAACTATTTCAACTCCTTTGCAGAAGAGTAGGGGAGGCAATCCTGGACCTGTACTTTGCCATCCTATCGAAACATCTGCAGGATTTGGGGGGTTTTTTTTCAGTTTTGGGGTTTGGGGTTTTTTCCAATCTGAATTTAAAGAAATAGCCCTGTAAAGCTGTTTATTATTTTTGATACCCAAAAAATACTGAAGCAGTCCTGCTTCTGACCACACTTGAATACCAAAAGAGGGCTCCCAGCATAACCATGGTGCAGACACTTGATCCCTGCTAGTGTGGAGATGAAAGCCATACTAGTGCCTGTCAAGAAGCCAAAGACGGAGTCATAAGCTCCCATTCCATCATCTCTCTTCCTCCTGTCTTGAGTTTGGAGCCAGCCACTGGGCTCAGCTCTCACACTGGCACCATCCAGAATCTCTGTGCTCCTCCCAGTCTGACTGTGCTGTGATCCTGCCCTTGCTGATCACAGTGGCTGACACTGAAGGGCTCCTTGCAGGCTCTAGTAGGGAGGCCAGTCTGACTCAAGTCAGGTCAAAGTGTAGATGTAGTGTTACCCTGATAGTTCATTAATTTTGGAAGGTTTCTTGACAAAAACCTGATGAACCTGGGAGAGTGCTTCTAGTGCAGAATCTGCAGAGGACACTGAAAAGAAATGAAAAATTTATATTCATTGTTACAGGTGAGGAAATGCCATTTATTTTTGTATTCCATAAATAAATACATCTACAGGATGAAAATGTCTTTGGAGAGACAATATAAAGAGTAAAGGAGCTGCTTTCTTCTTTGCATGGAGAGTAAGGGCTAGAGTAACAGTGCTGGTAGCTATCTGTACAAAATGTCAGTGCCAGAAAAGGGTAAATCACTGAGAGGGGAAAAGTGACGGAGAGCTCAGAGATGGTTACACACAAAACCAGCTCAGCTCTGCACTGAGACACAAAGTGAGGCAGATGCCTGCAAGAAAACTCTTCACCCTTTTCTGGGCTCAAGCATCACTGAAAGTAGGTGGGCATTACTGTCCTTGGATGATATGAGAACACCATATGTAAACAACTAAGTGTGAAAACTTTGTTTCCAGTACTGGGCAGGGTCATGTAATTATAGAGCAGTATGTTTTCTTCAGCTCAAGAAGGCTTGTATGTGAAATACTCACGGCTATAAAAGGCAAATGCAATGGGGACTAAAAAGCCTGTTTCTCGCTTTGGATGCAAGAAAAAGATAACTTTTTTGAGTGCCTATAACTAAATATAAACTGCAAATACTAAGTATTAGGTGAGGTGCAGTTTCTTACTTTATATCAGCATCTGCTTTTTTTGCTTTCCTGAAGAGGGATAGGATGAGGAATACAAGTAGCTGTTAAAGGGGAAAACTATAGGAGTCATACAGTCTTCATTAATTTGCATTAAATGGTCACATTATCAAATGGAGTTGATCCTTTTAACAAAACTACCTGGGTTTTGGTGTCAGGATCTGGTATGAGAATCCCTTATTTGCAAGCCCTTGTCTTGACAAGGGAGATCTTGGGTCCAGGAGCACCATTTGTGGCTCTGGAAGCTAGGGCAGGGTCCAGGAGTAACATTCTGGTGCTGATCTCTCTCAACTGAACACCCAGTTGAGTCTTTTTATGCAGATTTTTATGACGCTTAGTTTAGTCTAGAGCCTGTCTGTGACTCTGGTGAGTAATTGGTTGTCAAACCTCTTTCTGCAGGGCTTCCTGTGTCCCCTGTGTTAGGTTTCCTTCCCTGTCTGGAAGGAGGTGGAGGGTGCAGATGACACCAACAGTTTCTGTAGGTCTCAGAACCTGTAACTAAATGAAAGCCTGGGTTTCCTAGGCACCACTAGATGGTGCCTCCGGATCGCTGTTGCTGGGAAAACAGTGATGCTAATCCAGGAAAACAAACAGCTGCGTGGCCAGCAGGCTGAGGAAGGGGATTCTGCCCCTCTATTCTGCTCTGGTGAGACCCCACCTGGAGCGCTGCATCCAGCTCTGGGGCACCCAACATGACAAGGTCATGGTCCTGTGGCAGCAGGTCTGGAGGAGAGCAGAGAGGATAATCAGAGGGCTGGAGCATCTCTTCTATGAGGAAAGGCTGAGAGTTGGGATTGTTCAGACTGCAGAAGGGAGGATCTGGGGAGATTTTGTAGCAGCCTTTCAATACTGACAGGGGACTGGTAAAAAAGATGGGGACAAACGTTTTGGGAGGACCTGTTGTAATAGAACAAGGGATAATAGTTTTAAACTAAATGAGGGTAAATTTATAAAAGGAATACTTTTTTTTTTTACAGTGAGGGGGGTAAAACACTGCAATAGGTTGCTCAAAGAGGTGGACAGATGGCCCATCCCTGAAAACATTCAGGGCCAGGTTGGATGAGGCTCTGGGCATCTGAGCTTGTTGAAGATGTCCCTGTTTGTTGCAGGGCAGGGCTGAACTAGATTACTTTTGAAGTTCTCTGCCAACCCAAACTGTTCTGTGATTCCATGGAGGTGAGTGGGGTGAATTGCACAGCTGGCAGGAGCAAAGGGCTTGGCCCTGATTAGGCTGCATGGGCAGGCAGGGAGTGTGCACCTGGACAGGCAGGGCTGTCCCTTAGAAAAGCCAGTGGAAATTGCTTTGTTTTCTTCTTTAGAAGATGCTGAGGCATTAGCCTCTGTTATGTGAGCTCCCCCAAAGAAGAAAAGATGCTTTAGAGAGAAGAGAGAACTTTTGATTCTGTGTAAGCTGTGGGTTTTTTTCCTTTCAGCATAGAAGGAAATTCAGTAGCTCATACTTGCAAGAAGACCATGCAATTAGGTGAATCACAGGGGCAGAATTCCCTGTGGATCCTGTGGCCAGTTAGAGATCTGAAGGACTTAAATTTTTCCATTAATAAGCCAGGTGTAGGGAGAAGAATATCCAAAACAGCTGGGATACATATATGTCTGTAGTAACAATATTAGCTAAAACAAAGCAAGCAAAAGAATTAGGACCATCACCTCCATCAGGAAAAAAAAATTACTTCTGAGCATCTTAAACGTCATCCTACACAATTTTTAATTTTTAAATTATATTTTTATTTCCCGCACCTGTAATCTTCCATCATAATATCCATTTTCTCCTTAAAAAATTCAAGATCTAGAATCTTTCTTTGGTAAAATAAATAATAAAATTGAGGTCAGAGTAGCCCAGACTCATATCTTGGATGCCTATTGCACGTCTGACCTTCTGACTGTGGGGCCATAATGAGTTTCCTTTTCTGTAGTCACTGTCCCCTTCTCCTCTGTGGCAGCGTTTCCAGCTCGTGTTGTCTTTGGTAGTGGAGGAAGCAGGGATGTGGAAGTGGATGAGGGCCCAGGAGGTGAAGAGCTGCACTGCCCTCTGCTTTGCTGTTCACATCAGGTCTGTGCCTGCCTGAGGACTGGTGGATTGTCAGAAACACCTCTTAAATGCTCAAGGACAGACTCTGGCTTGTGTCTGGGGTTACCTACATCAGTGAGCATATTCAAAGATCAGGAATAAAGCCAGACTGAGACCTGTCACTCGTCTGAATGACAAGTACATCTGCAAAACAAATACGTGTTTGACCTTGTTCTCACTGCACCAGGGCTCAGCTCTTTTCTGGATCTTGACTTATTTTTTCCTTCTCCTTTTCCTCTTTCTCTGGTGCTTACTCTCCTGCTATTGTAATCATGCTGCTAAAACAAGTGTGCGTTCTGCTGGGGGATGAAAGCCTCTGTTCCAGACACGTCATGCTCTGCCACTGTGTTTCAGTGCTGTGGTTTATGCCAAGGCTGGTGGGGAGGAGAAGCCAGGTCTAGAAGCCCTTGAGGGAAGGGTGTGCTGTTTCCTGCAGTACACATGCAAAGGCAGGATGTTGCTATGTTTAGCTTGGGTTCCTCTTGGCAATAAAACATTTTCCGTGAAATATCTTACACAAACTTCAGGTGGAATGTTGAAAACCCATCCACAATACTGTGATTCCAATAAAAACATAGTGAAAGATCAATCTACTGTGTAGGATGCTGGGAACATATGATGTGAGAATGCATAAAGCTCTGAAAACCAGTTGGTTTGGGTAGTGAGAGGTAGTCCTGCAATTAACAAGTCAGTAAAATGATAACCTGTAAAACAGTAATGCTGTCACCTCTTATTAAGTCCCTGAATGCTTTTATTTAATCAGTCTGTGTCGCCTACATTTCAGAAAGGGTAATTGGTGGTGGAGGAGGTCTGGAAAGGTTCAGAAAATGTTTGAGGTTAATTCAGGAAAATGTATATATCAAAATCCATGCTTAGTGTGCTTATATGAAAAAGGATTAATGTGCTATTGAAGTTTGCAAAGTGATGAGTCCACTGCTAGATGGCTCTCTAACCCAAGAGAAAATTATGATGCACAGTGGTTGGCACCTGAAGTGAGACAAAGTCTGGCTAAAAATCGAGTTCCAGCTCCTAGCGATGAGAATAATTGGATAATGGGGTGACTAATTGTAGGGAGAGCGTGAGGTCTGTGACTTAAATCTTGATTAAAATCCTGGCTCTCACTCTCAAACTGCTTTGCATCCCAAAGACTGGGCTTGGGCTGGATGCAGAAATTTCCACAGACATTTTAGGTCTGCTCTGCAGAGGGTGAACTTCAGCCCCTGAAATAAAGTGATTCTAGAAGAACAACCTCAGAGTTGGTAAGAAGTGTGGCTGTGTAGACCACTGAGTAGGAAAAAGGGATGATGTGATGTGGATGAGGCTGAGATGGAATAAATGAGCTTTGCACTGTGACACCAGTCACTAAAAGCATGGGCACAGGGCTGTTCCCTGGAGCTGAGTAATGCAGAGGAGGCAGTGCAAGGTTTCTGCTGTGCCTTGTTGGTTGTGCACGGGCATCCACTGGCTGCAGGAGGTCAGCCTAAGGTCACTGCTCTGGATCACAGGCCTGCACCATCTCTAGCCCTGGTCTTTCACAGAACATGAAGTACCAAAGGGAGCTGCTGTCATCTGTGGTCTGATGTGTCATTACAGGTTGGCACTGTTCTCTCTCCATTGCCACGCCAAGTAAGATTTTGTGAGCTCGCTGGTTTGGATACCTATTTATGGTGGGACACTTACATTTCTCCATGCACCTCGAGGGCTGTGTTGGTGCTCAGTCCTACGTGACTGTAGTCAGTGATCTGTTTTCATCCACGTTTCCTTCCTTTCTGGAGTTCAGAGCTCCTTGCTTGCCCCAGATTCATATCTGTGGCTGAGTTTGCACACCTGTGGTTATAAATAAATGTAATGGCATATCCCAGAGAAGCTGTATTGGCTTGCAAAGAGTGGTGGGATTTACTGATCAGGCTTTGTTATACAGCTGCTTTCCTCAGACTAGAAATGGAGTCAGGGTTCCTCATGCAGAGTTGTGGTGGTGGTGGGAAAATTCAGCTGGAATGAAAGGAAGCCATCACAAAGTCTATGCCACTTTGAGGGATATCATCTGAGGTTCCCTGAAAAACTGTCCTCTCAGCTCTGCTGACAGCACTTCAGAGCATCTGCCTGCAGAACAGGGCTCAGTCTGGCTTGCTCAGAGTCCTACTGTGTTTCTGCAGCCCATTCTCTGTTACACTCTGTGGCTAAACCAGACAACTTTTGTAGGGAACTTTGAGGTCTAATGGATGCATCCGTGTAGGATGTTACTCTGAAGAAACACCAAGCTCGGAGAGGAATGGAAGGGATGGCTGGGATAGGTGCAGGTCCTGCTTTGGGTGATGGAGTGATGAAGCACTCAGGGTTGAGTGGTGCTCCCATCCAACAGGACCCTGTAATTGTTGCAGGAGAGCTCCTCTCTTTGGTCATGAGCAAGTGACGTGATACTTCCAGACTTCTGTAAAATTCCTACTCACAAATAACCTCTGAAGAATTTCCTTTGCAGGTGTACTACCTTGACTGCCCCCCTCCCCCCCCCATGTGATTTTCAGAGACCCGAGCAGTTTCTCCAGCTGTTGGCAGCTAGAAGAGCTCAGCTGTTAGAATTCCTTGAGAGATATAGCAAAGACATGCAGCTGTCTGCTGAAGGTGCTCTGAAGGCTAGCTGGGGTCTTTGGAGAAACTGAGCACCCCCGGCCCTTCAGTTAAGCATAAGTGACCACAAAAGACCTGTTGTGATGCAAAAACCACTACATGAAATGGATTTTTTTTCTGGTGTGTCCTGCAGAAATAACAGATACAATGACCAAGCACCTGAGATGTGAACTGCATTGCTTCCTCCTGATGATACTTGCCAATAGTATCCTGGGCTGCATCGAAAGACCTGCAGCTGGCAGGTTGAGGGAGGGGATTCTGCCCCTCTGCTTTGCTCTGGTGACACCCCAGAGTGCTGCATCCAGCTTTAGAAGGACCTGCTCAAATGAGCCCAGAGAAAGGCCATAAAGATGATCAGAGGGATGGAACACCTCTCCTATGAGGAAAGGCTGAGAGAATTGCAGTTGTTAGCCTGGAGAAGAGAAGGCTCTGGGGAGAACTTAGAGCACCTTCCAGTACCTAAAGGGAACTACAAGAGAGCTGAAGAGGAACTTTTTTAGAAGGGCATGTATTGATAGGACAAAGGGAAATGTGTTCAAACTGAAAGAGGGTTGTTTTAGATTAGATATTAGGAAGCAATTCTTTATTGTGAGGGTGCCAAAGTTCTGGTACAGGGTGTCCAGAGAAGTTGTGGTTGCCACAGCCCTGGAAGTGTTGGATTGGGCTTTGAGCAATCTGGGCTAGTGGAAGGTGTCTGCACATGGCAGGGGGGTTGGAACTAGATCAGCTTTAAGGTATCTTCCAACCCATTCTGTGATGGCTCTAAATTTGCCTCAATGTTTCTAAGCCTCTGTAGCTTCCAGATGATGTAAGCCTTATCTATTTGCTCACAGGAGCAGTCAATGGATATTATTTATATTTAAATATCACACATACTCTCTCCGTTGAGTTTATGAACAAGCCCAGCTTCTGAACCATTTGTAGGTTTCACCCATCTGCAAAAACACCTCATTGCAGAGACTGTGCTCTCTCCATGGTATGAATAATGCAGAAGAATTGCTCTGTTGAAGCTGGCTTCATTGTTAGTTTAAGCTGAACATGAATAATTGAACACATTTTCTTTTCAGGGACAAGAACAGCTGCCATCTGAGCTGTTTAACCCTATTTGCCTTCTCACATTTCTCCTTAAACTTGCTAAAGCCCCTCTGCTTAGCCGTGCCATATAGGAATGCATCGAATTCATATGGGGTTTTTTACTTGCTTGAGGTTGTGTCACAAATGATCTGCTATGCTCGTTAAGCAGGCCTAAACGAGGGCTAGTTACAATTATTGTGTGTGTGCACCCCTCATCTCCAGCTTTAACCCTTTGTTGGCTGGCTTCCCACAGGGCTTCTACAGCAGGCTGCTGGGCAGCTAGTAAGTGCCTTCAGAAAGCTGAACCTTCAGCAGTCAGCAATATCATTAAGAAATGTCAACAGATTAAATATTGTTTAAGCAGATGATGTGGAAAATATGGAATTAATAACCTGTCAGTTAAGCCTTCAAAGCTATAACAGACTCCCCACTGGAGTGCAGGCACCATGGTCCCATTAGGTGAAGGAAGGAAACCCCTGATGTCTCTTCCTGTGTATTTTTTTTAAATGGAACTTATCCATTTGAAATCATGGGAGCTAGCCTGTCAAACTGAACTCGTCTGTTCATTGAGAAATTCGGTGTTTGTAATTATCTATTCTTAAACAAAGTCGTTTATGCAGGGAGAGCGTGATATTCTAATTAGATGGAGAAATCTGAAGGGAGGAGGGATTTTTTTCTGAAGCCTGGTGCAGGAGCATTAGGAAGTCAAAAAGGACCTGTGAAATGTTCATTCTAAGAACAGTGCAAGAGCAGTCAGAGTAACTGTGTCATAAAACTTCAGTCTTTCAAAACGCTTCATAATTGCCCGATTATATTCCCTTTGATATACTAATTTCATCTAGATGCTTGCAAATGTTATATATTACAAGGGCCTATAACCTTGGGAGTGTACTATGCATTATAATAAGCATATATTAAGACATGTTCATATTTCTTAACTTTTTCCTCAGAAATCTTTTTTCTTCTTGTTTAGTAAATCCCTCTTAACACGTGTTTATGACGCATTTCTTTCATTGTAAATTTCCTCTTTATTTTTTTAAAAAGTCAGCATAGATTTTTTTTATGCTTCCAACATATTTCACTCCATCATAGAGGCTTTGTCCAGCAAGAAATTCACTATGGTATGAATGGGTAATTAAATTCATAAAACTACGATTTGCATATTAAAGTTTTACCTAGTGTTAGTGAGGAAGCTGTTCTGCGTGTTACTTGTGCTGACTAAATTATACCCTGTTTTTCACATACTTAAAGCAATGGAGTTTGATAAGAAAGTAGTTAATTACAGATATTTAAGCTGTCTCTGACATAGTTTTCCTGAGGGAAGCCAGGGAAGGTGGGTGTGGGTGGGTCTTCATCCTTAGAGAAATGTACTTCTAGGGAGAAAATGTTTTATATTTTAGGTACCATAGGTTGTATGGATTCAGTGGAACTGCTGGCACATATCATGGCAGGAGGCAGACTGCTGTGTGGTGTCACAGGAAGCAGAAAGAGCTCTGTGCAAGTGGCTGTGCAGTGGTTGTTGGAGCAAAGCTGTAATACCCCTCAACCTCCCTGTTCCTTGTGTCTTACAGCGCTCTTCAAAACTGCAGAGTCTCTTGGCAAATGTTCCTTTCTCTGCAGCTGTGAAGTTGGCTCTCACCTTCCAGCTTCCAGATTGGATGTGTTTTAGTGGTGTCATGGTTCTGACCCTGTGAAATTATTAGTACAGCATGAGATTTCTGCTTTTAAAAAAATCTGAATTGCTGAACGAATGTGCTTCAGGATAAGAACTAGGAGACAAGAGCAGGGGATCTGGGATATTCTGGGACCCAGTACCTGTTACTGCACCAAAATACCTGGGGATTCAACCTTCTGCATTTGACCTGTGCCTTGCTGGTGGCCTGGCCATGGTGCATGGGGTGGGTACTGCTGACATACCCTGAGATACCAAGGCTGACAGCCACACAGGAAAGATCCTGCTTTTGATGTTCACTTTATACCGAACAGGGCTCTGGTGAGAAGAGGCAAGCTCACAGCGTCCTTTCCAGGAGGCTCCAAAGGATTGTGGCTCCTAAGGCTCCAAAGGACTGTGGCTCCTACCTAAAACACTTTTGAAAGGAGTCTAGAAAAGGCTCATTTTCCCACTGGAAGATTTTTGTTTTCCCCCAGTGAGGAAGCATCACAAAAACCTTGAAAACTGATGGAACCATTAATTGAACATACTGGTTTAAAGCTTTTAAAAAAAGATGTCTGCCCAAAGCCCTTTCTGTGCAGATGCCTTAGCTTTACCCTGAATTAAAAGTTTCAGCTAGTTTCAAGTAGCCCATTTACTGAAAGCAGTAAACTAGATGAGCAAAGGCACTTAGGAATTTAGTGAGAAAGATAAAACTTAAATATGAGCACTTTGGTCCTAACTTCTGAATAGGAAACAGCCCCAATGAGACCAGGGCAATTTGCCTCTTCAGCACTGTGACAGTGAGGCAGAGAGATAAGTGTAATTCAGCTGGGCATGCTGCAGGTCCAAAAGTGATTTGCAGCCCACGCTGGCTGAGCTGTCTCTCCAACTCTTGCTGAAAGGTCCCTCTTATTTCTTTTATTTTCTTTTTCTTTTTTTTTTAAGCAGTAGTAGGCAATGCAAAAATGTGTTTTTGCTGATCTTCAGAAAGTGCTCGAGTTGCTACTTGCTAGTCAGTAAATTGGTGGGAAGTGAATGAAACAGCAGGAGCCATCTCACATAATATAAAAAGATGGGCTCCCAAAGCACTAGAGAGGCAGTAATTGCTGCAAGCCAGGATATGAGTAAAGTTCTTCCCACGGCTGTTTCTTTGCTCTTTATTTAAATGTGAGTTTATGCTTTTTTGATGTGTAATGTCTGTTTCTACTCTTTAGCTTCCATTTGTGTTTAACAGGCTCAGTTTGGTTCAGCTGGGGGGAAGCCACCTGAAGGCATTGCTGTTGCAGGTTGGATAAGATAGGGTGCCCTTCAGAGTTCATCTCTTTTCCACTAGATGAGAAAAATCTCAGAAGGTCTGGTCTGATAAAAGGATCAGAGGTAACAGCTGGGCTGTTCAGTAAGAGAAATTTTTGAGTTTTGGATGTGTTCTTTCAGACAAAGTAGTAGTAAAAATGGCATCTTCATTTCTCACAGCCTGCATTGTGGCTCAGTGTTTGGTTGCTTGTCCTTGGCTGTACAGCAGATCTGGTGTGACCAGTGCTAATACATGGTAGCTAAATTGCAAGAAGGAGATGCCACAAGTTGAAAGGATAAATCTCTGGATATTCTGAAGGTGTTCAAGACCTCTCTAATCTTTCTCATTGGAGGAGAACAATGTCTAACAGCAAGAAAACCTTAGCATTCCTTATGACAAACCTTCTAGGTTGAGCTGTGCTCTAGCAGGGAGGCAGCAGTATGCAGTGAGACACACTAATGCTGTGTTTGTAGGCCGAGTGAAAACATCTGTTTGCAGCTGAGTTGACTTCTTCAGGAGAAAGTCCTGCTGAGACTCATGAATGCAGTGCCAGAGTATCTCACTTCACAGGCCTCTCAGATACACGGGGGGGGGCTCTGAGTGGCAATGCAGACAGCAAATTGGACACTAACATGGGATATGGCATGAACAGGCTTTCTGTCTCCAGAACTGCCCTTCAAAGCTCTCTGTGGTGTACTCTGGTATGGATGGAAGGGGACAAAAAGTGAACAGCAGGGCCTCCAGGTCTGCTGCACTGAGAGCTGCACCAAACTGCTCGGTACCAGCTGCAGATCTCTGACAGACTGATCTGACTCTCCCATGGCATGCTCAGTCTCAGGAGTGAATGATGATGATAATCAGCCCCTTACCCTCATACTGCTTGGACCACCATTTGAAGTGTGGGCATTTCTCCAGGAAGGGTTTGATAAGAGCTCAGCTTAAACTCCTAAGGCCAGCAATAATCCTTGCATCACTTGGTCTGAAGTCCTTTCCCTTACAGGCTGTCCAGCTTCACTTCTCTAAACTCAGAAAACACTGAATGGCAACTGGTGAAAACAGTTTTTATCTGCTACTTTGAGCTATTCAGCCTCATAAACAATGGGTTTTACACTTGGATTTGGAAACAGGATTACCAGAGAATTGCTTTGCCTTATCCTTGCTCTCAGTAGCTGTTCATGAGGCTGTTTTGCTTTTATTTGGGGAGGTTGGCCTCCAAAGATGAGCATCATTTTAAAGGCTATGCCTCCAACATTTGATTTCTTTCCCTCCACCATGCTCTACAAAACCAGTGGAATAAAGTCTGCAGATGTATTTAAATAAGTGCCTAAATGCAAAGTGCATGAGTGCTCTGGCAAGAGGTAGGCTTTGCTGATGAAGCCTCTCACACTGACCCAAGTCTGAGTCAAAGAGTTTTCCTTGTGCCCGATTTTTCTCAAAGTTGATAGAAGTCATCTAGAACCAGCAGAAGCAAGCCAGGCAGCTGAAACCAAAATTAGAACATTATCTCTTTCTGATTCATTAGGGAAGGGAGGCACGGAAATTATTGACCTGTGTGTCTCCTCATTACAGCTAAATGTCTATGTTTTCATGGCATTCAGCAGCTCATTCTTCATGGCAGCAGCAAGCTCTGACTCTCATGGTGTCAGAAGGGAGGCAGCTCTGTGAAGTCTGCTCAGTGCTAATTTAATGAGGTGCAGCTCAGTTGTGCAGTGCAGGCCTTCAATCACAGTGAAAGGCGAGGAATCCCCTGAAGGCAAGCTGGGGGAGTTTGGCTCTGGCAGTGGCATACTTCCAGCTAGGAGATTAATTTTCTCTGATGGGTTCCATGAAGACAAATGAACCAAAATGAGTAAATATGTATTGCCTGTTTGGCAACACATTTATCAATAGCTGTGATTTCCATTGCAAACCCAACGAGAGAAAGACTAGAATCTCTCTTCCACCCTGCTCCCCTTTTTCCCCTCAGTGGTGCCAAAGTGTTTTCTCCTGGGTGGGGGGAGAGAGGAGTTATCAATTTCCTTCTTGTCATTCTTTTGAAAAGTCAGGCACAGGTAGATCTTGACAGTGATACTTAAAACAGTTACCTTGAAGTATGGAGGCTGTCCATTTTTAGCTGCTCTGCCTGGGTGCATGTGTAGAACACTAATCTCTTCTACTCTCTCAGCTCTTGTAGCATCCCTGGATGTAGGCATGCTCTCTTCTTCCCCTTCCCAGCAAGAACTAGTCCTCCACACACCCTGTTCCTCCTGGCTAGCTTGACTCTGGTGTACATGAGATAGTCAGCAGCTCTCTTCTGCTAATTCTGGCACCTTTGCTGGGCTCTCCCCTCCTGGCTTATCCCACTAGTCCTCAGCAAAATACACCCTAACTGCAAACAGTGTCTAAAAATGTGGGATTGTGATATTAATCCCTGTCATCCACATTTTATATTTGTATTCCTGTACTACTAAATTACCACCCAGACTGGGAAACATGCAGTCAATGCAACAGGGCAGCAAATGCTGGGAAGAAGAGCTGATGCACCTCTGGCCTCCAAGACTGAAGTTTTAGGTGGCCCAAAGCCAAAGTGCATCCCAAGTGCTGTAGCAAACTGGAATTCTCTCCTCAGGCACTCAGCTCTGTCCTGCTGTCTTACTGTGCTGAGAGGGTCTCACTGCCTGGACATGTGTACTCCAGGTGAGCCTGCTGGTGTTTGATTTCTCCTCCAGGGACTCAGTGTGGGAACTGATGAAGAGGGAAAGAGAAGGATGTTGTACCCTGTGAACAAGGATTCAGATTCTCAGAAGCATAGAGTGACTTAGGAGCATCAGTACAAAATGAGTCTAACCGAAAATGAAGTTCAGAATTTAGTTAATGGGTCTAATTTGAGATCCATGAAAATGTAACTTGGTGTCCAGTACTTGGAGAGTGACTGAGATTAAGCAACTTTCAAAAATCTGAGAAATATATTTTCTTTTTTTTTTTAACCTCTTCTGCTTATCTGATTTTCACTGGTCTTTCTGTCCTTCAGATCAAGGAACTTATTATTTGTATTACTTGTATAACATAGTATTATTTGACATCTTTTTGGTCTTTTATAATTGAAAGGTAATTATCAAACCTTACAGCACCTATACCCTACTTTTGAAATTACACTGTGAAGTACATATGTTTCTGATCTGGAAATCATCCTTAATGTGTCAAACCTTGTATTACAGAAAACTGCTTTAATTATCTTAGGACTATGTGCAAAATTTAACACCAGTATGCTCAATTAATGGTTCCATCAGTTTTCAAGGTTTTTGTGATGCTTCCTCACTGGGGGAAAACAAAAATCTTCCAGTGGGAAAATGAGCCTTTTCTAGACTCCTTTCAAAAGTGTTTTAGGTAGGAGCCACAGTCCTTTGGAGCCTTAGGAGCCACAATCCTTTGGAGCCTCCTGGAAAGGACGCTGTGAGCTTGCCTCTTCTCACCAGAGCCCTGTTCAGGAACTTGATCTGAAGATTTATAGTAAGTATCTAAAGCTCAGAGCAGAGGAGGTACCTAACATTGAAATGCTCAGTAGCTCCATCTGAAAAGGGAGTTTCTAAACAACACCTTCTGGGGGAGCTTCAATTTAAGGAAAAGGTACAGCATATTATTTTGATTTGTAAAAGCAGCAATGGGGAAAAAAAGATCATCACAGTCTCAAAGCCTTCTACGGTCCTCAAAAACTTTCTGCTTTGTTTTATTACAGCAAATTCTGCCCTTACATTGAATAGTCTGGGGATAGCTCACACCTGGCTGTTGTATCTTAAATCAAGTCCAGCTGACCTGGATTATCTAGCTGATGTGACTGATCTAGAGTTTCAGTAACTCATTTGAAGATCACTTTGGTTCAATATCTTTTAAGATTTTTAAGATTTGATTAATACATAGTTTCAGGAAGAGCATGCTTTAGGTAAAGTTTTCTCACCCAGCTATGGGAGTTGAGTATGGTGATCTCACAATTTGCACAGTTTTGCATACCCTCTCTAGCAAGAGAGAGTAATTAAATTCCTTGTGGTAATTGAATTAGGCCAGGATTCAGTCTTTTAATCAAATTGGTACCCTAACCATGCCCACAGAGTCCATCAGAATGCACTAATGTAGTGTTTTCTTCAGTTTCTTCACCATTCATAACAATATCAAACATATGCTGAAGCATTTCTGCCCTCTGTCATCTTTCAGAACAACAAAAGAAGTTCAGAAAATATTGCATAAAAATACAGAAAATTTTCCAGCCTAGAGCATGTGAGAATAATTGTCTAGTCTGTGGAATTTATTTTTCTACTTAAAATTGGAATGCAGCCGATTTTCTACAGGCCTTTTGAAATTTAAATTTTTATGTGCGTGTGTGTAGCCCCACATAAGCTCTATTTTTCTGTCTTCTGGGCAGCTTACTAATGATGCTTCTGCAAAGATAACATTAGTCTCTGTGCACATAGCTCTGAAATGGAACACCAACACATTGTGCTGCGACAGCAGCTTTGTTTCCCCTCTTGGGGAAGGTAAAAAATGCACTTGCCTGAATTCCAAATTCAATGTGTATTTTATTAGATCTCCTTCTGACACAAAGTTCCTCTGGGTTTTGTATGCGACTGTTGCTAATCTTCTGTAAAAGTCTTGCAAATAAACAGATATGGAATTTTTTTTTTTCAAACTCCCCCTGATTGTGGCATAACACTGTTGGGCAAGTGCTGCTCTACGACTAGACAAAAAAAAAAAAAAATATTAGTCTGAGCCTTCTTAAAAGACATGCACACCAGCAGCATGAGGTGATTTCCTGAAGGACAAAAATGCCTTCAGTGCTGGTGGTCTCTGCAGTACGTGTAGCTCTTGTCAAGTACCAGGAGGTTTTTCTGGAAATGCCCTGACTGGCTGTGCTGATGAGACTCAAACCTGCACTCCAGGTAGTGGCTAACTCTCCATATTTCTTGCCAAGTAAGTTATAGTAAACTACTAAACTGCCATGGGATTGAAGGTTTTGTCAGCTCTCCCATCCTGTTTACTCAGTTATGCTGTTTGACCATACTGCTTTGCAGGTTAATAGGAAGGTACGTGGTCTGAATGCAGTTCTTCAGAAAAGCTACGTCTTTTAGAAGTATTTTGGGCTGAAGTTCTCTACTTCAGTGGATGACAGCTTATTGTGCCATGTTGTGGTACATAACGAGGAGGCTATTCCTGTGGCTGGGCTGGCGCCTTCAGTTCAGCAGGCTCCCTCAGAGAATGTCTTTCTGTCCTAATTATTACCTTCATTAATCTGTTCAAGAGCTTAAAACATTTGTGTGGTCTAATTTCACACTGCACATCGCTCATTTGATGCAATTTCTTAAGTATATGAATTGGTACTTGTGCTGGAAGGTTAATTGTTCCTCTCTAGTGAATAAGCTGAGGTTTAAACATAAGGGCCAGACTGTCAAAACAAAGGAGGCTTTTTTTTTTCCTTGAAGAATGCTAACAAAAAAAAAAGAGAGACTGAGACACCTAAGAAATTCTAGAGCACTTCAATGTACTCTTTAACTGTTTTTCTGGGAATTAATTGGTTCTGAAGGCCTTTTATGACTTAGATATCACCCATCCATTGAGTATATCATATTAGTTGTGTTCCTTTTTTTTTTTTAAAAGCTCACGTTATCACTGTGTGCTGTCATGTAGCAGAAGTAGTACCTCTGTGACTACACATGCCTTAATTATTTTTCTTTTTTATAATACTTATCTTTGAGGGGACTTAAAACCCTGGCAACTTTTTACAGCTGTGGTGGTTAAGAACTATTCTTCAGCTCCCTGCCTCTACACTGTAGCTGTTGAAGTGTCTTACTAAACCTGGTGACTGTGTTTATATTCCATCCACTTTTTCTCTCCATACTTATTCCCTAGCATCCTTATTGCCAGTGTCAAAACTCTAGGATTTCTTGGAGTCTTCCTGACCAAAAAAAACCTCACAAGCTGCTGTCTTTAAGAAGAAGCCCCACTCAGTTCATGTGTGTGCTCATCTGTGGGAAGGCAGCTGCTTGTCGAGGATCTTTGAGTGACTCACCTTTGTTCCCTTACCCAAAGTGGGGAAGCTGCTTCCTGAGGTGCTACCTGAACCCAAATCCTCCCTTCTTTCCACCAAATTTGGGAGTCCCCTGCCCTACTCTGTTTTAACATTATCCATGAGTGCTTAAGATATTGAAGGAAGGGTATCAAAGGTCTTAATCCAACTCCAAAAATTGCAGTTTTCTTTAGTATGCGCTTATTTCGGGGCTAAAACAGCTGAATTCAAGGTTCAGTGCCATAGGTAACTTCAGCTAATAGTTTTCTAAAGAGTTTGCTGATTGCTAGGGTGAGCAAGATAAGGGTCCCTTTAAGATAACTGCATTTTTATGATCTTCAACATGAATGAAGCCCTGCCATGTGAAATAATCAGCATGTAAGTTTCAAAGTTGGATTTAAACATGGAGTAGAGAATTTCAGAGGAGAACTTCAATAAAAATGATATAAAGCTCCTTTAATGCTTTTTACTTGACATTTCATCATATCCAATCCTCTTGTCCGTTGAAAATTTGAAGAGGAAAAACACTTATTCAACATCAAATTGGTCCAAAAGAAAATTTTGGCTATTTAAGTGGAAATCTTTTTCTTTGGGGCTTCTGAACTTATCTGAAATCCAGACATGCTTTATGGGAGCAGCAAAAGAGGTGTTTCATGACAATTTGCCTCCTGAGTGGATTGAGTGTCTTGGCCCAATTCATTCAGTGAGGCACACTAAAGAGGTCCTACCCTGACCAAGTGTTGAAATTGCTCCTTTTGACTGGGAACATATCGGGGCTAGATCCTGGATCAGTGATCTTGGATTTCTTTATTGGCCATCCAGTCTATACAGTTGGCAGAACTCTTTGCAGTGGTTGAGGAAAACTCTTTAAAGTGATGTCTGTGAGCTGCTTCCGATCCAGGAAAAGAAAGTATAATGTATGTCATGTTAAAACAGACTTAATGCAAATTTTGTCAATTTATCACTTCTGATCTCATCCTACAGAATTAGTAAGGCATTTAGCATCAGTCAAAAGGAATTTGCTGTAGAACATATCTGTGTGTTTTAATGACAATTTAAGAAACATAGCCAAGCTATGCTTTTCCTCTTCCCTGAATACTGTGGATAGAAGGGGTGGAGGAAATATCCTTTATTCTTCTAGCCAAGCAGTTTTGATTTTTACAGTTAAGACTGCATCACGTATCTTGTGCCAACTTCATGCTGTGCTAATATAATTTACCAAGCACACAATGCTAAGGAAGAACAATACAATCCAGAAGAAAATCAGCTCTTTTCTCGTTTCTGCAAAAGAAGTTGCAAAGCACAGTTTATTTCAAAATAAAATTAAAAGTCATTTAGTTTTATTCCTTCAAGCAACAAATTAATTACGGAAGAAGGAGGTAATTGCACAACAGGATTACCCTTTGCTTCTGTAGACAGAAAAGCAGCAAATCAGGGTGACAGAAATGCTGTGAGGAAAATGGTAGGCAAGTCAACAGATGACCCTTTTTCCTACTGATGCATTTGCATTAGCGTAATCTCATAATTCTCTTTTGTTGGATGGAATTATATCACACAGAGTGTTGGCCTGGGATTTGTTTATGCTTCTCTTTGTAAGAGAGATGGGGAATTACTCAGACACGTAACAGAGTAAGAGCTAACTTCCTGCAGGAGCTGCCTCGCCCTTCTTGCTTATGAGATGTGAATTCCTCAAAGGCGGGCGTGCAATTTACATAGTTTATTTAATACTTCAAGAGAAGCTATCTTAGCCTAGTTTTAGGTGGTGGGTCATTTTCTTAAATGAAGAATGAAAAATAATAGCTGCTGCAATTTTATCCTTCCTAGTTTTATAAAGACTGCCTTGCCAGTGGCAGGGCTTGAGCCAAGGCCACGGGAGCCCTGCAGTCTGGCTTTGCTAGAAGACCTTTAAGGTGTAGCAAGTGACTTATTCAACCTAATATTTTTCTCACAGCAGGGAACTACGTGGGTTAATCGTGGGTTTGTCTGGATATTTGGGTTTTTTAATTAACTGCAAAACACTCTGGTCGAGGAGGTCTTGTTTCAAGTGAGAGCTGTGTCTGTTGAATACTCACACGCCCTACAGGCACAGGACAGCTGTTGAGGAATACTTAATCCACCCCATCTCTGCTGCCCAGCTCACACTGAATATTCTCTTCTAGTACATTATGGACTGCTTTTCTGTTGCAGTACTTTGGAACTGATATATCCAGATGGCTCAGAACAGTAGGGATCAGCCTCGTGGAGACTTTCTGAGGGTAGGAGCAGGAGAGTTGTCTGTACACGTGCCCAGACAATGAACAGCCAAGGCATTGCTTCCTGAGGGATGCTTTTTCTGCCTGGGAGAGGGATCCAGTGACCTACTAAGGGCAGTGCTGCCTTTGTGAGGGAACAGGATGGTCAGGGAAGGGGGGATTGCTGTTTAGGCAGGCTGACTTCTCCTTTAGCTGCAACCTGCTCACCAAGTGTTGGAGTGTACCACAGCACTTCACTGACAGGGCTGAAATAAACCTTCACTTCAGACATGGTGATGCAGCTTTGATTTAACATTTAGTAGCCCCTATCCAAACCTATAGACTTCTGTAAGTCCCCTTGCCCACTTTTGCCCTTTCATGAGAAACCTGCTTCACTGTTTCCCCACCTGCAAAGGGGAAAAAGGGCAAAAAAATACTGTACTCCTTTTTCATGGCATTGCCCTTCAATCTCCAATCCTAAATGTGTTAAATGTTTCAGACTGATTGAGGTATCCATAGCACTTGTTGTTCAATGTATGTACATGAACGCTTACCTCACATCAGTGTATATGTTGGACTAAGTCTTGGCTGAACCTCAGCATTTTCAGCTAATGGCTAGGCATATTTTATGATCTTTAAAGAGCTGTTAATAAAATGGCCATGCTGCAGAAATGCCAGCTTGTTCTATGCATGTCAGCTGTTCGTTCACCTTGCAGCTCTTTCCTGAGCTGTGGATTAGACATTTGGTGCACAGCAACGGGGACTCTCCAAATAGTGTGTCAGAATTGATGACTGCCTGGCAGCCTGCTGCAATCTCTCCTCTGGAAAAATTACCAACTGTTCCACTCTGTTGATGTGAAAAATACATCCTTTCAGCTTTCACAGCTATAAACTGGGGCTGTCCTTGTGTCAGGCACGTTCAAACTCAAGAACCGGTGACAGGACAGGGTTGATAGAGGTGGCAACCATCTTGCCATCTGTCATTTCTGATGTAAACCCTCTCAGTTTGGTAGCAGCCCTCTGTGATGTTAAACTCCATGACCAAAGAGAAGAATTAGGCTGGCTTTTTTCTGTGTATCTGGAAGGTGATTTGAAAGCTTTTTCTTGGCACAAAGATCAAGTGGTACGCAATATATTCGGTAGAGCTGGTCCAGAAATACCTTCCATCCCTGGAAAGCTTAAACATTTAAAAGTTAGCTTCTCCCTTGGTCCAAAGAGGCAGAAATGAATGGAGAGAAAACACTTTGTGAAAGTCTTCAAATTAGAGATGCTGAATTCTTTTCATCAGAAATTACATCTTTCATTCTGACAAAGGAAAATTAAAGGGTTGTCACTTCAAGTCTTCCTAGATACAAGATTGAAAAATTGTACTTTCAAACTCTTCTGAGAATTTTCTGTACTCTTAATGCAAGACTCTTCCTTCTATTGACACTTCAACCTAAATTTCAGTTGTTAAAAATCCCCAAGTTCCTAATGTTTTGACATATTGCATGTGAAAATTCAGAAACCATTTAGGATCAAGATTAAGACTGTTGCCAGGAAGAAGTAGAAAGCCTTTAAAGCTCCCTTCCAACCCAAACTATTCTATGATGCCGTGATTTTTCTGTTATAGGTGGGGTTTTTTAGGTTTATGCTCTGTGAAGTGGATTGGGGGAACAAGATGAAATTTTTTTTTAATGTGCTGTAATGACATAGTGAGACAATTTGAGATTCACTGTGCATTAAATTCCGGGTTAACTGTTTTCACAATATTATATTTAACCTTATTGCTCCAGAAATGCCCCTCATCTACAGCTAGTAATATCAGATCAGGAAAAGTTTTTAGATAATTTCAAGGGTTACCGTTCTTTTTTCAGGGCTGAAGTGTGATTTTGAAAGTTCATAGAAGCCCCAGAGTTAGGATACCAATAACAAGCTGAAGATTATCTGATGTTCATGAAAATGCCTGCATTGTTTACAAATAAAGGCAGAGATCTCTTCCTGGAATGAGAGAGAAAACTGCCAAATCCTGTGGTGTATGTCCAAGTAAGTTGTTGAAGATGACAGAAAAAGAAAAGGGTACAAAGGTGCAAATCTGACCCTTGTATCTTTGAGAGCCTGAGCTGGTCAGTGTGCTGCAGCCCTCTGTCACGGGAACAAACCTTGCCACTGTCTCCAGACTCCACACCAGAAAAGTTGCAGACAAAAATGGCAATGACAATTCTAACTATTGTCTGATCTTACTTGTTGGCTTTGCTACAATACTATATATTCATAATCCAGAATAGTACAGAAAAGCCTCATTAGTACAGTTTTAAAACGTTATACAGAAAATTGTGTATGTGAGGGGAGAAGGGTATAATGAGCTGCCCAAGTTCTCTGGCTTTCTCCAGGAGGGCTGTGCTGTTTATAGTGGGTATTTACCCCTCTCTTTTAGCTATAGGTGCATGGTGTTGATAGCTATTTCTTCCTTAGTCTTGGGCTCCTGTTTGGTTTATTTTTCAAACATTCTTCTTTCGTGCTCTCTTTTAATTGTTGTCTCCAAAACTTCTCCTACCTGAACAACGGGAGCTCACACTTCCATAGCCATGCAATGTTAATTTGCTGGTTTTCCCTGGGGACTGGGTGCAGGAAAAGCTGAGGAGCATCCTACGCTGCCAGTGGTTCTTCACAAGGGAACTATGCTCTGGGTTTAGCAGAAACCCAGAGGTTGTTGGTCACAGGCAGCCACGTGCACAGTTATTTGGTTTGTTCTTACTCGTTCAAGTACAGTCATGCATCTTGCCTTGAAGTCTTCATGCTGAAACAGTCAGATTCAAGTTGCAAAAGCCTTCTGATGTCAAAGCAAGACAACAGCCCAATTCTACCAGCACTATATTTCAGCTCTGTTGTTCCCTGAAAATGGTTTGCAGGCCAGGAGATATTTAGAGGGGCCTGAATTAAATGAAGTTGAGAGTTGAAGCATTTGGATTTAAAGGAGGTGAATTAGGCAGCCAGAGGAATTGAGCTGCTCACCCAGTATGGTGGCAGTAGTAAACTTACTGAGTATTGCGTGTTGCAGGCAGCAAAGTGCAGGAGGGGCAAGGGCAGCAGAGCTGTGCTCCTGTTTGGAGCAAAGGTGAGCCCTCAAGGGCTCTGCAGCCATCTGTGAGAATGCCAATACACCAACAGGGCTCTTTGCTTTCCCTGCTTGTGTCTGGTTACCTTGCACGCTGCAGGACAGGGAGGTGAGTAACATTGCAGTGCCTCTCACCTAAGTGACAAGTCCTGCACGGGAAGCCTTGTGTGTGCAGGATTAGGGGAGCAGGTTATGGATAGCAGAGAGGTGGGGAAGGGCACACACAACACAACACACAGAAAAAACTCTTTGTTACAGCTCTAAAGTGAAAATAAACCAAGGTTAAGTGACAGTTGGTTTCCTTGTTGCTAGAACATCCTCAAATAAGCTTACACTGGGACGAGTCCAGACAATTCCTGAGACCCTGTGCTGTCAGAACAATACAAAGTCTTCAGCCTTTAAGTCACAGTAGGAAAAATCAAATTTATTGGGTGTTACAGAGAATCTTTGTGTCATGACAAGTGGGAAAAATATCCCATGTGATGTAAGTATACTGCTCAGCATTAGCATTGCTCTCTAACAGGACCTTCTCTGTAATCTAGTCAAACAGGCTTAGTGTTTCTTTTATATCAACTCAGTCAGGCCTCATTATTTCTGCTTATAAAAATCTTTCAAGCTAGAACATAAAAGTGTTTTCTATGTTTGCACACCCCATTTGCAATTGCCTTATTACACCCACTCATCTTTTCCTTTTTTTCTAATACTGGCTGCACTGCAGCTTACATGGCTAGAGAATAAATGTCTAGCAAAAGCTTAGGTGCACATCAAAATTGCTTTTTGAACCACCACAGACCTTCAGTTTTATCAAATCCTTCTTCTTGTGTGCTGGGAGCACTGCAACTCAGAGGATTAATCTGTTTTCACAAACAATTCTTACCCTGAATAGCAAAATGACATTGCATGGCAGGAGCTGTTAATGAAAGAGCTTTGTGTGATACAAAGAGGAGCGAGTGCTTGGTGTGTTCTGCTGGGCCCACCTTGGGCTGCACCCACACAACAAAGCCAATCCAAAGACTTGAGGAATAGTAAGATTTGAAGGGCTGTCACCTTCATGCCTGGAAGCTTGGCAAGGGAAACCTTGGTATTTGACACCAGGCAGGAGGCTGGTTGGGTGAATGATGTGAATCATGATGTGAGCTGATTCACAACAAACAGAATATCTGTTTCATCAGCCAGTAATGAGACTCCTAAAGATCCGTGGTCATTGCCATGAGCCAGGACAGACATTTGGTAGTCTTCAAGCTATCTATACTAAGGATATAGTGAGTGAGAGCTGCTGTGGCTGTGCTCGGGGCTGTGCTACCCAAGGAGAGTGCACAGCACCTAAGGAAGAGAAAATGTTCATTGTGAGAGATGGATGGCACAGCAGCACAGTTCCTCAGGAAGACAACTACAGTACTTCAAAAACTGCTTGGAAAAGGAGACTAACCAGCAGCTTGGGCTGCAAGATCTGGGTTCAGTCATTCGCAGGATCAAACATCTGTGTCGCTGTGGATAACCTGTGCTTAGCCTGCCCTTTCTTCTGTTAGACTCTGCTTTTCTTTGTTTGCTTTTCCTGACTATCTTAGTGCCTGGGAGAGGCAGAAACTAGGACAATTCCGTGTGGTCTTTTAAAATGCTTCTGTCGTGCTGTGTGAAGTGTGGTGGTGGTATTGCTGGCACAGGAAAGATGGTGTTCAGTAAAATGAAATTGAGATTTGGCCCCTCACTTGTGTCCATCTGACTTGTCCATGCCTGCTTGCAAGCAGGCAGACACCTGGAGCCTCAGAGCTGTCAAGAAATTCCCCCACTTGCACATCCTCAACAGATCGATAGAACCTTAACATAAAGCAATTAAAGCAAATTGGAAGAAAAACTCTGACAGTGAGTCAACAACAGTTGGGAGTGGAGGAGGAGGAAATCCAAGTTATAAAAGTATAAGGAGGGGGTGGGATGGGGTTGCCTGCTGATATTACAAATAGCAAATGCTGATACAACTGGAAAGCTTTGTTTTGGGTACTAATGTGACTGGGCTTGAATGCTTGAATAACCCTTTGACAAGTGTTTCATAATGGTTTTCAAGACCCTGCTCTGTAAACATAGCTTGAAACATAGAGGCATAAAGGAGCCTCCTGGTTGACTCTGAAAGCTGTTGATATTCTTCCATGTCCTTATTGAAGTAAATAGCCTTACATGAGGCCAGGTTTTATGTTTACAACAGTCCTACACAAAAAACTTCTTTTCATTATCCCATGGCTAAATTCCGAATTCAACAAAACAGTTACACTCTGAAGTGCTTGGCCCAGTCTCAACTTAAACTGGGCTGGAAGAGCCTGAGTTCAAAGCAGTTAAGAAAGCCATCATGAAGCTTTGGGCTTAGGGGATTGAACTCCTCATTGACTGATTGATTGACTGATTGATTGATTGACCATTGTATGATAGATCGAAAACTGAGTCCATGCTCAAGGATTATTCAGTTTGCTTTGCTTACAGTTACCTTCTTTGAGTGCCCTTGATCTGCTTTCTTGTGTGACAAGAAAATTTATTGACTGGCTTCATGGCAAAAGACACATCTCAATTACACATGGCAGGGACCCAGTTAAAGAGAAGTTGATTAGTAGGTGCATTTATGGATCCCATGCAAGCTGAGATATGTTACAATTATAGCTACAATAGTCTAAGTTTTGTAGCAATGAAGAAGCCATCCTAGAAGGGAGGCACATGCACTATTACATGTGATGAAGCCAGAGAATGTTCTAATTCTTCCTATTTCTCATCAAACTGCCAAAGCTTTTGTCTGTGAGATGTGTAATGAAAACACATGCGTTAAGTTTCCTTGGTCTGTGTTACCTTGACAGTCTGGCATCACTGATGACAAATGGAAGCAAAATGGCACTTACATTAGTAACAGATTTAATTAGGTTTTTTCTGATGTCTGAAGACAATACCTTAAAGTACTTTGTCACCTAAGATTTTTTCTCCTCCTTCCTCTTTGGTGGTTTTTTTCTGCAATACTTCTCTTGATAGACTGGTAAATTTGCTGAATGGAAGCTTATTAGCTCCTGCTGCTCATTCTCCTGATGTAAAATTGAGGTTTTGCTTTAGTGTGATAAACATCAGGCAGGTCTTCTCTCACCAGCTTTCTCCCACTGCAGCTCCATTGATTTACAACTCAGTAGTTACCTTAATTTAGAGCATGAGAGAAGCTTTTGAAACTACAGATTAGAATCTGGACTTGGTTGACTTCTCCATTCTTTCTGAATAGCTGTTTTCAGTTGCATATAGTTTTCTGCAAGGTCATTTAAGTTCAGGCTTTCTGAAAAACAGCAAAAACTCCGAAAGTCTGGCAGTACTTGTGTAGCAGTCAAAGACAGCATTGTTGTTTCTGTTAAAAAAGCACAGACCCCACTGGCCTTTACCAATGACTTCTCTGTCCTGTTCTTGGTGCACCCATGGAACGTCATCATAAATCAAAAGGTGACTGCACTTTGTTATTGCTACAGACCCTAACAGGCAAAATTTTGATTGAAAGACTTCATGTAAAGCATTGCTGCTCTTCATCCAAGAGGCAACAACAGTTGTTTTGCTGTTGGGCCTTCACAGTGGTTTGTCAGCTAGAGCTGGTCAGACTGCAAGAGCTGGGAAAGTATATGCATAGTCTCATCAGAATTTTATTTTGGTCATGGTGGTAACTGCAACAGAAGCTTTATCAATGATAGTTGCAGCTGCATTCCAGTGGCAACAATTTGGCGTGCTGATAAAAAGGCCACTTGGGCCAGCACACCTGAGACAGCCGTGTAGGTACTTGTAGTGCAGTTACATCCAGTTTAATAAATCATACATGTCCAGGAGTTTCCCTGGGTACTGGGGCCAACTGGCATGGAGTGGCCTAATTCTGGGACAGTAAATACTGCTGGACTACAAAACAGCGTGGCTTGTACAATCTGCCTGTTGGGAACACTCCCAGCAATGCCCTCATCACTGAACCAGGCGCAGGGATGGCTGGTGAATATCCTAGCGCAGTCTGCAGGCAAGCTGGATGTACAAATGTCCTCCCCTCAGGTCAGAAAAATCCTGCCCGTGCCCCACTTACCTCATCACAACTGACCTGCTCTGATTATGGAACATCTGCACAGGGCTACCCATGCTTCCACTGCAGACCTGAAAATGGGGATCCCAAATGTTTGTGACTATTGAACTGCAGATATTTCTTGAGATGAAAAAAATCTGTATTCATTTTGAGAAATGTTGCACTGTGAATGGCTTTCTCAGCTAAATTAAAATTTTAAAACAAGAGAAGGAAAAAGCATGATGTGATGTAACTGACATAAATACACACTGAGAACTGAATGGTGTTTCCCAAAATATATTATGCTTAAAAGGAAAACAGAGAATAGGGGGATGCTAGGAACCAGGCTCTGGAATATCTTGCTTTCTTCTGCAGTTGGTGTTGTTCCCCCTTTGTGTGACAAAGCCTCATGTCTGTATGAGCGAGTGAGAGATCCACTCCCCCTGCCATCTGCTCTCCTGTGTGAATAATTAGAAGGAGGAAACAGGCCCAGCTCGGGAAGAGAGGGAAGCAGAGAGCAGGCTAATATGGGGAGAAAAATATCCCATCAAAACTAGCGGCAGGCTGGGAGGAGGGAGAAGGGGGGAGATGAGTTTCCAGCCTTAGGCAAGCGCAGCCTGCAGTGAATGAGGCTGTTCACAAAACAACCTGCAGCGCTTGGAGTGGGAGAGCTGTGAGGGAAGGGAGCAGTGCTCTGGTTCCAGGAAACGCTGTCCTCACACACACGCTTGGGTGAGCACTGCCGAGGATGCTGGAGTTCTTTAGGCTGTCACTGCAGCTCGGGATTTCTCTGTGTGGTCTCTGTGGTATCCTGCACTGGCCAAGCAGGAGGACTGAAGATGTGGTCCCTTTCAGAGCAAACCTGCTCTCAGTGTGCCCTGTTTATACCCTCTGAGTATCTCAGTCTCGCATTTGGTTGATCCATTTCCTTTTGCAGTTAGCGTTCTCATGTCATCCTTCATTTCTCAGAGCAAGAGGTTTGTATTCCATGTGGCCTTGTGGGATATCCAGAAACAAATACCAAAGACACCCTCCACAACGTGACTCTGTCTAATATTGACTGTTCACACAGAGGGCAATGTTAGGAGCATTGCAGGACATCTGAGCTTCCACCTCTAGCTCTGGCTTATGTTCTGTGGGTTCACATCTGAATGAGAAATCTTTATCACCCACATCTCTTAATGTAAAATCATGGTTCTTTTGAGGAAACCTAGAACCACAGAAATGCGAGGAGGAACACAGATGTTCTTCTTGTGCTTCCAGTGAAAAGGTTTGCAGACCATCTTAAAGGAAACTAAAGAAGGCAGCTGCTATTCCAGTACTGGATTCTGCAAAATTCTTTGGGCTCGCTAGTCCTGCAAGTATGTAGTCAGCAATTTCACAACCCAAACTCAGTATTAAGGCTTTTTCCCAGTAAACCTTTAAAAGAAAACGTGAGAAGTAGCACCGAGTGAGTTCTTCCTGGTCATCATCCAGGACAGGGCACAGCTATTGAGGCTTGTCAGTGCCCTTGTGTGTAGTACATCATATACAAGGTACAGACCATGCAATGTCCTCTGGTCTCAGAGCTGTGGCAGCAGGCAGGGAATGCAAGGCTGAAGATGTTGGGCCGTGGGCAAGTTTGTTGTTATCTCTTGTTTGAGTGGAGATCTTTGGATCTGATGAACGCTGGGATGCTTGGATGTGCAGGATGCTGCTCCCTGCTGCTTTGCCTCTGGGAGCCGTTCCACTGCAAGAGAAGAACCTCACCTCCACGTGTGCATGCACAGGCAAACAAATGCTTGTGTTCACTTTTCATCCTGTGGTAATGGCTTTTTCACCACTTCCCTCAGTCCTGCACTTCCTGTGTTTAAACACACATACCTCCTGCCCGTGCATGTGCACACAGTTTTACAACATACCATTTGGGAGCCTTGCTTCAGGGGAAAAGTTTCAGAGGATGTTGGTTTTTTGTTGGTTTTTGGTTTTGTTTTTTGGTTTTGGGTTTGGTTTTTTTTAGTTTTATTTTTTTAATTCTGTAATCGCCTCCTTGATGGCAAAACTTTCCTTCAAGTCTGCAGCTGCCTTTTCCATATGTGACATACCTGTCCTGGAACCAGTAGCGCAATTCTGTATATTTATCCACTCTAGCTAGCCATGGTTTATCTGTCTTTATTTTTATTTTATTCCCTTTGTGTAAGGTTGGAGCAGTTTTTTATCAAAAGAAAAGACTTCTAGAAGTTGCCTCAATATAATTCCTTTCTTCTGCAATAACACACTCCAGCTGCATTTCTTATATTTTTGTTTGGTAGTAATGGGGCCCATTTTGGCCATCACCAAAGGAGAATGTACATATTTTATCTTCTCTCTCACCTTTACCTCACTCTTGTGGTTTCTGCAGATTATTTGAACTTTTATTTCTTGCAGTAATTAATGTGCTGTAATAAATTAATTCTTGGCTTGCTTTCTTCCTTCATTAATGCAGGAAATGCTTTGAAGTTAAAAGAGGTTATGTGTCTGCCAGATTTCACACAACTCATTAAAGAGGAGCTTTAAATACTGCAAACAAATCAACCCTCAACTCACACAACATGGAAGGAATATGGAAAAGTGTGGTGCTTCTACTTTCATATGAATCTCTCCCTTTTGCAGAGGTAAAATTATATTTTTCTTAACTGACATTCTTGAGATTTGACTTTATTTTTTATTTGTGATGTACATATTAGAATCAGAGATCTTTAATTCAGGGTAAGGGCTGCTCTGCCCTCACTTCTATAAAATCTAAAAAAACCAGAAGGTAATGTGGTTTTTTCTCTCTCGTTCCTTGAAGCAGAAGGTATTTTGGTTTGGTTTTCTCCTTCTTAGCAACTGGCAGTACATAATGTGGCACAGTATCTGTCTGTTTAGTGACCACAGTGAACTTCCTTGTATTGTAGTGGTTTGAAAGCCTGGAGGACTCAAAGATATGTCAGAAGTTCTTAAAATATAGAGGCTTCATCCACCCACGATAGTTCCTGTTGATCTTTTTAACTTTTGCTACAGTAAAGGATCCTTGGGTGTTTTCCTTCTCTCTTTTAATAAGAGCAGACAGAAGACTTCTCCGAGGTTCTGTGTCTGTTGAATTTCACACATTGCTTTATTTGAGTAAACAAGACCCCATGGAGAAGAAGTCTCAGCACAAATAAATTGTTGCAGCTCTTTTCTGAAAATATAAATCTCTGTGTTTTACTGGTGGTGCTTAGCGTGCAGCTGCACTGGGAGGATGTTGCAAGGTGTTTCTGAACTTCTGCTCCAGGTCCAGTGCTGACTAAGAGAATGGGCAGAAATTTCCCAGCAGTGTACACAAACAAAGCACAGGTGCTACAGCTACAACATTTGGGGTTCTCAGTGTTGTCTTTCCTTCTCTGTGGGGTTCCTTAGAACCTAAAGAATGGAGAAAAGAAGCTTGTGTGGAAAACAGCATTTGACTGAGATTTCTGGGGGCATCTGGGAAAGAGTCTTGGGTCTGGAAGGTAAATTTGTCTGTCTAGATACATTCAATCCAAATGCATAAAGAACAGGAGAGAGAAATATACCTAAGATATAAGTTTAAAACCCATGAAAATGAAAAGACATCTATCTTTTTGTCATTGTGTCATATAGGCGGGAAGTCATTTAAGCAGCAACAGAAGTGGAAACAACTAAGAAATAGGGAAGACCCCATGATAGAGACCTGAGCCAAGTCTGACTGAGCTGCAGATATGAGAGTTCTCTTGTTCAGGGGACAGGATTACTGTGTGATTCTGCTTAAGTGTATTTGTGGGATGGTTCTGGTAAAAACCAGTGAAAAATTATGAGTTATCATTACCCCTCACTTACATGTTTTATAGACACCACATATAGCCCATTTTTTACTACTGAGGCTGTAGACAATATTAATTTGCACCACAGTCCCTAAGGCAGAGCTGCTGCCTTATGAGAACATGGAAATGTGCTTGCATGGCACAGAGCCCCGTGCTGCAGACACAGAGCTGGGGCTGCAGCAGCACCAGAACCAGGAACACCTGAGCTGCACCAGTGTGCTCTTCTGTCTGAGGGGGCTGGCCCTGCTCCTCACACAATAACTCAGCTGGAATGAAATACAGACCCCAAAGCACCCTCACATGGTGCTGGGCACTTCAAAGACATAGCCCAAAAAATGTTAGGGATGACTGACTTACTCAATCCCAGAAAAATTATCCTCAATGAACAACAGGTTATTTCCCAAATTAGTGTGAAGTCACATATTTTATAATAACCCACAGGAGACACCAAAGGTACTGAGAGGGAATAGTGGTCAATATCTGTGTTCTGCCGTGTCATTTGGTCCTAGCCATTCTGTCTGGTGCTGTAGCATACACCCAGCTCACTAAGATCCCTTCCAGCCTGCTGCCACTGTCTCCTTCTCCTTTAACATGCTCAGAGAAAGGCTTTTAACCAGCAGAGTTAAGAAATGTGTTCACATTTTGACTCTCATTATCAGTCAGTGAGTAATTCTAAATTAAAACATGACTTTTCTGTTGATGTTTTCTGTGTTTAATTTTGCAGCCTTAAGAGTATTTGATTCCCATACCCCTGCTAAGTGAGCTGTATTTAAATGCAGTCGTTTCTTGCCCACTGCGGACTGCTATTTGAAATTCTCCCCTAGGATGTCTGCACTCATGAAAGGATTTATTCCCTCACCTTTCTTCTGCACAGAACAAGGCTTTAATCACCTCAAATAAGAGGAATCTGCATGGCTACACCAGATTCCTTCCACATCACCTGCCTTGCCACTCTGTGAAGAGAGGGGATTGTTCACCATCCCCTCTCTTCACAATTTCTTCCCCTGCTGCCTTGTATTCCCCCTCCTCATTCCTCTTGCCTCAGCCTGCCCATTCCAACACCCTGGGGTTTGGGACAATGTCAAATCTGCCCCAGCCCAGTGCCCAGCTGGGCTGCCAGGGCTGAGGCTGCTGCATGAGGGTACATAGCTGAGGTTTTTGTATCATGCAGAAAAATGTGTCCATCCATCCTGCCCATTCAATTCTTTCCAGGAAATCCTTTCACACCTTGTTTTTTTATTCAAGACATTTCTCTCTACAGCCAGTAAAGGGATAGACCATTTTAAAAACCAGCAAGTTTTGATTGCCAGTAGTCATAATCCCATCCATACCCTTCTCAGAATAACAGCAGGGACACCTTGAGATTAAAAAGCTGAAATGAACACCTAATTAGAAGGTAGAAAACAAGCTGTCTTGTTTTCTACTAAATTTGAAAGATTTTTTTAAAGGAGGAAAAGGACAAGTCAGCAAAAAAAATTTATTCCTAAATCCTAGTTTCCTTTCCTTAGTCACCGTAAACTTCAATTTTCTACTCCAAAAACTGCGAATGTACTATTGAGATTTTGTAATAGAATACTGCTTTGTATTTCAAACCTCAGCAGAAAAGACAATAAGCCAAAATGTGACCTTGGATGTGACAGGAAAAAGCAGAAAAACAATCGGGGGAAAAAACTACCTACCTGTATTGCACTGCCAGAGAACTGAAGGAGAAACCAGCTTCTCATGGCTGATGCAAGGGGTAAACTTCAGGGCTGGATGCAGTTGTTTAAGAAAGGCTCAAAGAAGAACAGTAGGACCCAGAGTGGGACCTTTGCAGCTGTGAAATTATTTCATTGCTAGTAAAACTCAACCTTGTTTGAGATACAGGTGGGGGAGGAAAAACACTTCTTTCCACTGAGAGCAATATGTGAGTGTGTTCATAATAGCTCATTTAGATGGGGGGTAATTAATATTTGTGGGCCATAGAAATGGCAGGTGGCTACTCAAAAGGGCTGGGAGGGAAGGAGAGTTCCTGGCGAAACTGTGAAAATTCCCAAGATATCTGGGATATGTGGTTAAGTGGATATGTGAACTGTGACTTTGGAGTCTGTAGTGAGTGCTGTTAGGTTGAATGGCCTCAGGGTACAGCCTTTATCAGTTTAGGCAGCACAATAGAAAATAGAAATGGAAAACTTTGCTTAGAAAAGATGGCTTTTCTGGCGTGATATATGGAGGTGGCTTATAAACCAGATTTAGGAGTGTCTTAATAAGTCTCAAAAATATGCCTGAAATACTGAAAAGCATCAAGAATTCAGTGTGATTACTGGAAACAAAAAATGATATTGAAGTTGGTGAAACAAAGTTTCTTTTCTTCTCTTCTCCTTCTTGTAGGATTCAGGATACAGGATAAGACTTTGCAAATTAGGCTTGTTTTGAAAGTAAAGTCATAGGTGCATGTCTAATCTTCTAGGTATTTTTTTATCTGACTTTATACCTCTGCTTAGCTCCTGCTCTCATTTTTTTAAACTAAATTACATTTTAAAATACTAATGGTTCCAACCATCAGATCCCAAGGCGGGGGGGGGGGGG
>VZRV01002570.1:645960-744247 GCA_013398115.1 Falcunculus frontatus
GGGGGGGGGTGAGGGGGAGGTGACATGGGATGTGTGAGCAAGTGTTCTTATGGGATTTGAAGTATTGCAAATTCTACACCAGAGGAGTGAACCGTAATGCCCTTAACTTTCACAACTACTCTGCAACAAGGATTTTTGCTTTAATTATTTTAATGTTAATTATTTTATTTATGTCATTTACACTGCACTTTCCAACAAGAGAAACAGTATTATCCTCATTAAAAAAAAAAAAAAAAAAAAGAAGGGGGTTTGTTTCTTATTGCACAGTGACTGGTGTGTTGTATCACTGTGTTCTTCCCTCAGAGGATCCTGTTCTGTCTAGAGGGGTGTAGGATCAATTTTTAGTTTGTCTGGAAATTCCCTAGGATGACAGGTTTTGCAGTAAATACTCTAGGATATTTAATTCTTTTGGGATGTTTTTAGGCTGAAAATCCCCTTCTTGTCTCTCTAATAGCTAAGCAAGTAAGCCTGGAATTCCCAGGTAGGCATTACAAAGACCTGTCCTGGCCCAGATACAATTAATAGCTGATAAAGTTGAGGCAGCTTGATCTGATAATCTAATGGTAGGTGAAACTGCTAACTCAAAATGTCAAACAAACCACCCTGGGCATTTTCAGAGCTGTTGTAGGAGCATTCTGTGTCAAACAACGTTGCTGCTCTGCCACGTGTATCCCTCCCTCTCGTTCACTCCAGTGTTGTTCTTCTCACTTCAGGCCTCTGTGGTTTTGGCTGATTTGTGTCCCCAGAGGTGTACAAAGCCCTGGATCATAAGTTTTCAAACAGACTTGGTAAGAACAAATGGAAATCTTCCAATTTCTAGATAGGTCTTTTATTTATGGGATAAAATGTTTTCTGTTTAAGCAGTGGGGAAGCCATGCTCTCTCTCCATTCCGGATAACTCTTCACTTCTTCCCATTCTTTGTGATTTGTTGTGGTATTCTCCTACCTCATCTAGAGATTTGAAAATGTCAAGGAGCTTTTTTGAATGCTGACAAATAACAGAGATTTGATTAGCAACCATAACAGATCATTTACCAGTCCAGTACTGTAGACTCATATATATTTATAATACAGTTATCGAGGAAAATGAAGTGATTATGTAGAACTAATGATGTCTGTATTAATGGCTATCAGGTTCCAGACACTCATCTCTTGTCTGTTTAATGAGGAATAATTCTACTGTGTCTGGGCAGATCAAACACTAAAGCAAGGGTGCAGTTTGGCTCTGCTGCCCTTAGCAGATTACACTGGCCAAAAGAAAGGTAGCCCAGGGCATGTGCTTGTAATTTAGACCCTGCTCATAAAGGGGAGAAAAACTTATGACACGGCCTCGGAAAAGTAGGAGAAAGAGTCTGTGATGTGGCCTCGGGGTGGAAATTATCTTTTGTGCTGGTGGCAGCCCTCCACTGCGAAGGGCTGAATTCTGTATTGCCATCAGAGTCACAGAAAGGGCAGCAAAGGATTGTCTGCTTCCCAGGATGGTCTGTGATGAGCTGGCATGGGGAGAGGGGGAAAAAAAGTGAATTGGATGGGGTAGGAAAGACCCTTTTTCTAGGTTTCCTGAAACTGGGAGTATTACCTTCATATCACTTTGAGAGAGTAACTACCGTCATTTTTAAAAGCACATTCAATTTTTCTCTGAACTATCAGACTGGGATATGAACAAGACAGAGCTGCTGTGTTGTGTCATACTCCAGCCTAAAGAACACAAACAGTATTATTTTCCTGTGTGTCTGAGAAAGAAATTGGAGTCCATGTTAAAGGGAGGAAAAAGGTAGGACCGAGGTAGGACTGAAGAGCCACATGAAAAGCTGGTCAAAGTAAGAGAGAGGGGTGTGCCTTTTTTTGGAAGAAGGAAATGTTGGTTTCTGCCAAGCTCTATGGATTTTGGCTGATTTATCTCCCGCTCTCAGCATGAGCCAGAGCCAGCACTTCAGCTCCCCTGTACACTTCAGCTGGGAACTGTGGAAAAGCATTGGCTTCCTTGTTTCTCCTCGTACACAGGAGCAAACATACACACACCAACTCCTTTTAAAAGATGGCAAACAGTGTCTTCAGCCAGGTCTTCATGGTTTGAAATGGCTGTTTGTTGAGCTCCCTCGAGTTTAAAAAGTGTGCTACTTCAAGCCCTATGTTTTAATTTACAATGTAGTGCTACATTTAGTTGACAATGGCACAAGAAAGATATAGTATTTTAACTTGCTGGTTCTAGCCCTTTAAAACCACAGAGACATTTAAGAAAAGACATTAATTGACCACTTTTTGATAAAAGACACAGCTAAAGCCACTCACATTATTTGGAGTCAAATAAGGAGTTTACTGATTCCCATCCAAGTGAATGGAGAAAGTCCCACTCCTCTGCGACTCGGGACTTCCAAGCCTGCTGGAAAAAACCAGCCAGAAATGCTTACATCATCCCTTTTATGTAGCCAATGCAAAATATTTTTAATCTAGAAGGACTGGTAGGCTTTCACCAGCACTAAATTAAGTTTGTAAGCAAACACAAGCATATTTACATAGAGCTATTAGAAAAGCAAAACCAATAGCAGCAGAACATTCAGCTCCAAGATGATTCAGACCCTTAAAATCTGTCGTTTAAAATATAGTAACGCTCCTTTTTTAGATAAAATGTATTATTTTTAATATAGGGTATTCTGGCCGTGTGTGGTTGTCTTCTTTTGTAAAATACAATGAACATATCTGTTATGCCTTCATCCTTCTCCCCCACTTTCATCTGTACTTTGCTGGGTTTAGAGTAGGGCTGAGCAGCCCTGCAGTGCATTGCAGCCCAGGAACATGTCAAAGACATTCTTGGCTGCAGAAACACTTTTTCCTGACTCTGCAGAGCAAGCTGATAAAGTCCAGAGGACGATGCTAGAAAATACAGATCCTTCTTGGAGAAGGAAAATCAGGAGTTTTCTCATCCAGCTTACCAGCACAGCGCAGTTGTTTATAGCCACTGCTGTAGAGCAGTGAACAATAAAATGGAAATGTGGGATAAAGAATGATCACACGGTGCCAGAGGTGATGGTACCATGTGTTTCTGTCCCTGAGTCACCACACACACTTCTGATGCACTGTGCCCATTGCTGGCAGCTGCGGGGGGCTGTGGACACAGCGTGTGGGCAGGGAAACACTCTTGGCACACAGCTATTTTCTGGAGTGGGCTTGACAAAACCTAACGATGTGACAAGCTAGGAAGCATTTATTCTTTTTTTAGCCCCAAAGTTTTTTTGTTTGCTGCTTAAAGATGAGATTCGGGGCTGGTATTTCCCTTTATGTTCACTAAAGCATTGATTGCACTTTGGAAAGACGGCTCGGATGAAACACTGCGCTCCCTCCAGCAGCTCAAGGCTGCTGTATTTAGCTTGATGCTTCTATCTAAAATAGGCCTGTGTGTATTTAGTTAATCTTTTGGGCAGGCTTTCTTACTTCAGCAGCCTTGTGAAGTTTCTTTTAGCAGGAGAGAGAGGAGTAGGCGAGGTAGGGGGTTGCTGCTTTATAATAAAACTGAAAGAGACTGACAGGAATTCACACGAAGGTTACCTTGGTTTACTCTGGGCAACCTTAATAATTCAGCAGGGCCTTTCAGTCAGGGTTTCCCACACTGTTCCCCACAGGGTCAGTTTCACAGATGAGAGTTTCTTGAGGCCATTCAAGGCACCAGCTACTGAGAAACACAAGGCATAGGAGAGGATGGTGCCTGTCAAGAGCTAGAGCTGACAGTTCCTATTAATGTGCAGGGAGGCTTTTCCAGGGAAGAATCTTTGATGTCTCTGACTCTGGGTCACAGTTCACAGGCCTCTGGCTTTGCATGTCATGCTTCTTTCTTGAAGGAAAGTGCCACCTCTTTCTTTTGCTGAGCCCCGTGGTCAGACTGTCCCCTCCTTAGGTGTGACCCTCAGAGCAGGACAGTGCCTTCAGTCGCCCAGGGCAGACTCAGACCTTGTGAAGTCACAGCTGACATCTCCCGCAAAAGTCATGCCAGCTGTGCAAGATGCCTTCCACCATCTTCAGGGAGAGAGAAGGATCACTTCTAAATCCCAAAGTTGGTTTTTTTTATTCAGAGAGAATCCCTTAGAAGTTGATGAGAATTTTGCTTGAGCTGGAAGGGAAGGAATTGACTTTCTGCTTTCTGAGATAGTTTCTGGTTAAATAAGTAGCATTGCTACAGTGTCTCTCTATGCCCTGTTCTGCTAATAGAAGCAACAGCTGGTTACTTCACCCAATGCTGTAAGACCAGGATATTTTCCAAGAACGGAGTAGGTGGCGAGGAATGAATAGATTCTTTAGCTGTCTAAATTCCTAAGTGCATGTTTTTATGCTTGGTGACGGGGCATCAAAGGCTATGGGCAGGTAAAGAAAACTGATTTTTTTTAAGAGAGCACAGCACATGCCTGTTTCATGGTATGGGCAGGGGTAGCACCTGGTGGGGGAGGTGAAATAATAATAGAATCATAGAATGGTTTGGGTTGGAAGAGACCCTAAAGATCACTGAGTTCTCACTCCCCACACTTTGGGCAGGGACACCTTCCACTAGGTCGGGTTGCTCAGGGCCCTATTTAATAATCATCAGCCATAAATGACAAACCAGCTGCCATCTCCTGCATCACTTGGAAGTATTCCTTATTCAAATTTCATGGAAACACAGTAAAAAATCAGCTCAGGTAGGACTGCTGCCAGGCACTGCCTGGCCCTGCAGATGATACTGTCAGCTGCTGCTGCTCAAGGTTTGGCTGCCCAGGAGAGAGCTTCTGGTTTACAGCACGAACATCTGAGCTCTCATGGGATGCTTAAGCAAGTGTCTTTGCATTGGGGTGTCAAATGGTCACACAGTCCTTGCTGAAGCTGGGAGAAAACACTGTTTTCTTCTCTCAGGCTTTCAGGGAGCTGTTGCTTTGCTCTTGCTGCAGGGATTATGGCTTAGCTACGCGACTGGCTTGGACCAGCTGGTGAGTATTTACAAATACAGCCTTGGAGTTGTTTTTTCAATCAGAAATTATAAACTCATGACGGGAGGAGATGGGAGAAACTACACAAGCTGCACTAGTGGGAGGACATGCTCAATGATCCTAGTCTTCAAATTCATTTCATTTTTACAAGTGCTCTGCAGTGCTTTAGTGCTAATTGAAGAGATCCAAAGCAATTATCCTCTTTCAGAAATGAGATACTAATGATGGAGAGCTGAAGCAAGACAAGAGCAAGTGATTAAGCTGATGATAGTGAAGGATTTCTACATATTTGTTATCATGCAGTGTACATTATTTGTGCTTACAATATGGCCCTCTCTTGTCCTGGTTTTACATTTTTTTATTCCAATATGAAAGGATTTAACCAGGATCACTCATGGAACTCTTAGGAAAACACATGTGGATGTGCAGGGCCTGCCACCAACATGTGAAGGTGATTCAATACTTTGATGAAGTTCAGTGATGATGCCAGATTTTATAACCTCATCACTGGGACATGTTTGGTTACTGGTTTTGCACTGAAGTAGATAAGAAAGGGGACAGAACTCCTTGTGTCTAACCTGACTTATTTATATAAGGTCGTTCATACACTGCTTTCATACACATTAACATCTTCTGGGCGTCAACAACAGCTTTTGCCATAATCAGCTCTGAAATTGGACTCCAGTGACATTAGCAGTACCCATTTTAGCTGAGAACTCTGTATATCCTTCTATGTTAACAAGTAATATGTTTTTCAGGTAGATTTAATTTTAAACAGTTGCTGTACTTATGTTGTATATTATTGAACACCTCTGCAATCTGTATTTATATCACTGCACAGAGCAGTCTCTTTCAAATGTGACCCAATTTAGCCTTTCCATGTTTTATTTATATAGTTTGTGACTCGCTTAAAGTCCTTTAGAAAAAAACAGAGAAAGGAGCCGGTCTTTTGATCCACAAACCCCAAAGGTTGGTTTCCCTCTGTGTGCAGTCTTGAAATAAAGAGTAATGTTTTGTGTGTTTTAGTGAACTTACTGCTGTACTGCAACATGCAGGAATATCAGCTCTGCCCTTCAGCTCCAACCTATGGAAAAGACTGGATATGCAAGTGTAAGCACAGGCAGATTTTGGCTCGTCATCTTAACAGGAGGAGGCCAAGATGAGTGCCTCTGCAAAGCTGCAGGGAATAAACACACTTCCTCAGGCTGCTTTATTTAACACCTGGCCATCCATGCCAGCCACAGAAATCTTGAAGCTAGGAAGTTATGCTCTGGGGTTTGTTTTTTGGTTTGGTTTGGGTTTTTAACCAGTTCTGTACCTCCATAGTGATGACAAAGAGGTTGTCATCAGGTGGCGAGAAAGTTTCAAACTTTCTGACCTTTATGATCCTGAGAGCACAGGCACTCCATCTGGGCAAGAGCTGGAACTAAACCAAGCAGACCAAGGCAGCTCTCCAGCTGTTACTCAGAGCTCTGTGGAGTTTGCTTTGGATTCTTCAGTTGATCTTGCAGTCTACTCTTGGGCACATTTTTTTGTTTTGTAAATGCATATCCAGAGTAAAAGTGGCTTTTGTCTGCAAGCTTCAGTCATGTGGGACAGCACTACTTAGGTCTGAAAAATGTAGATTATCCTGGAAAAGAATAGGAATACTTTGCAATGCTGCTTCTACTGTTACCTATACCAATGCTGCTTCTATCATTACCTATACCATTGTGTAAATACACAAGCAGTGACTGCCTCCCTGTCCTGCTAGTCAGGACACAGATGTGGAAAGGGAGGCTCCAGTATGGCTCTCAGATAACTTCTCTGTGAGGTTTATAGGACATCCCCATTTCTGCTCTGCCTGCTGCAATGCTCGTGCTCTATGTAATCACTTATTCACACCACACTTGTGTGTGTACCCAGCAAGAGCTCACATCAATGAGTGTGGTTTGAGCTCCTCTCACAGCACCCTGCTGGGGCTGTCCAGCTGCAGAGCTGCTACACGCTCCTCTTCCCCTCTTCCACTTCCTTTTCTCCTTTCCTTGAGAAAGGACTTCTCAAAGCACAGAAGGAGAAACTAAAATAGCTGTGCAGATTCATCCTTTGTGTTCCCTGTTACAAAATTGTTCTAAGTGCCACCTTCTTTCTCCAAGAAAGCCTTTTTTTTCCCCCCACTCATGGTGGCAATGTACTCTCCAGGTCTTGAAAGGTTCGGTGGTTGGTTTCTTAAATAAGGCTGACCACTTTTGTAACCCTTAAAAGCTTTGTAATTCAGCTATTGATCAGCAGGGGAAGCAGAGCTCTTGAAGCTGCCCGTGCTTGGCTTGGAGGTGCAGCATGGAGTTGTACGAACTGAGCCTTGCAATATCTCTGCACTCTGAAAAACACAGCTCGTCTTCTTAAATGGGAAACCAAGGCACTGACACTGTGTGACCTTTCCCCAAACTGATGGCAGAAGACTGTCGGAATCATGTTGTGCTTTATTTCTGTCTCTGGGCACAGCCCACTAACCTGATCTCTCAGAACTTTGTCTGGGTCCAGAATCTAATCCAGTTCCCACACTCATGTATTGTATGTTCTGGTGCTTTTTGTCTAAACACAGTGTCCCGTGTTTGGAGCCAGTTATGGAGGGCTCCTACACCATCCAGCATGAGTACAGAGACTGGATAGGCAAGCAGGCAGGAATTGGGAGAGAAGACGACTAGATAAAGGAGGGTTAGTGAAATAAGGTAGTGATATAATTTATCACTAGCTTTTTAAAAGCTACGTTCTAATTTTAGCAGTGCACCTCTGGTGATGCAACTCTTTGTCAACGCAGAGTCCCTACAGAGAAAACATAAATTCATAAATGGCATTCAAAACCTGTCCAGATTCTTTATTATAAGGGACCTAAACACCTACCTCCTGACTGTCCTGGAGAGGCTCCTGTGGGCACCACAAATACATTTGGCTTGCATCTCCAGCCTGTAGCCATGTGAGAGCAGGATCTTACAGACATTTAGGAGGTTGCAGCAGGGAAGCAGGCACTGGCAATGTCACAAAGACTGGGGTGCTCAGTCCAGCTCTGGGATAGGGGATTGTACGCTTGCTGGGATGAGAAGTGTGTGGGTACATGGTGGGAGCAAAAGGGACATGTTCCTCAGACCCACACATCTTTCCATGTGTCTCCATGTGGTCAATACTAAAGATGCAAAAAAGTGAAGAAAAACATCTCCCACAAAAGCTCAGCGTGGTTTGGGTTGGCTATCACAGAGTTTGAGACAGACCCCTGCAGTGCTCCAGTTGAAGGTCTACCAACCCTCATTTTCTCTCTCTTTGGCAGGAATAGTCCAGCCAGTCAAACTCCCACCACTTCTACATCACGTGAAAGGATTGGCATCAAGTTGTCTTACAGTTGTGTCACAAATCTTGCCCAGAATGCAGTAAAGCATTGTCTTTCTCTTCCATTATCAAAATAAATTAGTAAGTGTGCTCAAATTCTTGGCTTAGTCTTTGTCTATGTGAGAGGAGCACATATGGTTAGAAAGCAAATGAGCTACACAAAGGCAAATTACAGGTTTTATTTCTCCAGGTATCTGCTGTTCACACCATCAGGTTAAGTAAATCTCAAGTATATGATAAGGGGTTCCTTGCCATACGGGGAAAATCTGGGAAACTGGAATGTGGTGATGCCTGGAATGAAGCAAGGGGAAGAAATGAGGCAGATGCAAATGGCAGCAAAGCTTGGATGGAATATATTAGTACTGCAGATGGTTTAGAGGACTTTAGATGTTTGAAGGAAGAGTTTTTAACCCCTAGAAGCATAGAACATTTGGGAAGGAAATTGAATTTTTGTGGCACCTTAAAATGAATTAGAAGCATAGATGCAAGAATTATGAAGTTGTGTTTGAAGATTTGTTATTTGGAAAGATGCAATAGATTTTTGTCTTATAAACATATCAAAAGTAATATAGTTTGTGCTCCAAACAGAAGATCTTTCTTATCATTATCAGTTAACTCATAATTATCTATTTGATATATATTATAATCTTTTAGTTAATTGTTTCTTCCCGTTTCACAACCTGTAGCACTTTTTTTTACCACAACATATCTAGTTTACTCTATGGTAATGAAATATTTTGTTTACAAGCATTTTTAATAATCAGTCTATTGTGGCAGAACTGAAATAGAACAGAAGGAAAATGGCACAGAAATGAGGAAGTGTTTGTGATCACAATCAAGACATGAGCCCCATTAGCACTGGGCAAGCTGCTGCAGTTTCCTCTGAGACCCTGTGAGTTGTCAGTCCCTGAGGCACCTCTTATCTGGATGAGCCCTAATGCATATTGGCAGGCCCTACATATTAAATACACCCAGCTCCTTGATTTTATTCAGATCAGCACTCTTCAAAGCAGCACGCCTCTCAGCTGAAGGAAATCCCTGCTCTATTAATGGCGTGTCTGGTGCCACTTTCACTCTTATCACCATGAAATCAGGACTTGTACGGTTGCTGCAGGAAATGTGGAGCATGTCTCACAACACACAACACGAACTGCATCAGATCCAAGATTGGGAAGGAAGAAGACAGGGCCTTTCGAGCCCTCCTTGCTTCCTTCTTACAATTTCATCCACTTAATATGAAGAGCATTTATCTCTACAAATTGTCTGGTTTGTGCTGCTGTCTCCTGCTTTCCTTTACTACCACTGTGAGGAGCCACTTTGGTGTGTGTGTAACTCTCAGCCTTAATGGAAGCATTAGTGTCGCTATTGCTTGGGGTAGGAATGACCACAGCACCCTTGGGAAACAAGAAACGGAGCCAGGATGCAAACTCAACTGACTTTCAGGTGGAGATGGCTCTGTGGCATTCAAGGATTAGACATACTGCCTGCTCCAGCTGAGCTGGGTCTGGCTTTGCTGATAAGCAATTACTGATGTTGAACAGAGGCCACAAAAGGGCTCCATAAACTCATTGACCAGAGGATATTACCACTGAGGCAACACCACAGCCATTAGGTGCCAATAGGATTTCCAAAGTGAGACTAAAATGAGGAAATAATACATTGTTTCCAAGAAGTAGCACATCGTAATTTGTTCTTGGGGGATATTAAAGCCAGAGAGTATTATCATAATAGTCAGAGTTATTTCACACTAGAAAATTTTTCACTGTTGTTCATGGCTTTAGTCATCTTCCTTTGCAATCTACTTGAAAGTCTGATGATCTTAAAGCGACATTTTGTCACTTTGGATTGTTTTTTCCCCATCTTCTTTTCCTCACTTGCTATTATGAAATAAGAGGCAAAAGAGGAAGCAGACTAACTCATTTGCTGTGCAAATGAGGGTGTAGCTCTTGAGAAGTGGTCCCATCTGCACTTGGTTTGATATGCACACCCCCACTACCTTCAGGAGATAAGGCAACCCCCCTACCATGAAACTGCTCTGTAGAAAGCACTGGCAGCTTTGCAAGAGGAAAACACAAATAAGATTTGTGAAACCCAGACTTCCAGTTAAATAGCCACCCAAGCAAGCAGAGAGGGGTTTTTTTAAGGTCTACAGGAATGCAGCAATAAGACAATGGAATTGTTGCACCTCTGTATGTTTCAATGGCTTAATGAAGCAGGTTGAACATTGTGAAGCGATTCGCTTCTGACAAAGAGACGTCCTGCCATCTCTGACAATCTCTCTCTTTGAACAGAGAAAGAGAATGCTCAAGAGACTGGCTTCTTGTGAAAATCCACAGCAGGGTGGGTGGAATTAGGTGATCTTTAAGATCCCTTCCAGCCCAGGCCATTCTGTGATTCTGGTGAGCTGCTGTGTGACACATAGCAGGAGGCTCAGGCTCTGGGTAGGACTATTGTCCTGAGAACTGTTTCTGCTCCCCTGCCCTGGCACCTGCTCCAGCTGCAGGCCCCTGACTTCTTGCAACTGCCTCAAAAGACACCATATGGCTCTGCTGGTGTCAGTGGAATTTGTGCTGTTGTTTTACGCGCTCTGGAAAATTTAAACGAGTGTCTACATTAGGGCTGTGTTCTGTTGCTGGTGTTCGGGAAAGCTCTCTGCAAACTGAAAACCAGCATGGAAATTCTGCTTCCCTCTGTCCTTTGGGCTGGTATACAGTCTTTCCAACTCTTATGCTTTTTGTATGTCCTTCAGGTTTACAAAAAAGGGAGGATCTGGTGGGGTATCCTTTTCTTTTTCTAACCCATATTGTTGTAATTTCCTGATTTGTGGAATTTCAGCTGTTGCTAAAAAATACCAAAAAAATATTTCAACTCTTGAATCCAGAACTATGACAAATGAAGTAAAAAGTCTAACAAAAATTCTAATTAATTTCAGAACCATTTGTTTTTATTCTGCTTTCAGTTCTTCCCAAGAAATCCCAAGTTATGCCAAGCTTGGGAATGCTGAAGCCATTCAGGGTGAAATACTGAAAGCTTGATGGTAATAAATAATCTCTTGCTTTCCTCTTTTTCAAAATATACTAGAAATGTGGAAAATATACTTTTTAAAAATATACTCTATGTGGAAAGCCACCCAGCTGTATTTTGAGTTTCCTAATACGGCTGTCCCTCCACAGAAGTTGACTCCCACGTTATGTCAGTATGCCTGAAGGCAGAAAGGATCCATGGGAATGTATTAAAACTTGAATATATGCTCAAGGCTATCTGCAAAATGGGTGTGAGGGGTGTAAGTCAATGGTTGTTGCCAGGTGAGGAGCATCCCCTCACCTCCCCACTCACCGTGGGGCAGAAGGAAGGGTGCAGTCCCTTATGGTGAGGTGGGGGGATAATCACTCTACGTTGTTTTTCCATCCTGCTGCCTCCAGCATTGCTCTGCTGAGGCTGTCAAGAGCAGCAATCAGATGCAGGCTGGCGTGGTTGTGTCAGTTCATTACCTGACAGCATAAGATAACAAGCTCAGGGGAAATCTAAGCATGGTTAACAGCTATCAGCCAGCTGAGCTGGGTTCCCTCCGGATGCTACCACACATCAGAAAATAACCCCACAAGAGGTTTAAGTGAACATTTTGTTCTTGTTTTCTAACACATGTCAACAGGTTTTCTGAGATAACTTGCATCTCCATGGAGTATATCCTTGAGAGAAAGCAGGTAGGTGCCTGGCTGCTGTCAGTGTGCTGAGTGAGTAGATTGCGTATCCTCCCTTGCTCTTCCAAAAATATCAGCCAGGAAGTTTAACTGAGTGTTAGTAAGGGGCTGACAGTGCCAGCCTCTTGGCTGTTGTTTTCAAGGTCAGCTCTAATTGACCTTCCTCTTGCCTCATTTAGTTGCTCACATTGTTCCCTTTTGATTCCCTGATGGTGCTCATGCCATTGGGATTTCTGTGTGCTCCTGCATTGTCTTCTGGTTAAGCCGATTCCTGCTTACTTCCTCCCTTTCTGCTTGTGTCTCCTCCTCCTCTCCCCATCTCTCTTGCCTGCTCTCTTTCCTCAGGACTCACTCCTTCTCCTGTGCCTTGGTTATTATTTCCCCATCCTGAAGTACAGACCAGATCCCCAGGCTGCAGCCCCAGTGCTGTTTTCGCAGCTAGCTTTCAGGGGCAGCTGTTTCACTCAGCAGCAGATGACTCCTGCACAGTGAGAAGCAGCTGCTTGTCTTGCAACTTGAGGAACTCCACAGGAGCTGTTGCCTCGTCTGGAAGCAGCCCATGGGCTGTATTTCCAGCTGTGCAGGGAGCTCCCTTCCTGCAGGCAAGTTTGTGCCTGGCACTGCATTAAGTAGGTGATGTGTCTCCGTGTGAGCCATAGGAAGCCTGGTGTACACAGGGAACGTATGACTTGATGGTGTAGAGCCAGCAGCTCTCCTGCCTGTGGCTCTGGACTGACAAAATACCTCTCAGCAGATCTGTCTTGCTTCTGATGGAGGTGTAGGCTCCTGGGCTCTGCTAAAATTGCAGCCCCGCTCCCTCGCTAGGGTGAGATCTCTATGTGCACTGGGTGGATGCTGTGCTGCATGAGAGCTACAGAGCCAGATTTGGCCTGACAGGCTGAGCCCTCAGGAGGTCCACAGAGAGTTTCAAGCAGTAGGAAAATGAGGTCCTAACCTACTCAGCCTGTGCCTGCATGAAAACGCCTACTTCTGAAAGTTAAATAACAGTAAGTGTGAGTGATGCAGAAGCAGGCTGAGGTTTTCCAGTAATCAAAGCAGTGTAAACTGCTGGCAGAAAACCTCCTGGCAGTTTGCACTGCTCCCATTGCAGAGAAGATATCTCCTCTGTGGTGACACTAATGGCAATTGACAAATTGATACAGCAAAGCTGCCAATAACTTCATTCAAAAAAAAAAAAGATAAAATCTATTTTAATTAGATTAGCCAGATCATTAGAAAAATGTGTGTAATGAGCAGAGGACAGTCTGTGCCATCGCTCTGAGACACCCAAAGTTGAAGGTCCCGACAGCAACCCCAGAATGGAGCCAGGTGTTACTCTCTGCTGCAGCAGTGTCATCCTGTTTGATTTTAACCTCCATGTGCTGTGCCAGAGGGAGATTTCCCTGTGACATCAGTGCTTAGGTTTCCTCTCCTTCCTTCCCAAGCCAACAGCATGCAGTCCAGTCTTAGCAGATAGTGGAGGCTGTGCCAAACGGCAGAGGAAAAGGCCAGACTAAGTGCAGCATCCCCAACTCTCTAGACATGAGAATTTTGCCAGCTCCCAGCATCTCCTGGGCAACATCTTCTACTGTAAAACCCCTGGTGGAAAAAAATGACAGGTCACTGCAAATGTTGTTGTTTAAAAGGGTCCAGGAAGGGAGCGGTCATGGTCTTGTACTAAGTATGATAAATTGTTTAGCGGGAGCACTGGTCACAATTTGGGAAGCCCCGTTGCAGAGGAAACCTGTGTACCATCCATGCACATCATGGAATACTCTGTCCCTATCCAGCCTTGGACAACCCTTCGTGAGCCTTCGTGCTGTCTCCCCTCACTGCAGGGCACAGCAGAGACATTTGACCATTTATTTACTTGCTGGTGCTTTGCAAGGTACCCATGTTCATTTGGAGAGTGAAATCTCTCAGAGGAGGAAGCAGCTGTGCAAGCACCTGGCAGCAGAGGAGAAGCCCCTTCACGAACATGCAAGTCCTTATGGATCCTGTCCCAAGGATACTGGCTTGTGACAAGAGCCTTGTCCAGCCTGTATGGCTGGGGGCAGGTTCCCTCCCGTGGCTGAGAGCTGCCACAGCAGGAACCAGCAGCTCTGTGACATTGTGCAAGTTGTGCAAAGAGCAGGTGTCTTGTGCTTCTCCCGAGACCAGTATCAAATTTATGCCCTACATCTTGCCAGTTAACACCAAGGCCCTAGAAGAGAGCATGCCTAATTGCTGTACCCAGTAATGGGATACTCATTTGGACCCCTTCTGACAGTAGACAAATCTCTGGGATGCTCCTCTTTAACCAGGACCGCACCTACTCTTGAGTGGACTGTCACTCAAGGGAGGGGATTATTCTTATTTCTGTTATGCAAGGAGAAAACACAGATTCCAGAGCAGATTCAGTGCAGCACATTTTTACCCAGTCCGTGGTGTATAAACCCCCCAAAGCCTTTGTAGGCTGTACCACCCAGGTCATCCTGGACAGGTAAGAGTGGATGGCTCTGGGCTGGCCCTCGCCGTTCCTGCAGTGGGACAAGTGTTGTGTGGGTGTGTGTATGAGGTGAGTAGCTAGCTCATAGTTCATGGGCACTCTCCATTACCTGCTTTTTGGAACAATTGCTGCAGAACAGTGCTACCAAAGTGCTCCCTGGTGTGTGTCCGCTGATGTTGTGCAGTCACCGGGTGCGCCAGGACCAGGCGGGAAATCAGCACAATACCCCGAGATACCTTATCGACTGTAAATGTGGCAGGAAGTCATTAAAGATTTCCTGAGCCATTCCCTGGGAAAAGACCACCTCCAGGCTCCAGCAAAGTCAGAGGACTTGCACTGCCAGGGCTTAAAAATCAAAAGAAAATTACTCAAATAAGACAATGTCAGCAGCTCCAGCAGGGAGCCCTGTGCTCCAGATGGATCCTGTGCCCACAGAGTCAGGGTGGGGATGGAGGAGGAGATTTGGGGATGTGCCAAGGGGCTCCTTGTAGCTTGCTCATCTGAGCCTCCCTAAGGGTTTGGGGGCTACAAGAGCTACGGACATGGACAGGTCTGACTCCTTTGTCTGTAAGGCTTTGTAAATCCCTGTAGGTGAAAAGAAAAGAGGGCTTATTTTAAGAAAGCTGTTTGGTTGCTCCATGAGCTCTCACCCACAGTTCCAGGAGGGAGATTCTCAATGACCTGTCTTGGACAACTGGGAAAAGACAATTTTCTGCTATCAGCAAGCAATCAGAGTTTGGGACAAGAGAGTGAGCAGTAAGGGAGACAAAACCAGGTGAATGCAAGCAGCTCCAGTATTTGTAGGGGGTCATTCAAAGACACTTGAAGGGGGTCAGGCATAATTTAAACAATGATACCAAGAATGCGTGTGGCTCATCTCACTTGATGTATGGGATAACTCTCATTTTTGTTGCTGCAAATATTTATGTCTTGAAAAACGTGTATGTTTTACCAGTAATAATTTTCTTTTGGTTTTTTTTCCCCTAAATTTCACCAACCAAGACTCAAAGGCTGTCTTAGCAGATAAAAATTTCTTGTGAAATTACTGTGGAAGTCTGTTTTCTGGTGCCTAGAGGTGAAATTGTTTTTAAACTGTGAGTTTATTTAACTGTTGAAATACTTAGTATTCTGAGTAAATACAAAGTCATCATACCATGGTCAAGGGGTCCAATACTTGTATTTCACAGTGTTCATTTTCTCACTTGAAGAGATGAGCAGAATAAAGAGATCTTTCTTATTAAAACAAAACAAACAAACAAAAAGAACCCAAAACACCAACAAGAGAGGAAAAAAAAAAGTGAAGATTAGACAGCCAAGTTTCTAGTTTTGAGTACCTGCAAAGCTCCTACAAGTGAATTTGTAACATCAGCCTTGTAGTATATACCAGCCATCCACCAGCATGCACCTGGCTCAGAGTCTGAGCACAGAGAGGAGGAGGGACAGAAAAGAGTAGTTTGAAGCTGTCACTGAACTTAATCAAAATGTGCATGGGAATTTTTTCCACTATTAACTGTTTTCATGTTATTTGAATTTAGGACATTTGTTCCCTACATTCAGAACCTTGCTTACAAGCTTACCAAAGATGATACAAGTTGATATCCATTTGGGTTATTTGCCGGTTATTCTGTAATTTTAACACACAAGATACCGGAAATAAGATGTCTCTCTTTTTAAAATTAACATTCATCAGAGTAATTTTTTCTTTCTCCACGCTGACAGAATTGTTAGCCCCTAAGCTAGTGCAGTACTGTACTGTGTTTTCTGTACTGACCAGAAAACATTTGGGGATGAGAATCATGACACTTAATTTGTCCTACCTGTTTGACTGTAGCAGTGTGGAACACTGCATAGCAACCAGCAGTCCTTTCTTCTCTTGTTGATTAAGGCACCTAAGAGACCAAAATGGGTTTTCTTATCTCAGTCTCAGTATGTATCTCACACACATGTCTTTGGTTCTCTTCCCACAGGAGAGAAAAAAAACACTGAAAAAACTAGGCATATTTCTCCAGAAGGATTTCAAGGGGGAAAGCCTGCCTGCCTGGACTGTAGGGAGGTACCCAAAGGGACACAGAGACATCCTCCACGACTGGTAACAGCACTGCTCAGCCTTGCTCTTGCTGAGGAAGCTCCCACACGACACTGCGACCATGAATTTCCTCCGGCGGCGTCTCTCAGACAGCAGTTTCGTGGCAAACCTGCCCAATGGCTACATGATGGACTTGCAGCGCCCCGACAGCTCCACGAGCTCCCCGGTTTCTCCCGCCACGGAGAGGAAGCACCTACAGCCACCCCAACCCTCGCACTCTTCCTCCACCGGCAGCAGCATCTTCAGCTCCATCTCCAGCGCCATGAAGCAAACCACACAAGCGGCTGCGGGGCTGATTGAGCACTCGGCCGGCCCCGTGCCCCCCGTGGCACAGAAACCCAAGATCCTCCTGGTGATCGATGATGCACACACAGACTGGTAAGTCATCAGTGGTTCCCCACTGAGTTCAGCTCCACGTTCTCAGGGATCTGGGAATCACGGATAATCTGCGGGGGGTGCACAGATACTTTCACATTTGGGTCACCAGCTCTGGACCCGGGTTGGTGTCTGTCAGACAACTTGCGTCAACGGCAGAGTGGGATTTTTCATAATTTTCTCGGTAAAAAATGTTCATTCGGTATTCATTGACCAACTTCTTCATAGCCTTAATATAGGAGCACACGTAGGGCGTTCCTGGCTCAGCAGGCTTAGCCAAGCTGTCATATTTAGCTGTCATATCTATCTGTCATATCCTAAAAGGTGTGTTCATGATGTGGGTCAGGACCTTAATCCACTGTGCTGACTCTAAAAATTGAAAGTGACTCAATCTCTCTAGCTCTCCATCTCTCTTGAACATTTCTCTGTATGCAAATTTATACATAAATTATGAAAAGATAACCAAGCTTCCTACTACCTGTCAAGGGCCCTTCACCTGCTGAGCATAGCAACAACTATTGGCAAAAGGATTCCAGGCTCAGCTAAGCCTCAAATTTGTCTTGTTTATGCAGGTCTCTTTACAAACAAAAGTTTGGAATTTTGTTTCCTATGTTACTGGGTAGCACAGTACACTTTCCAAAGAGGAGGACAAGTGTAGTCTTCTAAAATGTTAGAGAAATTACTTACTGCTTTTTGTATGCTCCTTTTCAAAGTCAGATGGTTTAGAAAGTTTTAGGCAACCTGTCTGAGAGTCTTATCTGGGGGAAAAATCCAGAGAATGTGTTGAGAAGATGCTCTTGCTTCATCTGCCAGCTTGTTGCAAGACAAAAGAAGGAAAGGTAGTACAGGTAAGGGAGCAGTATTGAAGACTTCAGAATGAAAGAAGTTGGGTTACTGGGCCTTGGCCAAGGGACATTATTTTATTTTTCTTTTCATCCCACACCCCCACACTACTCTTCAGTACAGTTGTCACCTTTGTTTTCTCTGTAGAAGAGTGGGGACAAGGTGAGACCTACCCTTTTAGGTGTGTCTTCACAAATCAAGAGCTTAGCTCTTACCTAAAAGGAGACCATGATTGAGTATAACTAGGTCAGGCGTCTTCAGCCAACTTGAAGTAAGAAAGGGAAAACGGTGGGATTTTTCTCAAAGTAAGAACAACTTCTTAACTGAGTGGGAAAGTCCCTGATAAGGTTGTCACCATGAAAGTTTCCCTGGCCTAGTATCTTTCATCACCGTAGCAGCCCCTCAACGCCAGCTCGTTCAGTCAGCAACACCAGTCTGGCTCAAGCAGACCTGATCTCTCTTTCCCGGGCGCACCACGAGTCTCCCGCAGCCTGATGCTCACTAACCTCTGTTTCTAGGAAGTGTTTTTGCAGTTCCTTGGAGATGCTGCCAGGTGGCAGTCCCTTAACATAGCATCCTCAGTCAGGGAATGGGAGTGCCTTTGATACACAGCTGTAGCATCTGGGGCTTAGCTGGCACTGTGTAGCCAAATACTGTGATCAGAGAGAAAAGCCCTAGCTCAAAGGCTACTCTAGTTTTTCCTTGAGATTAATGGTGCTAAAGGTAGTCAGGGCAGGGGAAAGGGCAAGGCAGGGTTGGACCCTGCTGCAGTGTTTCCATGTTTTAAAATACACACTCTTCGTTTGAATCCCTGCCTTTATATCTCCCAGCTGTGGTTCTGTCATGCAGACTTCATGGTCTGTGAGCTGAGCTTGCTGAGGGAGCAGCAGCTGGGATATATACAGAGGAAGTATGGCTACCCATGCTGTCCTCACTCCTCCAGTCCTGTAAGCACTCCGTGCATCCTGCTGTCCTGGCTATCCCTCTGCTGTCTATAACCGAGCAGTTTCTAGGAATGATGGGATACCCCTTTCATTTATCCCAGCTCTCTGACTCAACCCACAAGTTTGCAGGTATCAAATGCTGCTTGCAAAGGCTCCCTGCCTTTACTTTCTCTAAGGCTGTGAGGACACTGAACAAAATTAGTGCATGAATTCGTGATCATACCCTGATGTATGCATGACATGAAAAACAAGGAAAGAACATAACTAACCCTTCCCTGCCATAGCTCTTTGTAGCATGGACGGAAATACAGACCTGGAAACTCCCCCAGCTTAAAGGCAGCAGTACATGGTCCTTTCTGAGAGAACATACCAGTGCAACTACTCCAGTGAGCTGTGAGTGTTTCTTTCTGGTTGATTTTTGTGTCTCCAGGAAACTCAGTGAGCACTTGAGAGCAGCACTGAAGAGCAGTGCCTCCATGGCTCCATGGATGTTTATTTTTGGTAAGGTACTTCTGAGCAATGGTAGTCACCTTCTTGGGCTCAGCCAGGGTGTTATGTGAGTTCAGGCTGAGCAGCCTCAGGAAGCAGCATTTGCCTTGTGAGAGCCCAGCTGAAGAAGCTGATTATCCAGGGATTCTGACTATCCACTCTGCATCATGTACAGAAACAGTCCCAGGCTCTGGAAGGTGAACAACAGCACATTGTTACTTCTGTGCTGGTGATTCTGGGTTTGAAAGGAGCATCATGTTTGTAATGCATTTCACCTCTGCCTGCTCTGGTCTTTCTACTTGTGAAAACTTTGTATTTGGTTTTCAAGAAATTCTTTCCTCCTCCTTTTGAAATAGTTTACTAAGAAATAATTACTGAAGTGCTACCTTTATTTTAAGGGTGGGGGGCTTCCACGGTGCCTCCTCCCCCAGAGCAAGTTACACAGGGTTTCCAACAAGGACCAGCTTGTTCATGGACAGGAAGGGTGAGAGACAGTGGAATCTGCCATTTGATTTCTCTTCTCTAAATGAAAACACTTTCTCAGAATTGGAGACTGTAGCAATATTGCTAAGCCAGACATTAATTTATCATCACTGTTTGTATTACAGCAAAGGGCTGCAATTGTGGATTAGGATGAGATGTTGCACAAGTGCTTGAGGAAATATTTTAACAACCCAAACAGGCAAGTGCATGGATAATGCACTTTAAAGTGACAAATGGCAATCTTTTCTGGTTTTGAGGAGCTACTATGTCTCTGAGGGCACAGTGCAGCACTCAATTTCTTTCAGAGGTCTAAAGGAAAGAAAAAGCATCCATGGGAGTCCATGGCCTGTCTTCCAGCATAAAACCCTTGACGTTCTTGACATGCAATATGCTCTGGTTTATTCCAAAGGCAAAGTACTATAAAAATAATGTGAGTCCCACGGAATATGATCAGCTGCTTTCTGCATTAGCAGCAGTAAAAGAAAGGTACATTCTATTAAAAACAAGGGAACTCACCCAGCTTTCTGTTAAAGGGGCAACATTTTGACAAATTTTCCATTCTCCTCAAAGACGCAGCTCTAGGCATCGCAAGGAAGCACGCAGTGAATTGCCATGTGTAGGATGTGCACCAGAGGAAAATCCTATTCTCTACAGCTCTCTTGAGCTCTTGGCTTTGACAGGCAGCCCTCAGAGGCACGCACAGCAGTGAATGTACCTGTGCATCAACACATCAGGGAAAAGCTTGGCTTCTCTTCTGTCATTATTGGCACAATTCTCAGCTGGGGAGCCTCCACCTGGAGGATGAGGCTCCTTCCGGTGGGCTGGGAGTATCTGTGCCTTGGGAGGCTTCCAAAAACGCATCCACAGCTCACCTACACCAGCTGCCAGAAAAAAATGGAGCTCAGACATGAATACACGTGCGTGTGTTAAACACACAGCAAAAGGGAGCAGGACCATGAGGAAAGGGGCCAGCAGAACTCCAGGTGGTGGCACATTGGGCAGCTCCAGCAGCCTGACCTCAGCCAGGAGGAGAGCATCCCACCTCCGGCAACCTCCTCGCCCGCCATGCTATTAAGCAAAATTATGCTCTTGCTGGATTGAATTTCTCAGCAGATCAAACAGGATTTTGTCCTGTGAATTATTAACCCCCATCCTCTGTGAAAGCGCTCAGCTTTCCAGCCTAATGCCTCATGTTTAAACAGCTTATGGGGGAAGTGATCAAGCACAGCTAAGGCTCCTATTAGCCACACATGCTAAAAGCATTGCTCTCCTGACCAGACAGCATAACAAAGTTGTTCTTGTTGCGTTTGCTGGGTATCTAAGTTACATTTGTGAAACAGCTCATGTGGCTTTTCAAAGCCATTGGTGTGTTTTGTCCACGTTTCAGGCTGTTTTCAGAGCTCACAGTGCTGTGTTTGGTGCCTTGCCCAAAATACACGTGCCCTGTGTGCAGCAGTTCCACACATGAGGATTGTGACATGCTTATCCAAAAAATAAGTCACTGAGGATATTTTAGGCGACACAAAACTGCATTGTTTTTTCTCCCCTTTAATTTGCAGCCAAATCTGCCAGAGCATATTGTCTCCAAAAATTTTAAGATCAAGGAAGAAAAAAACCTGTGATTAACACTGAATGAAATCCTCTTAATACATTTGAAATGGTTCTTTGTATAACAATAACGTCATGATTCAGGTCTAATTACAGACTGATTTGACAGGATTATTGTTTTATACTGGTCAAAGGAAATTATCAACTTCTTTTAAAAAGAAAATTATTTTTACTTCTGAAACATGAAAATATTAAGCCCTGAATATGTCATTTGCCTAAGAATGTGATTGGTCAAATAATAACACTCTAATACTTAATTTTATTAACAAGGGAGTTCCTAAATCCTAGGTTTTTTTCAAGGAATTTCTTTTAAAAATATTCAGTGAGCGTCATGAGTCATTTCGTGCTTTCAGTAGGCTGAAGGTGATATACTAAGGCTCCTATTAAGAGGAATATTTCTGCACCTAAGTCATTTAAACATAATGGGAAGTTTTGGAGTTCAAGCTTGACCTTAGGAATTTGCTGGTTAAATTGCAAAGTTTTGTCTATATTTCCTGATAAGAAAGTCCAAAATCATCTAGCATGGTAGTCACTGACAATAGTTTATTATGAATTGGCTTTTTTTACACAGTGGTGACCTTTTAAGGTTTCACAAGTTCTGTGCAACAACGCAGCAATAATTTGAAAAAACTTACACGTAAAATTTACGTTTTCACAAATCTGGTTAAAAAGCCCTTACATCTTTGTCATTTAGCCTTGCCTACCCAGGACCAAATATTTTTTTTCCTATACTTCTTGCCAAATTCCACTTTTTGAGAAGTAGAAAGCAGGAAGAGGGGGCTAGTTTGTGTTAGAGGAGTGTGTGTGTCTGTGCACACCTGGAAGCAGCATGGAGGGTTTCTGTGTTCCCTAGCATACAGACAGAGGGGTGAGAGGGAGGCAAGGCTGTCAAAAGTTTGCAAGAAATTGCATTTATCACATCACTTTCCAGTCTGTTTTAGGTATATCACCGTCGTGTCTGTCTGTATTTTTGTCCTGCAGATGTAAAGTATCTTGGGATCTAGTCCCCCTAAATGAAAGGTGATACAGAAATGTAAAGGATTAGTATCATTACAAAAATAGACACAAGGAATATGGAAAACATTCCCCACCAGGTTAGAACTATGCTAATGCAAGTCAAATCTGGGTCCTTAATTACTTTGCCAGAGTTCCTACAAATGCATAGAATTTAACCTCAGAATGTCCTGCCTAGTCCTATACATGTTAAAAAAAAAGCCAACAAACCCAACCCTCAGATACATTTCTCAAGGTCTGTGAGCCAGATTTCTTCTGCCTGCAAGTCCACAGCCCTGCCCCAGTGTTGGTCCAAGCTAGGCCAGTTCTCCTGCTCCTCAAATTCAAGGAGAACTGAAGTAGGCTGGAAAAAAAATATTGCAAAATCCTCAACAAAAAATGATACCCCTTGCAAACGGCTCCAGGCCATATTATTTAGACTTAGCAGTGTGGAAATGTTCCAGCAATGCACTATTTTGATAATATACAAAACCAAATTGCTGCCTCATGTTGTCCTTAATGCAGTACCCCACCTCCACCCCCTACCCTCCTACCCCCAGCTCTTTGTGGGCAGGAGGAATGTGACCACAGTACAGCCTGGGTGGGGGACCAGACCTACAGCAAAGTGTCCTTCCTATTCTGACAGCTCGGAGAAGCACAAAAAGCTGTGCCCAAAAGCAATAGCGCTGCACTGACTAGTGCTTCTTCTCTTGGTGGGGGGATGGCTTTGATTGCCCCTGTTTGATGAGCAGGAGGTGGCACAGGAAGATGCTGGGAGGCCAGTATTGTGTGGGACTCCACAATTCCTTGAATAGACAGAGTGTCCTGAATGGTTGTGTGTGCAATCATTAAAGTGCTGGTGGCTTGCCAAGCCAGGTCTCCCCGGAAAACAGGGCCTTCAGAAAAGGGAGGGCTCACAAAAGAAGATTTTAAAAACCCTTCTCCCTTTCTGCCCCAAAGCCTCCCTTTCCGTCTGCATTCAGGCCAAGAAAATCCTCCCAGCCCTGTAGGGTGGGACCTCAGATCTCATCAAGGACCTCACCAGGAGGACTTCATTTATCCAAAAAACCCTAACCCACACCGCCATCAGAGCCCAGCACAACCCCCTTCGGGTGAGGCGTTCCTTCCCTTGATGTGATCCCATAACTAATAATGTTTCGGGGATGGTTTTACAGTAACCAGAGTGGGCTGGGTTTTGTGGTTCTTCCCAGAAGGCAACAGAAGAAGTCTGTTCCCACAGCCCAGCCGAGGACCCTGGGGACACACCTGCAGGGCCAGCACTCTGTTCAGTGGCCACAGCAAGTCAGGTGCTGACAGCACCAAGAGCAAGGTGATCTTGCCCCGGGGAGGAACAGGGCTGGTCACAGCACTGCTGTGCCCCAGGGATGAAGCTGAAACTTCTGTGGAGCTCCTGCCAAAGTATTGGTGTTTTTAGGGCTTACCTTTTGACCCAGCACAAACCTGAGATTTGCCCATTGGTCCCTCCCTGTCGGTATGTAAAATGTAAATATCTTTTATTTCTTTCTGCACTTGTCTCTGGTCCATTTAACTTTTAATTCAAACCTTGTTTTCTGAGGTGTCAAAGCACACATCCATCACTCTTATTCGCCATCCTGACACCCCTTGCCCCAAGGTACTCTTGCAGAATAAGTATTAACTACCAATCAGTCCATCCCACAGCTGAACACTGCATCAAGGTCTCTGGGCCAAAGCAGATGTGGACAAAAGCTCCAGCAGTTTGCAGACCTCAGCATTTACAGAGTGATTTTTCCCATCCCTATGCCCTGGGCAGTCGGGACTTGACCATCTCAAAATTCCTTACTATGTACAGCTGAGAATTTCTGAAGTGGGGAAAGTGGTGGAGGGGGTGAGAACAGGCTCCTGAAAGGAAAACCTTCCTTATTTTCACCCTTGGAAAAAAAGGGCACAAAGGCATCTCTCCTCCCCCTTCCCCTCCCTGCTGCCCTTATAGCATGTAGGGGCTGGGGGGGTCGGGGCATTCCAGCAGCTGCTGGCCAGTATCCTGGAAACTGCCTCCTTTTTCCCAGTCCCAGCCCCTTTTATGAAGGAGACAATGCGGACATACAGTGAGTGCCTTGTGCATCACTTGGGCCCCCAGGCCCTTTGACACGGGGATTTTGTACAGTGGCTCACCACCTCCCCACCCTCCCCGAGGTGCCCCCACACCCAAACCAGGGGGCTTCAGCCTCGCCTTTTCCTGGATTATCAAGAAAGAAATTACATGCCTTATTTTCCCAAGGGCTTGAGAGAAATATGTGTAATGTGATACCAGGGAAACGATTCCGATAATTCCAGAATTTATCCATGGATGCCTTTTGGTTTGTTTACCCAGGTCTCTTCTTACCATTTCTCTCCTTCTTTCTTCCAACCACTCTCCTGCCCACCTCTCCCCAGGAGTCCCACGCATTTCTCTCTTCATCATGTGTTACTCTGACCCCCCCACAGGGTGGGAAGGGCTGCTTCCTGCTCCAGATAAGAAGTGGTTTCCATCCAGTGTGTGGCTTGGCTTTCTTTGCTTGTTGTGTCTTGATCCAGAGGTACAAGCTCAGTCAGAGGTTTTGGAGGAATTTGCCATTACAATATCCTGGTGTCCTTCTTTCGTATGCTCTCAGTGGGGAGAGCCCATTTTTGTGTTGAAGATACAAGCCAGCTCTTCAGTTTGTAGCTCAAGGCCTCTGTTGAACAGTGATAGAGATGTGAGTCTGGGTTCACTCACATCACAGGGGATTTGGGCTCAGGCTTATTAGTTCATCTGAAGAATGGCTTCCCAGTTTCCAAGACAGCATTACAATATTTGCTGTATCAGTTCCACTGAGGCCTCTCCTAGGAAGATCTGAAAATCTGTGAATTAGCCTGAGGTAGGTAATTGGAGGTGAATTGATCATTTATTATTCCCTGCTGCTGTTAAAGGTACACTCCATATCTGACAGAAAATTGTTGTATATGCTTCCTCCAGCCATGGCAATTGAGCCAGACTGGGGCTGGTTTACAGAGTATCTCTGCAAAATAAACTTCTATCCTTTCCAGATTACTTCATGAGAAGAGGCATTGGGTTTCTTATGTCCCTGTAATCATGTCAGAGCTGAGGCAGAAAGAAAAAGTTATGTTTGTCTGATGCCTTTGCACCCAGAAAATACGTCCTTTTCCAGAGCACGCAGCTTCTTCATCAGAAAGAAAGAGGGCTTCAAGACAAGCTTCTTTCCTGCAAGCCAGGGAAAACCTTTGGCTGTTTGTCACGGTGCTTCTTCCCTCCCAGTCCATGGGGCCACATTTAAATGGATTGCTTAGCTCTATAAATCCCACCCAGGAACTGCTCTTGAGCATGGCCCTGCAGTTTTCTTCAGTCAAAACATGTTTACATGCTAATTCACTGAGATCACAGCAACCGCACCACCCCATCTGCACCCTGCCTAGCCAAATTACAGCTCTGTGTTCTGCTGAGCTGAATATCTGACTTGCTTTAAAATAAAGGGGTGGCCAGCCAAGCAGTGGTCAGTGCTGCAGGCTGCCTGGGAGAGGTGGTGGGTCTGTGTGGCAAGTGGCTTGCCCGGTGTCCCAAGCTGGGGACACTGAGCCCTCCTGGGGCAATGAGCTGCTCCTCTCATTGCTGGCAGCTGGCTGTGCTGGAGGTGAGTGGGAACACTTCCGAGGCTCCCCAGAAAGGTTTTGGACTGATCTTCTGGGCATCGCTCCTCTGCTGCACTACAGGCTGCCTGGATAACTCTGCAGCAGTCCAGTCCTAGGCAGAAGTCTGGAAGAGACTTGCTCAGGTGGTTTTGGGGCAGAGAACATCCACAAATGTCTTGCACAGCCATGAGACTGCCAGAAACATCCATCCTTCTTTCTCATGCATCCCCACCACAGCAGCGTGGTCTTCCTTTCCTCTGTCTCATGCCCACTGTAAGGACCCCAAGCCATTTCATACATGGTGCAGAACTGACCAAAAAAGTCTCTCTTGCAAGGGCTATGATGCTTCCACAGCATCAGCAATGATTCCAGCTTGCTTAAAATTTGAGGGGCTCCAGGAGGATGCTAAGACCATTTTTCATTCCAGTGGGATAGCCTCTGCTGCCCAGGGGCTCCAAAACCCCAGGTGGGAATTGAAAACATCACTCCATATCTCCACTCAGAGATAATCTCAGTAAGAAGTGTTTTATTCTTACCCTGGGCTGTGTCAAAATGATGGGTGGACCAAAATATTTGGCTGCGAATTGCTTAGTACCTGTAGTCTTCAGAGACACTCTGAGCAGCTTCAGCTTCTTGGGGGCTGTCTTGGAAAGAAAGCGATATGTTGTGCTGTTAAAGGAAAGTTCTTGGGATGTTGGATGAGACAACCTGTGTGCAAAGAGGGATAGGATGGAGAGGTCACACAGTGTCTAAGCTGAGGTCCCTTGCACCACTCCAACAGCTCCTAACGCTGGATGCACCCTCTGTGTGACCATCCATGAGCACAGCCAGTACTGTAGAGAGGAGAAAGAGGATTTTGAAACCATGTGGAGGCCAATTTCCTGGACCAGGCAGTGGAAGCCTCTTTGCTCCATCTGAACCAGGCTGAAGACTCTGGTTGATCACGCTTCGTTACAAGCTGAAGCAAAGCATCACCAAGGAGTTTGCAACCAGCTGGTCGGCAAAGAGGAGAGGCCATGGAGGGAGGAAGTGTGTTTCATAGATGTGGGTAAGGAATATTTATTATGAGCGTGCTGGGAATAAAAACAGACTTGTACCAGGGAATAGTGCGCCTCAAATTTCAGACCAGTTCCTGTGAGCCCTCTGAAAGCTTATTGCAGTTTTTAAGAAGTCACTGGTTCCAGCAATATCCCCAATGTTTGGGAGTGAGGAATGTTGCCAGACCCTCTAGAGCCATGCCTCCAGAAATCTAATGGAATTATTAAGTGCATTTAGAGTTCCTGTTTATTGTTAGAGGCGTGATGTCTTAGCTTGTCTGCTGAGTTGCTTTTTTTCATGCAAAGCTCATAAATTAAAAAAAAAAAAAAAGGCCAGAGATCTGCTTTTTTTACCAAACAGGGGTTGTTTGAGTCACATGGTCTTGGTTACACCTGGCTGCTACGCTGTCCCTCACCTTTGCAGAAATCTTATTTGCACCATGCTGATGGATGGGCTGTCTGAGAAGGAAAGTGTGATACAGCATTCAGATTTCCTTGTTGGAATTAAGCGGAAAACTTTCGAAATTTTTAGTGTATGTTTCTATTATAAGGAAAAATTCTGACTTTGTTTTGAGCCAGAATGACAAAACAACTTTTTTATTTACATGTCACGTTTCTGGGGGAGGGGAGCATTCAGCTAAAAACTGGTGTGTTTCAGCCATGGAGGAAATTGCCTTCCTACTGTCTCTCCTTCTTTTATTGGAACAAATAGACGCATAGTAAAAATGTGAGCCAGCTTTTTTTTTTTATTTTTAATTTTTTAGCTTATGCTATAAAATAGGGAGCAAAGCCGGCTTCCCCTCATTTTCCTTTGCTTCTTTATTCTGTCCTGTCTTTGCCAATTGGAAACAGAACCCAGAGTTACTTTGTCTCTGGAAACAGCTCTCGCAGGGCTGAACTGTTTTCAATGCTTTCCAAATAGAAGAGCCCTTTGGAGCCTACATGGCCTTCTGGAAGTTTATAGGGGAGAAGGACTGACAAAATAAATTCATATTTTCTTCTGTCAAGCTTGTTTGGTGAGAGGAAGAATTGGGGAAAAATATTCACAGGGAAATTTATATTGGCAATTTCCCCACCGACTAATCGATATAATGGGAATTATACACAAATATGAATACAAAAAGCTGAAATTGCCTGTCCTTTTCCTCTATTTTCTTGTCCAACACTACTGGCAACCTTCCCCTCGCATGAACAACCTTCTAGAAGTGCTTGTCTGCACAGTGTGGGGAGACAGGAACAGAGGTGGTGGAAGGTGTACGTTCTTCTCACAGCAGTGTTCAGCCCCAAAGCGAACGTGGTTTCTCAGCTCAGGAGAAAAGATCCTTCATCAGTGACACTGTAGAAATGCAGATATGGTTTCTCTAAATCAACAGCAAAAAGAAACAGAAGTGGAAAGCAGCTCTGTAGTGAGAGAGCATGAGAACAGGCTTCACAAGTACTTCAGCTGTGATGATAAAGCTCCTTGCTCAACATCAGAAGTTCCCGATGCTGTGCCATATGTTGCTCTCCTTTTACAGAATAGAGATTGAGTATTAAATGAGATATAGCAAGGAATCATTGATTAGAGTTCTTCCCTGGAAAAGATTAGGAGGACATTTGGTTTTCAGTTTGAAAATTAAATGAAACAGTAACAAGCCTTGAAGGAACTTTCCAATGTGGTTTTCATCTGGCTTGGTAGGTTTCTCCTGGAAAATAGAAAGTTAAAAGAAGATAGGAATTAGAAAAACATGCTGTGACCCGGATAAAAATTCCTCAGCAAAAAGGGAAATGCAGAAGCAAAACGGTTTGTAACAAAAGCCAAAAATCTCATTTAACCATGTTTGTCTCTCTTGTTTCTTCTGCAGGGCCAAATACTTCCAGGGGAAGAAGGTGAATGGAGAATTTGATGTCCGAGTGGAGCAGGTCAGTGACAAGTGAATTTCTCTCTAAGGAATGCATGTTGTCAGGGCTAAGGAGAGGAGATCTGTCCCAGGAGCAGTAATGAGGTTCATAGCCTGTTTTCTGACGTGCTCCACAGGGCACTGGGCACATCCTGTTTCCCTGTTAGCCTTGGCACCAGACATTCATTTCATCTGAAACCTCTTCATGTTGGGGCCTATCCCCTGCTCTGTGTGCCGGTGCAGTGTCTGTCAAACAAAAGTCCCAGATTGACTGAGACTGGATGCTAAAAGTAGAAATTATTAATAATCATCATCTGCAGGCACCCCACTTGAAAGCAGGCGTAAGAAGAGAGAGATGTAGAGATAAGATGGTGATCCTGAATCATATGCTTGTTTCATACTCATTAGGGCTATAAAAATGTTTGAGTGGATAAAGAAATCTGCTGAATGTTGTTTGAATGACCTGATATTTTCTGGTTTTGTAAAGCTGTTGATTCTGCATCATGTGTGTAAAGATTATTAATGCAGTGGTTTTGAAGACTTTCTGAGGACCCGTTGCCCTTGAAAAGGTGTTCCTTCTCTTTTCAAAGGGGTCCTGTCCTCTTGTCTATGACTGTTCATGAGCACACGTGTTCTGATCAAACTGTGTCTGGGACAGATTTTTCTCTTTTTTGTTGATGTCGCACTTGTCAGTCTGGGCGGTATTAGCAAGAACAATTCTTCCTGGCATTTCTTTATCAAAGTCCTTATTTTGTTGGCTGCCTTAGCAGTTATCCTCAAAGAGTATAGGAAAAATTTTTAAAAATTTTAAATTATGCTTCCCACTTAGGAGCATGAAATAAAATAATTTAGGTTTTCCCTTTCAAGCCTCTGATCCAACCCTCTCCATCACTCAAAGCAGGGTCAGCTTCAAAGCTAGACTTGGTACTCTTCAAAATGACCTGTTAATTCTTTCCTAAACCTCCAGTCTCTGCCTTTCCCCTCATACTCCTTCTCCTCAAATGTAATTGCACTTGAGGTCCTTACAAAGGAACTGCCTTCAAATGGTTGGTGAGTGCAGAAGGTCAGAAGTGGACTCCTGATCCCTGCTGGGGGATCAAGCTGTGACCCTTGTCACCATCACAAGGTAGCTTATCCCATTTCCCCACCGACTCTTGTAGGGAGACTTTCCCAGTCTACTTCTTGAAATCATTCACAGAGGCTGAATATCCACGTTCGAGACAAGGCAGCAAATGCTCCAAGCCAAGACCATGGTGTGATTCTGCTGGTGAGGAGCACGGCCAGACCCCTGCAGCTTTCACTAAATGCCCACATAGGGACTGCAGCATTGCCCAAGGGAATGAAGCCCCCAGTGGGTAGGAGAGTTGAGGAACAGAAAGAAAGGATCTTGGCTATTTCCACTTTTCCTACTCAGACCAGGCAGCCCAGCCTCCGTTTAGTGGGCCAGGAGCTGCTCTTGACTCCTCCTGACCTCAGAAGGAGAAGGGGTGATGACTTTTCCCAGCTGGATCACTATCTGTCCAGGGGAACACAGAAGCTGCATTGTCCTGGCAGTCCTTGAATCTGACCCCAGGCCCCTCTTGCATATTTTTAAGGTCAAGAGAGAAGCACTGCTTCCTTTGGACTCTGGGGTTTTGTCCCCTTCTTATTTTGTCCATCCATCCTTGCTCAGTATTTCTTGATACCTAATTTTCATTCATTGCTCCTACCCTGTTTTTCTGGAGACTTCCTAACTTCTTCACCCTCTTCCTCAAGCGGTCCAGGAGCCTAAACTGTTGTGGGAAAAGGCCAGTTGAGGCAGAAAGCTGACCCTCGCTACCTAAAAAAATGAATGTTCTTCCACAGTTTTCTTATGAAAAAGGGAAAAAAACAGGGAATAACTGTGTTCATCAACATGGTCCACATCTTTCTCTTTGAGTTCCCAGCTTACCAGTCTTCACTCCTATAACTCTCTCCTGAATGGCACACAGACTGTGCCATGGTGCACAGGCCTTAACCTGGATGTTCAGTTCTGAATAAACTCTTCATCAGAGACTTTGACTCTTGGACATCTCTTGAGCCATTTGGTCTGCTCAGTACATTAGTTCAGTTTTTCATTTTTCCATCTGATCCTGTTTCAGATAACCACACATTATTAACTCAGCCAGAAATACAGTTTGCCTTAGGAACTTTTTTTAGGTTTTATAGGAGAAAAACCACTTTTGATCTGAAGAGCTAAATAACAAAGAAGTTTGAACGGCAGAAAGCAATGAAAGGAAATATCCAAATGTTAAATACACATTGGGAAAAAGCCACTGCCTTGTTTTTACCGACCATGCTAACTCTTTTGCCATTCTTCCAGGATGTTCTGTAGCTGGTTTGAACTTTTTCTCCTCCTCTTTCATATCCATCTCTGTTACACCTTAATTCTTTCTTAGCAAGCCATTTTAGCAATCTGTGGGGGAAGCAGAACGGGGTAGTAGGTGATATTTTTTTTAAAGTCGTGACATCACTTGTTTGTAATGGAGCAGGAGTGCTGAAAGCAGCACTGTCTCTCCCTCTCCCAGCAGCGGGAAGTCAATTATCTAATCTGGTTGTACACCCCTACCAGCTCTCCAGGCTGCCTCCCCCCTCCTCTGAGGAATGCAGGACATGTGTGATCCTGCTGTCCTTCTCTGTCTGTCCCTCACACCCAGCCCTGTGGAAAGCATTGGCTCATTCCAGCTGAATTCGAGAAACAGGCAGATGTTTCAAGATACTGAGTTTCTGCAAGAGGTGAATTCAGTTCATGTTAGACACTGGGTAATACACAGGGAAGAGACTGTTTAATGCCATCCTGCTGCTCAGGGAGCTGCTTCTGCAAGTCTCAGCCTGTATGAAAATAGGTTTTCTGGACTCTCAAATAAGGTTTTCTGGTTTTTTAGCACTGAGTGAATTGCATGACCTCGGTAGCAACCCCAGGCCCTTGTTCTTCACATCCATTATCCCCAGGAAGAGACAGGGGTTACTGTGGGCAGCAGTGGATAGGGAGAGGGCTGGCAGGGACACTGTGACAGGTACACCACTCTCCTGTCATCCATTAAAATGAACATGAAGCCTGAATTTGTTTCCACCTTTGTTTCTTCTCTTCTAATCTTCAGCGTAACACTGAAACCATATTTATTTATGTGCTTTAAAGGCTGCAGGATTTATTATTGTCCACCATTTAGTGAAACCAGGCAGGCAGTGCCTTTGCCTTCTTTCTGCTGGATGCAAGGAGAGAGGTGAAATGCTTTGGTGGTGTAAAGCCAGTCCAAGTGCTCTCCTGAGTCATGGTCCCTTTTTCTTTGGAAGCAGTTTGGATTATATTTCGCTTATTTGGGTATTTTTCCACTTCTGTAGCAATGATAGTCGTTAGTGAGACTGATTGAAACACTGATCCAAAAGTGAAAATCTATTTGATCCATTCCCATTAAAACCCTGATGATTTGAGTTTTACTCAGCGTGGGTAAAGCCCTAAGCTTTAAGGAACAGCTGAGTCTAAAAATACTATCTCTATTTTATGCTAAAAATAAGCTGCTTAGATTTTGATCCACGTAGTTGCTTTTACTTGCCTGGTGATTTCTAGCTTTCAGAACTGCAGAGTATGCATCTCCAGTTCTTTTCTCTAGAAATACAAATACTAAAAAAGTTCCTTCAGAAATGGAAAGCAGAAGCCTGAATAAATGGCTAAGTTGAACTTAAAGAAGAATCTTAAAGTGCCACAGGAGTGGACCACATTGCTTTTAGTCTCTCACAAAAAGAATTTTGCTTTTATCTCCTCAGTTCTTCATTGGCCAGAGGACAGGAGGCATTAGGAACCACAGCACACTGAGGAAGAGGAGGAATTATACTATAGGCCTTATGCTCTGTCAAATGTTTTCCTTCTTTAGAGAGAAACTAATCCAGCACCTCCTTTCCCACCCTCTCTGTGCTGTCCCAGAGGAAACTAAATCTTGTGTGCTCTAAGGATTTCTGGAGTTTTCCATTCAGACCAAAACATAGCTCGTGTGGGGGTTTCCTTGGGCAGTAGACATGCCCCAAGCCCAAGGGGAATGCCTTGTGGCCATACATCCCCAGCACACCCTCAGACAAGCAGAAGAGGGCAACAGAGATGGGGCTGAGACCTGGACAACCACAGACCCACTGGAGAGACCATGACACTGAGGGTGGGCAGATGAGTGGGACACTTGACACCTGTCTGGGAGAGTGATGTCTGCAAAGCAGGAGATAACAGAGCAGGGGCACTGGGATGGCCATGGAGACCTGGCTTATGAGAGGAGACTGACAGAGTTGAGTTTGTTTATGCTGCCGTAACAGAGGATAAAGGAGATGTGAGTGCTTTTAGTAAATACCCTGGTGCAGGACAGGGTTCCATGACATGGTGCCAGGTGTAGCAAGGGGTCAGACCCTAAGGCTCTGATGGGCTGTTCCAGTGCTGTGCCCTGCATGGAGCAATGGGAGACACAGCAGGCAAGAGCAAGCAGCACCTCTCAGAGAGTCCACCACCTTCAGGGTACCTTTCCTGTGGCTATTTCCCAAACGAATTTTAATATGTTCAGAGACATCTTTCCTGACACTGACTAGCTGATGGTGGAGTGGGGTGAAAAACGTGACAGGGTAGCCATGGGGCCAAAAGGTCCATCTACATTTTTATTCCTGTTGTTTGTACACCCGTCTCCTTCCCACCATTTCCTGCTGTGACGAGGTGGGTCCGTCTGTCCGCCTGACACGCATTCTTCTCGCACAGCTCATTCACTTGTTCCCACTGTTCAGTTTATTTTCAGGGAATGATTATTCACTGAACTCCTATGTACATGCTTCTGGAAAAGTCTTGTGGTATAGATTATGACTCCATTGGCAGCATTGTCAGGAAAAAGAGTTGTACTTGGCAGTCACAGAAGATAATTGTAATACGAATCATGAATTCCAGCTCCATTGTACTTCCCACCCTAAAGAGGTATTTTCATGTGTGGTGTAAAATGGTCCTTTCAAAAGGTAGACTCTGACAGGTCCGTGTGTGATGAAAGGAAAATTAGCCTCTTGTCAAACAACTGTGTAATTTTTGTTCATTATATGTTTAGGATTTGGGGTTTTTTCCAACTGAATGCCAGAAAGCAGTTCAAGAACAGCAACAGCAGCTCTCATAGCTTTTCCACATGCAAGCATTCAGAAACCATGAATAAAGGGACCTGGAGAACTAGCAAGAATGACTCTAAAATCACTATTTTCTTAAATAAATAGTATCTTCTTTTTTTTTTTTTTAAATTTTCATTGGCTTTTGGAGGTTTAGAGAGTTCATGGTTTTGAGCCGTTTCCTGGGATCAAAATATTTAGAAATGTGCTCTTTCTAAACCTCAAATTTTCAGGCAGCCTCATACTTCTGAAATGAAAATTCAAGAGACAATTCTGAATGCCGTCAGAGCTGATGCACCAAAAGGTGCTCACCCGGGTGAAGGCACGGGGACCTTCAGCACCAGCATTGTCTCTAGGAGAATGCATCCTAGCTTCAGGACTTGTGAAGAGCACTTGTGGAAGCTGCTCTTGGAGCCACAAAGCAGCATTCACACCACAGATGGGCTCTCTCCATTCTTTTCTCCCAGAGAGCAATCCCGGTACTGGGGGCAGGTGGGGAGCAGGGTGTCTCCCCAAGGAAGAATGTGTCAGGAAGAGACGTGGGGAATCAGGATGTGGAATCTCTAATTCTGCATGCAGGCACACCAAGCACGCATAGCCCCAGCCCTCATCCCACTGGCATCCATACTATCTGCCCACCTTTCTGCCCGTGCAGGATTTAGGGATTGCTTACTTTCCCCTTGAGATGCTTGTAATGGTTGTAGTGAAACGTGCTGCTTTAGGAATGCAGCCTGATGTGGGCTCTTCCTCGTACATATTGGAAGATCCACCAAAAAATAAGGCATAAAATCCACTGAGGAATGTATGTGATTTGATTATACAGTAGCAATTCCTCATCCCAAGTTCCTAAGCCATGGCACAGACCAGGCTAGTCAGTAGCCTAGACAAAGCAGTGCAAGGATTACAGTGGATCTCAGCCAGAATGTGAGCTAAAAAGCAGTCACACTGCTGCATATATGACAAATCCATACTCAAACATATGGTTGGCAGTATTACAGATGAAGGGAGTTGTGGACCTGCCAGAGAGAATCCCAGTGACAGCAACAACTCTGATCAATTCATTGAAAAATATCATCTACAAGAAAATCTTACAAGAATTGGGCTGGTTTTGTCCAGGAAAAAAAAAAAGGAAGAAGGAAGGGCAAGTCTTTGAGGAATAAGGGCCAAAAAGTAATTGCTGTCTTAAAAGGTGAGGGGAGAGATTTAGGATGGGCATTGGAAAAACTTTCCATGGTTGTAAAGGTACAGACTGCCTGAGGAGGTTCCTCATCTGTGGAAGACAGAAGAAAGTTATGTAGTATCTGCACACAATGGCAGAGGCAGAGCTGGTCATGCCTTAGGAAAGAGAGAAAGGCTATGTGATGTCTTGAAGTCCTTCCAACACAATTTTCTGCTATTCTATGAAAAATGCTTAAAATACACTTTGACCATGTGCTTGCCTTAAATCACTAACAGGCACAGCTACCAAGCCAGGCATTTCTACTGTTGCATGATTTAAAACGACAAAATCTTCCTTGTTTTAATATCAGGGAGCAGAAACAGACACTCTAAAATAGCTCACCAAAAAGATGTCCAGCACACAGAGAACACTGATGGAAACTGAGAGTACCTTAAGGTTTAGTCCAAATGATCTGGAGAGTTCTCTGATTCTTAATACCTGAAGTAGGCATTTTTGACAAAAGTATGATCAAAGTAGCTGTGGGCATCATCTCATCTCTGAGCCTCGCAGAGGTATGAAATATTTCCACTCCCACAGTCTGTGTTACATTATTCTTCAAGTCAGATTGTGTCACGTTTGTCACACATGGTTTGCTCTTGCCCTGAATGTTTTTGCAGCCACTGGCACTGTTGCAAAGCGAGTGTAAAACACCATCAGGCTAATGCAATGCCTTCTTCTGTTCCATGATTCCTAATGCAAATGACTCTGCAAGGCCATGGGGAGCTGAGCTCTCCTGTTTTATGCATAGTTACCTGTCACTCTATCTGCATGGGCTGCTTTCAAAGACCTCTTTGTCTGCAAGGTAAACTCAGCCTGGAGATGATCTCAGAGTTGAAATCCCAGCCAAGGGAAGTCATCAGGCTACCAAACCCACAAAGTTAAAAATACAGGGAGCACTGGAAAATCAACAGGAAACAATTTTTGCTGACTGAAGGTTTTAGCCTTCTTCCAAACGCCAGCTAGCAGCAGCCTGTTGGATGGGACAAAGCAGCTACATGAAAGCAGCAGCATTCCTTAACTTGGTCTGTTAAAGCAGAAGTGAATGCCAGGAGAAGGTCAGGATTGTCCCCCAGCTCTGATTGTAGATCTAGATGTTTTGGGGGTGAGTTATCTGAATCCCCCAGACCCTCTCTACACTTCTCTCTCCTTGCCAGGGTTTCCTGGACAGTGGTTGCCAAAGGGGATTTCTCCTTTTCTTCTGGCTCTTGACGTTAGCAGGGCCTGAAATTGGTCCTGGCAGTTTGGCATGAAGTACTCACCAGCTCGGGGGGTTCTCAGGCCTGTTTGAAGGTCAGGTGTCTGAGCACAGCTTTGTTTGGCCTGACTGCCTCAGGGAAATGCCTGTCACACCAACTTAGTTAGACTGTTAGTGCCCCTCATCAAATGAAGATTGTCCATTTTCACCCCCAGCAAAGAGGAGTGTTAAGCTCTTTACTACCAACCATTATGGAAAAAAAATATGGAAGAAAAGCATAGAAAACATGAAAACACAGACTTAAAACTTGCCTTTCTTGTGCTGGTGTTCACATCAGATGGTGCATTCCTCAGCAACAGAAGCTGGAGGTCCAGCTCGACAACGAGAGTGGGACATCTCTGAGGCATACAGAGACACAGAGGTGGGAAGAACATCCTTTCATCTCCCCAGTCCCCACAGCCTCTGGAGCTAATGTGTAAACCAGCAAGCGTGCCTTGACCCATTGGGGAGATTACTGATGGTGCCCAAAGCATCTGATCTTACTCAATTTGTCCAAGGTGGACTCCTCTCTCCCTAGGTCTCCTGAGATTTTTTTAAATGTATAAAAGGCAGGTGCCTTTTAAGGGTACACGTTTTCTTATCTCTGATCTGATAGGGTCAGTGAAGAAGCGTGGCTGTGGCCAAGGCAACAGGGTGCAATCTCTCACGAGTAAAACCCAGGCAGTCACCTGAACCACTGCCAATCCCTCCCTGTGAGTGTGTCTGTGTGTGTATGTGTTTGTGTTTGAAGCAGAATTTATTTCTTGGCAACAGGAATTTTCCTCCTCTTTTCATTGTAATTAGGAGTTACAATGATGTAAGATCATGTAAGGGTGTTGCTTTAAAAAGTTTATGCAGGGCCACAGACGTGAAATCTCATTACATCATCGGGTCCCCAGTCCACAGCCATTGCTTTAAAATTATGTGGATTTTAAAAAAAAAAAGGTTGGAAATGATTTTTTCATTTGTCATCTGGCCTTTGAGCCCTTACAGGTGCACTAGTTCTCCATTGGCAAGTTTTTTCCATGAGTTCATGAGGACAAAACATGCTTGCTTTTTTTTTTTTTTTGCCTCTTTTTGCCTTTCTTTTTGCCTTTCTTTTTATGTATAAAAGTTGTTCCTGGCACTATCTTTTGGTTCCAGCTAATAGAAGTAGCAGAAGAACATTAAACAGTACAAGGATCTCAATAAAATCATGAGTATTAGCAGCACCATCTGAGTGTTCTGGTATTAGAAAGCTACTGGTTAGAAGATGATTTTACTGCTGCCCAGTCTTCATCATACTAAGTCTGAAAAAATTCCTTAAAAGGAAGGGGGAAAAAACTGCTCCAAAGGAGGAGATTAAATTTTCTGCCTCAAAAAATGAAACCTGTTTATTTATATTTATATCACAGGCACTAATTTAATATAAGATTTTGAATCCGTACAGGTATGTTTGCATCATGTTAGAAAGGGAGGACCTGCATGGCACACTAGGATATTCTAGTTCAAGGTTTACTCATTTGCTCATCAAGACCAGAGTTAGGAATTGAAGCCCAAGACCAACTCTGATCAGGTAATCCTGCCATGCTCCTGCTGGGAGTGGCCTGAGACCACCAAGCCTTGCTGGCACTCCAGTCAGGCTTATCACCCTTCTCACCCAGCTGGTCACTCTGATTTGTGTCTTAACCTTCACTGATGTCCTCTGCAGCAACAATCACCCCTGTGCCTTTTGCTCCCCATGGCTGAAATATCCCTTGCCAACCTTTCCAGCCTTGTAAGTTGCACCTCTTTTAAAATACAAAGTGTTTTAATGATTGAGCAGCTCTGTTAATAACCTACCCAGCTTTGCTAACTCTTTAAATAGTAAAAATCTTAATAAGCAAATCGTATCAGGTGACCTCTGCTTATCACCTTCCTGCAACATAATGAGGTTTAAAAAGGTTTAAATCTTTTGTATTAGGTTTATAGCTAGCCAGTGGCACAGCAGCCAACTCAGACATAATTCTAAATGGATGTCTCCGAGCGGAAACTTGGAATTTGAATTCAAATGACCTTAACTCTTTTTATTATTATTATTATTATTATTATTATTATTATTATTATTCTTTCCTGCATTTTTCAGCTTGCTCATTCTTAATTCCTTCAGTACTTATTACTGCAATAAGCCTAATCCTGTGTACTTTTATACCCCAAGTGTGGGAGACGTAAATACTTCTGCAGTCTCTCAGGGCAAACCAGCTATAATTGGATCTCCAGTTGCCTCACAGAGAAAGAAAAAAAAAGAAAAAGTTGAAAAAAGAAGGAAAGGCACATTCCAGATGAAGAAAACTCTGTCTGTGTCCACGTGTTTATGTCTCTGCCACCCTTGAGTAACACTTTGTCCTTTTGCTCCACTCCAGGCCGAGTTCTCCGAGTTGAACCTGGCTGCTTACGTCATGGGTGGCTGCATGGTGGACATGCAGGTCGTGAGGAACGGCACCAAGGTGGTCAGGTGAGGAGCTGGCCTTGAAAACTGGGCTTTCTGGATCAATGTTGGGGCAAGCAGGTTGGCCTCAGGGGAAGACAAGTGTCTGAATCAGGGCAGCACAGTCCTGTTGGCTTCAAGGATTCTTGGAAGTGGGGAAAAGACTGGCCTGACTCTGGTGGGTTTGTATCAGGTCTCAGGTGCACATTATGTTGTGGGAGTTCAGCTCTCCGTGCAAATGTTGGTTCTTATCTTCACCTCTGGGAAGTTTTACCTCGAGTCCGAATTGATGAGAGACGCCTGCAGATGTTGTTTCAAGATGTTTATTTCTTCTTATCTCTAACTTGCTCTCAGCTCCGGCTGCACGTCTGATGCCAGCCAAAACCAAGTGGGGACTGCCCCGACTTGGGCCGTCCCTGTCCTTTTTGTACCAAGATCCAACCATTCTTCACAACGTATTTATTATTTACTCTTTTATACCAATTAATTTGCACCTATTCTAGACACGTAATTTCTACCTCTTTTTCATTCTACCAATCATCTTATGCCACAACTACTAGAGAACATGGAGGAGAAGGAGAAGAAGAAGAAGAACAGGGCAACACCCAAAATCCTTCATCTTAAATCCTTCATCCTCATATTAAAAACCCTAAAATCTACTTTTTAACCTTGTAAAATACTAAACTACTACTCATTTTTACACTCTCATGATTTGCACTGATTCTTGTAATGTTGGTAACTTTTCCCATGGGCTAAGGTCAATGATAGTGTTATTCTGAGTTTTTTACCAGGGTCTGGGACCCCCTTGCCGGGGGGCTCCTGACCACCCAGGACAGCTCGAGGCATGTCCTGACCTCCCACGGCAGCCAGAGGCGTGCCTTGGACTCCAACATTATGTCATGCAGTCATTGTTTCCAGTCTAGACCCTTCATGCAACAGCAAATGCCTCCTTCTAGGGTTCCTTTTAGCCTCCAGACTCCCAGCAAAAGGGACAACAGATCTTCTTCTCCCTTGATTTTTCTTGCTTCTCTGTCAACCCACCTTCATTTTAAACAGTGGCTCTAATTCGTTAGCCTACCTGACTTAGGCCCTGATCCCTGTGGACTACCCTTGCTATAGCCACTAAGCCCAGATGACCAGATCAAGAGCAGCTCTGAGGAGAACTTGGGGGTGCTGGGGGAGAGAAGCTTGACATAAGCCAGCAGTATGCTCTCACAGCCCTGAAAGCCAACCACATCCTGGGCTGCATCCAAAGCAGCGTGGCCAGCAGGGCAAGGGAGGAGATTCCTCCCCTCTACTCAGCTCTTGTGAGACCCCACCTGGAGCACTGCATCCAGCTCTGGGGTACCCAGTGTAAGAAGGACATGGACCTGTTAGAGTGAGTCCAAAGGAGGGCCATGACAATCATCAGGGGGCTGAAGCACCTCTCCTGTGAAGACAGGCTGAGAGTTGGGGTTGTTCAGCCTAGAGACGAGAAGGCTCCAGGGAGATCTCATAGGACCTTCAAGTACCTAAAGGGAACTACAATGGAGTTTTGCAGGGGGGGAATGGCTTTAAACTGAATGAGGGTGGGTTTAGACTATGTAACAAGCAAAACTCCTTTACTGTGAGGGTGGTGAGGAGTGGGCACAGGTTGCCCAGAGAAGGTGTGGATGCCCCGTGCCTGGCAGTGTTCAGTGTTGGATGGTGCTTTGAGAAACCTGGTCTAGTGGAAGGTGTCCCTGCTCAAGCCAAGGGGGGTGGAACTAGATGACCTTTAAGGTTCCTTCCAAGACAAACCGTTCTGTGATTCTATGATCCTGATGCTTGCAGCTTGATTTGCTCCTGAAATATCACTTCTTTTTTTGTGAGAGATTCCCAGTGCTCTGGCCTTGCCCTGTGGTGTATCTCAGAGGTGATACCCATCTCTGATGGGGATTTCTGACCTACTACCATTACATCTTAACTGCAGTCATTGCAAGCAGACTCTTTTCCCAAGCAGTGCTTCCCCAACACACATCCAATTCACTTTCCAAAAGCATTGCTCCCCCTCTTTCAAGCACCAGAGCACCAGCGATTTGGAGCTAATGTTAGATGCATTTTTACAAGTTCTGTGTAAAGAGTAGTGTACGTTGTCACATGTGTATGATGCCTCTGTTTACACAGCACCAATATTACCTCCCACCCCATTACTCCCAAGCCGCCTTTATGAGTTCCTGTCGTTACAACTCTACATTTCATCTTTGATACAATAGCTTTTCTTTGTGTTGAAATCTCACTGCTGTTCCAAATCAATTTTTCTAGCCACCCTGCTTCTTTTTGTACAATTCCTTTGCACTTTTTGGTGTATTCAGCATCTTTGAGCTTAATACTGTTGACACGTTTGATCAATGCTTTTGTCTGTTTGCAACTAATTCAAAATTAGACATAGGGACACATAATGTAGCATGCAGTGATATTTTTGAAAGGGATTATTAGAACAGCTGAAAAACTGTGATTTTGAGCATGCTGGCCTCAGTTAATTTCTCAAGATGTCATTTCCACTCCAAACAGTGCAAAGCAAAACATGTCACTGACAATTAGCTATGACTGTGGTCCATCAATTCATTTCAGGTCTTGACATCTCTCTTAGTACATCCACAAGTCTCCATTTGTTCTTCGCTAAAAATTGACGAGCCTCTGCTAAAAACCTTTAAAATTGTGTCTGTTACATGCATTTGCTTTCTCCTGTGCCACAAATGTCTGTTTCTGAGTGAAACAAGGCATTATGTCCCATGAAGCAGCCGCTGGAGCATTCATCAGACAGTGTGCAGTGCTAATGCACTCCTGTGTTCGCTTGCTCACGATGCTGGAAGGTTTCCCAAGAACCATTTCCTAGGTTGATCGCTTCTTCATTTTCCTTCCTGTGTCTTTCCTCCCAAAGCCATTCATACATCTGGCAGAAAGATCTCGAGCTATTAAACTGAAACTGAAGACAAAATTTATTTCACAAAACTGTCTAGGGCATGGTGTTCATGTTTCTGCTCACAGTGAATGCACAGGTATTCCAGCTAGCATTTTTGCGTGGATATTTATATATGAAATATGTGGGGGGTTGAATGACATTAGCTCAGGGTTTTTTGTTTTCAGGCCTGCATATTTAAGGACACATTTGCATTGTGGGGAGTGGATTTGGTAAATACATACTTGTCTGGATATGCAATTTGTATAGCATATGCTACATGCCATAATCCTTGCAAGCAGCAAATATTTGTTTACAGCCTGTGCTGATGTGCCCCTGTTGGGCCCAGCTTAGTTTAAGAACTCAGGTTAACCAACTTCCACAGCCACTCCTAGCAACACTGTAGAAGGTATAAATATTAAAACTCTTCACTTTAAAAAGTGATTTGTGGAACTGAGCTGTGTACAGGCACCTTGACCCATCCACAGGGGTGCAGCTGCCTCCCACTCCCTTCAAGTCCCACCATCCTGCCCACAGCCATGTCCTGCCTGGCCACAGACACCCTTCAGAGTGCCCATCCACAGGGGGACACCTTCAGCTCACACGTGTGCACCAACCCTGCTGCTGCTGTCATCTTTTTTCCATCACTTATAAGGCCTCTGTTAATTATTCAGTAAAATATTCATTCCAAAATCAGAATGCTGTTAGATGCTGAAATATAATACTCATCATGTTTTCTGAATATCCAGAGTCATGGAAATCCCACTGACAAGTCATAGGAAGGTAAATACAGCACCATCTTGCTAACAAGCACATTTGGGATTCCCCCCTGCAGGAGCCCTGCCTGCTTCACGTTCCTCTTCAAAGGGAGAGAAATTGAATGTAGCAGTTTAGTGGAGAGACAGTGAATATACTACAGATCGGTAGATTTAAATCACTGAAAAAATAAATTTCTTAAGAGCAACAGTTAATATTCATGTTAAGCAACCGCTGGGCTGTCCTCTCCAATTTGACATTACTTTTACTGATAAGCTATCTAACAATTTATTAGCCTATTAAATTCTATCATTTTGGAGCAGGTCTCCTAGTTCTTTCTTTAAACTGGAAATACCATATTGCACAAGTAAAGCAAAGTTTAAACCAAAGCCTTTTTCTGCTGATCACTTGATATTTTCTGACACCTTGGAGTTAAGGCATTCTTTCAGACCCTGTGTCAACTGATTTGAACTGCACTAGGAAAAAAATTCTGGTTCTTTTACCTGGGGGATAAATCCACTAATAAGAAGGTATAACAGTCCTTAAAGCCTCCCATTTACCACTTGCCTCAGGAAAATACTAAAAAAAAAAAAAAAAGATGTTTTAGAAATATTATTGGCAATTACAGAAAGCAAAGACATGGACATATGCATGACTCCTAGCCTGTGTATCTTGAAATAAGTAGCTACAAGTAAGTTACCAAACAATCTAACTGAAGCCAGGCATTACTTTGCTGGCCTGATTTTTAAAACAAGCATGGCTCCAAGAATTTAATTTTACAGTAACTGTATTCTGGGTCTCCAGCTCCTCTTTTTCAGCTACTAAGTTCTGCACATCTGTAGGAGGGGGTGGAGGAGTTGAGATAGTGTCAGCGAAATGTGCTACTGGAACAGAGGCTATCATCTAACAAATCTAAAAAACTGCATCTGTGTTTTCTGTGCCAGTCCCACCACGGTTTGCTAAGGCTCCATCAGCCAATTCAGCACCTTTCCTTCAGACAGAGAGCTGCCCATGAAGTATCTTGTGCAGTCTCTAGCAAGCACTTTCCTGTGTCAGTGCCCTGTGACCCTTGCCCTGACTGAGGACAGCAGTGGGGTGAGCTGGGCACTGGCAGCAGTGTTGGGCTCAGCCAGGACTGGTGGGATGGGGAAATCTCCCACACATTGCTCCTTGTTACTCCACTTATTTGGAAAAAATTGGCAGCAGACCTTCCCTATCGGAAAGTTAAATATGGGAAACAGGAGGTAGTGTTTATTCATCCTAAAGGATCCCTCACCAACTGGGGCACAGCAACCCTTTCAACAGAGAAATGGAATAATTTCTGGGTGCAATGGCTGGAGTACTAAAGAGTGTGTAAAAGCAAGTGTGGGTTTATGCCTACTTTTAAAACACTTGGGTGGATTCTTCATCCCCCTCCCAGTGCATATACAACTTCCTTTTGGACAGGCCTACACACCCAAACAGAAAGAGAGCAAACCATCTGGAGTCTCATTTACTTTAGAAAGCTCTTGGACTGTGTCACTTTCACTGGGGTTAGATGTGAGGAGTGGGATTTTTATTTTCACATTTCTCTGAAGGGCCCTTCATATCAGCATTCTGGCAGTGTAAAGAGGCTGTCAGTGTTGGCACTGCACCCACTCTGAGGTGCATTTCTGCTTTCAGGATATTATAAAAGTGTTTAAGTAAAAATGAAAATTTGGGCTGTGTCTCCTTCTGACAGCAACATTTAGACTCCCAAACTATGATCTCAGGTTCTGCATTAGATTAAATGCAGTTCTATGCTTGACTGTTGGGCTTCACAAGACTTCAGCTATTAATTCCAGTAGATATGAGAATAAGGCTGGGATATGTCAAAAATCTGGACAGCTCTTTTACCTGGGGAATACTAATGTCTTTGGGAGCATTTCAGACTTTTAAGGATATAAATTAATCATGCACCAGACTGCTCTCATCTCCTGTCTCCCTGTAGAGCTGCCTCTTTTGCTATTGGGGCTGATCACCCAGGAGAGAAAGCACATTTTCCTGTTTGCATGGGGCCTGTCAGAGTGGTGGCCACAGCACTCAGAGTGGGGTGTGCAGGCTCAATGCAGGACAGACAACAGCTGATGGACCAGGAGATGCCCAGGGTCTGAAGTGGGGAGGACCCTGCATGGAGCAATGGCCCTGGCAAGTGCAGAGGGGTGTCCAAAACAACAGCAAAGGAAAGAGGAACAGCACCAAGGACAAAGCCTTGCTGTAGGGAAGGATGTCTGCCATGGAATGCTGTCTAGTCCTACAGGCCTTGCCTGAATTTGGCCTGTCTGTGTAAGGTGTGTGCCTCCCCCTGCTCAGCCTGGATGATGTGCCCTTGCTACTCACAGCCGTGGTGGGGTCAGGGAATTCTCCAGTTTGTCTGCACAAGCTCATCCATTCCTTTAACACTGACATTCCTGTTGCTTCCAGCTGATTCAGTGCTTCTACTGACAACAGGTGGTGTGCTTCTACTGACACTGATGCTCTGGTGACAACAGGACAGCAACCTGTTGAATCGCCATCCCAAAAATCCCTGAAAGTGCTTTTTTCCTGAAGCGTATTTTTACACTGCAAGCTGCAGTATGGTCACAGCATGAGGAGGCAAATCCTTTTACATGGGAGAAGTAGAGAAGAAGCTGGCCAGCCCACAGATGTTTCCCTGCTATTCAGAGCTTGCAGGCTCCAGGAGATGTGTAGTCTGACTAAAAAAGACCTGCCTGCTCCAGGATGCAAAACTCTTTAAAGCCCAATGAGGACACTGTCCTCTGTCCCCTGCATCTTTCCCATCCCAGGAGGTTCACTCACCCCAAATGTCCATTGACAAGCAGCTGCCTGAAAGGGGCATGGAGGTTTTCTATCCTACAGAGGCTGTGCTTTCTCACCACACAGTAGGTGCACGTTGCTAGAAGGAGGTTTTCTTGTCTCTCCAGGACTATTTGTTCACAAGAATTGATGGTTTCTTGCAGTTCTTCTGTAGAGAGACTGCCCAGGAAGGTCACGGGAGTAGCTACTGTCCCTGAACACTGATGTAGGAAGTATTGGTAGGCAGTAGGTCACTTTCCAGCTTCTCGTGTTCCAGGAAGCTTGTGCCAAAGACAAACTCCAGCCTCTGCCTAATCCCTGTCTTTTTAAATTTAGCTCTTGACCTAATTAGGGTCTTTTTTGGAATGTCTTTTTCTAGTTATTGTTGTTATTTGGGGCGGGGGGGGAGTTGTGTTGGTTGGTTGGTTGTTTTGCTGCTTCCAAAGCAAATTTCTCCAATTTTGTATGAAGTTGCAGATAGGAGGAAAAAAATGGCAGAAACTGATTGGGAAAGTTTAGGTTTTTAGCAGCCAGATGGAAAAATATGTTGAGCTCACAGTTCTCCCAAGTTTCACAGAAAGTGCCACATGGTGGAGTACAATATGTGCTATGCATTTAGCACTGAGAAACATTTGGGCAATATTTTTTCTATTGATGGCAGGGCAATCCATAAATGTAATGGAGAAGTGTGTGTAACAGCCTGTAAGCTTTGGAAAATTCGGTTTAGGCAAGAGACCAATGTGCCAAATGACCACTTTCCTCAGTGAAATACCCTGCAGAGACAATGAGCTGGGGCGAGGTGTCTGACAGGGTACACCCTGGCAAGCTGCAGTTATATATGAAGCAATTTAACACCTCTAGTAAACATCTATGAACTGAGAAATTATTCCCATATGGGGGACAATCTAACATTGTTTTTCACTAATATCTTCCCCCTCTTCACCTGTCTGTTCCTGTCCTCTTTTTTTTTTTTTTCTTTTTTTTTTTTCTTTTTTTGAGCAGGAAGTACGAAAGAGAAGAGACAGTGGGGTGTGATTATTTATGTATTTATTCTCAGTTACTTCCACCTCAGCTCCTGCTGCTAAACAGCTGCTTGGAGGCCTGTTTCTCCCTGTGGGGTTTGCTGATGTCCCAGATGAATAATGTCCCCCTTCACCTCCCCGGCAGCTGGCGCCCAGCCGACGTGCAGGCAGGATGCTGACAGTTATTGGGAAAACATTTGGCAGGCAGGCAGCTGCCAGAAAGCAAAAGTCACTCTGAGCAGACCAGGGTGGGGAGCATCTCAGATACTAAACTGCTCCCTGACCCTTTTTGCATTTACAGTAATTCTTTCTGATAAGGAATGAGCCGCCAGGGTCTAGAGCACTCAATAATTAGTTAATCCAGGATTAAATACAAGAATGATTAAAAACTTTTGTGCATTGTTTCAGTCTTGATCAGCCATGTTTTTTATCAATCCTGCCATAATTTGTCTCCTTTCCACATGGGTTTTTACTAAGGCTTCTTCCATGGAATGGCAATCATCCTAACATCGCTTTCAAGTTAGCCCTGCAATGAGCATGGTGTTGGGCCAGATGGTTTCCAAAGATCCTCTCCAACCTAAATTACCTTATGACTTTATTCTGTGATGTTGGAAAGTATTTGGATCACCTTCTGTAAAAGCTTTCGATCACAAGCCTTTTGAAGGCAAGTTGGTGTTGGCAGGTGTGGCTGCTACTTCCAGCCTTTGTCCGAGTCCACGTGCTTTTCCTTGTCAGTGCTGATCAGTTTAGAAGTAAAATATATGGCAGACTTTTGAGACTGCCAGAGTACAGTTCAGAGAGTGTGTGACATGATTTGATGGTTAGTTGAGCACTGATCTGTGGCTGAGAAGCAAATCAGAACATCTTCCAGGGTGTCCTCATCCGGCCTACAGTGGTATTGGTCCTACTGCAACTGTGATTCCTGGCTCCTGCTGCTTTTGCTGCACTGATCTCCCACAGCCCCCATGTGTTTTACCCAGACATTCTCTATTACAATGTTCAAAAAAACTCCTGCTTCTCCAGCCAGGTAAAGAGAGGTTATTCTTTATTCTATGTTGCTTTCTTCTTTCTCTAAAACCAGCTCTGCGTTATCGTTTTTATGTTAGCAATCACATTTGTTCTTTCCTTGAATAACTTCAGCAGGGTTTATTTCTTTCTGTGGAAAATATGACTCGAGGTTTTGACTGAAATGACGTTTTTGTCCTAGCAAATTTTCCACTTTACTAAAACATCAAACAGAATGTTAAATCTAACACTGTGATAGGGGAAAATGTCATTGATTTCATATTAATTTTCAGTAATGTAATAACAATGTTATTAATACCCAAGCAAAGCACAAAAAGAACCTCTTCCTGTTTGTAAATGCCATATTCTATTAGGTGTCAGACACCTGAGACACTGCATATTTGGAGGGATTTTTGCACTTCTTGGGCAAAAGTTGCAGCCACTTATGTCTTGGACTTGTGCCTCAGAAGCTTCCCTGAAGGCTTCATTAATTGCCAGTAAGGCAAAGCTTACTGGATCATATTGCTTAATTATCCACTTCTCTTCTTCTCTGTCATGCCAGATAGGAAAGGCTTTGGAAGGGAACTTAGTCAAAATGTCTTGATCACTGGGAAGTATCTGAAAGCTGAATGAAGTCTCCTTGAGTAATGGAGGGTAGCCAGAACCTGAAGTGAGGATGTCCTCTTCAGTGTCCTGGGAAGATCTTTTTCTATTGACCTGAAGGGTAAAGTGTCTTGTAAGACTGTCAGTCTTCTGAAAAGAGAGCAGGAGAGCCCATCCTTCTCCAACAACACCAGGAAAAAGCTCTCTCACCCATCATGGTGCTGAAGTATAAAGCATGCTTTGGCTGCAAATGGTTATTCACAGTGGAAGGGGTCATTAAAAGGTGTTTTGATGATCATGGAATTGGTTGGGAAAGACCTCTAAGAGCATTGGTCCAACCATTAACGAGCATTGCCATTTTCACCACTAAATCACAGCCCTAAGAGCCATATCCACACCCCATTTGAACAGCTCAAGGGATGGTGACCCAACCACTTCCCTGGGCAGCCTGTTTCAATGCTTGGTAACCCTCTCCATGAAGAAATTTTTCCTGATATTCACTAAACCTCCCCTGGCACAACCTGAGGCCATTCCCTCTTGTCCTACACCCTGTTACCTGGCAGAGGAGGCCAATCCCCACCTCACTACAACATACTCCAGCACCTCAATTTCTTTCTTTCAGCGAGGGAGCCAAAACTGAACACAGGATTTGAGGTGTGGCCTCACCAGTGCTCAGTACAGGGGGACAATCTAATGTGTTGATCCCACTATTTACGATACAAATAGTCTATTCTTGTGTGTTCTTTCTTCATGCCCTTGAATCTCTTTGTGCTTCAGTGAGAAAAGCCGAAGGACCAGGAAGCAAGCCAGAGTTATGCCTATATACAAAATAAGAAATAGGAGATCTCTTTAAGGCATGAAACCTCCCAGCAGGATGTGCTGTCATCATCTTCTCTACCATAAAGCAGGCTGGGGACCTGCTTTCTGCACAGAAATGTTATTGACTGTTACTCATTTTGCTGCTAGTCTCCATTTCTCTGTTACAGGCTCTGGTGCTCCTCAGCTGATGTTTATTCTCAGCTAGTCCCAGGCCTGGCACTCCACTGCCTTGTTCTCAGTATCCATGGGAACATTCACATTGTTCCGTGGCTCAAAACAGGGGTTCAGTGTCCACCTTCGCTTTAGAGATTCACTCCTCATCTGCTGCATGAGAGAGTGCCCTGCCTTCCTACAGGACACAGAGTTTGAGAATAGGCTTTTCTGCATTAATTCTGTATTCTCATGTCCATCATCTAAGTGGAGAAACTCTTTCTCTGCCAGGATCTGAAAAGACAAGAGTTTTTTCCCTGAGCTTTTGGCTGGCAGAAGTAAAGCCAATGAAGGCAGTTTCCCAGCCACTCTGTGTCCTCCCCCCTGAAGCTGGCCATGCTCATTTGCATCCTTCCTCCCCACCACAGCATCACATCCCCATCCAGGGTGTTGGGGCAGATGTTCAAGGGGAAAATACTGCTGCTTCCTCTGGAGCAATGATCTGAACCATTACTGTGCAACCCCAGGAGGTGCTGTCCCGTGAGTCAAGTCTGGGGAAAGTCTGTAACAAGGACCATTTTTTAATTCATGCACTCAGAAAGCTGGCTGAGGAGACACGTGCCCAGAGCTCCCGCCTCTCCAGGCACCACAGCTGCTCCGTAACTCAGCACAGATATCGAGCCCTGGTCCTAAGTAGCTGGTTCATCCTTCTTGAAGACCTGTGCCCGCCTCCAGGGTGCTTTCTACACAGCAAGTCCAGCAGAACGAAGCAGCTCCAACTTTCCAAGATTTGTATTCACTTGCTGTTTCTCAGCAGGGGTCACCGCTTGCCTCATGCCCACTGACACCGGGGAGGTCCATAAATCAGCTGCACAGCGATAGCACAGCCCTCACGATGCTCATTATGCATCTCGCTGCTGGAGGAAAGCACCACCTTTGGTGCCAAGTACATTAGGGAACATGCCTAGGTTTAAAAAAAACTCTATGGGAGGGAATCACAGCATTTCTAAAGCTTGGCCTCTTGCGCCACAAAAGCTGAGCATGCTCCTCACCATGTCTCAGGCGGGCGATAACAAAAGTCCAAGGCCAACAAACAAAATGAACAGCTTTAAAACAACAAAGCTGTGCTGGGGTTTGTGTACAGTGTTTGCTGCCACAATCTGGCCCCGAGCCACCATCTCACATTTCGCTGCCAGAATGATGGAAATATAAATAGGGGCTATAAACCCAAAGTATTTCCAGCTCATACATCCAAAGGATAAAAATTATAGTCTCTTAGCAAGGAAAATGTTCGAGGGTAGTGAGGTAATGGGACCTGGTTACAGAGCTAATTTCTCTGAAAATCTTTAATACAGCATGGAAATTTTTCAATGTCCTTGATGCAACCTCTGCTGACATATAAAATAATCCCCTCTTTCAGTGGAAAAGCCCCTTCCTTCGAGAATGAACTGCTGAGCTCCATTTTGGGAACAATTTCTTTCCAGCTGCTGCTTCCAGATATTTTTGAATGGCTCTAAAGACAGAGCGTCAACAGGGAATGAAATCTGGCTGCTTGAAAGAGAATCCATTGCCTGCTGGCTTACCTAGAAAGGGCCTCACTTTTCTGTGCATTAGCTGAGGGCTGCTGCTGTTGAACCGTAGGAGTCCAAGCTCCAGTCTTGCTAAATAAAATTCTGGAAGTCCATGCCATGAGTCACAGCAGCATACGAGGGGCTCTGCTCATTTGATTAATTACATTACCACGCCTGCCCTCTACTTGTTGACTCACAGCCATAAGAGCTTGGGATGTGCTGCGTATGTAGTAAACTGATTAAAGGGGGAATGTGTGTGGATGTATGGATGTGTACGAGAGCTTTTTGAAATCCCTTATGATCTTCCCACCCACTGGGCATTGCTTCAATATGGAGCTCAATCGTCAGGAAACAAACTCGCTCCCTCATCTGCGTCGCACATTGCAAGGAGCTTGCCAAGTACGGCCAAACTTTTAGAAGGAAAAGAGAATCCCCCCACCAGTGAATTTATGACCCTTGGCTCCGCTTGTAGCTTGTTCCTGTGCATGCCTGAGTGACACGGAAACTGCAGAAAATCTGTTTGGCCTGCTTCTATGCTCTCACACTTGCAGCTACGTTGGATTTTTCCTTTTTTTAATGACTAGGGGGTTTTGTTGGGTTTGTTACATTATAACACAAGCAACACACGATGAGAGGCCCAGAGAAGAGCAACGTGTGTTAGTGAAAGGGGAAGGATGGAAAAGAAACATGGTTAGAAGTGCTTCTGAGCATCTGAAAGTAAGACATCACCCTCCTCACCTCTTCCAGGTCCTTCAAGCCGGATTTCGTCCTGATCCGGCAGCACGCCTACAGCATGGCCCTGGGAGAAGACTTCCGCAGCCTCATCATCGGCCTCCAGTACGGCGGCATCCACACGGTCAACTCGCTCTACTCCATCTACAACTTCTGCAGCAAGCCCTGGGTGGTAAGTGATGATCCAGCCCTGCTGCACGTCAGCTCTGCAGGGGAGATCTCTGGTACCCATAAAACACCAAGCTCGCCTTCCAGGCTGTTTCAAAGGAGTGGGTCTCCTTAGGTTAAAATTTAAACAACCTTAGGAATCCAGGTGGGAGCTCTTGAGGGGAAAAACCTACCAGCACTACTTCTTTATCAGCCTCTAGTTGTATCAAGGTGTTATTTCTTCGCCCTGAGCGGGACATTTCACTTGTCCCAGACTCTAAAGGATCACCAACAGCCGGCAGTGCAGCAACACTGAGATTTCTTGTAAGGCATAGGAAGGACCCACAGTGGAGAAGTTCAGGGAGGACTGTCTCCCCTGGGAGGGATCCCATGCTGGAGCAGGGGAAGAGTGTGAGGAGTCCTCCCCCTGAGGAGGAAGGAGCAGTGGAGACAACATGTGATGAACAGACGAAAACCACCATTCCCAATCCTCCCGCACCACTGGCTGGGAGGAGGTAGAGAAAATCAGTCCAGTTAGGGTCAAACCACCACACATGTAGAGTTTTTCAACAGTCCCAGAACGAAATACAATATTATCATGAAGTGTTGGTTCACTGAACCTGAAACACTGCACCTTGGAAAGGCCTAGGCTGTCAGCTCCTGATGAGGACAGGACACTGTTTTGATATTTTGCACTGGAAGCTCCCCTCACCCATTCTTTAAATTTTGTCAAGTTCACGTGACAAAAAAAAAAAAAAAGGTTCAGAAAACCTTGAAGAATATTATCATTGGCTTTTCTCAGCCCCAAATCAAAGTATGTCATAATTCTCCAGACCATTTCTCTGACCAGCTCCAAGGCAGCTGAAGCTGCAGAAGCAGGAGAGCTGGGGAGATAAGTTGGCCATGAGCCACTAGAGTAAGGCTGGCCATCGTACTACCTGCAGGAGGAAGTCAGATGCTGATACCATTTTGGAGCTGACATGTGGGTTTTCCAAGCACTTTCGCCCCAAAATGCCTTCTCTGATCACTGATACTTCCGGAATGGAAATTTCTCTGCATTCTTCTAGGTTCAAAGCAGGAAACTACAGCTATATGGATGTGAGATGGGAGTTTGCCATATGACCCCATGGAAAACTTTTAGATGCGTTTTCAGGAATTCCCTTACTCATTGCACAAACTAAGCTTTGAGTAAGATGGAATGTTTATAGCAAATGATATCTTCCTCATCACCTAATTGAGTGGGGTTTTATTGTTGTTTTTTCCCTTGGAATAAATATCCTAGTGGTCCTCAGTGTGTTGTTGGTAGCTCAAGTCCAGATGAGGTCTGTAGTGACTCAGACTTTTATTTCCATGAGTGGGCAGTGTTGGATTTAAGTAACTTCTTACTAAAATGGTACCTGTGTAATAGGCAGAGTGTTCTCTTTTCACCCCTTTTATAACATTTGTGGGGTTTGTTGAGACTAAAAGCAAGATCCTGTCTTTTCCAAAAATGTTTAAGTGCAGTAATGAGGTTAGTGAGAACAGCCTCACTTTGCCATCGTTGTAGAGGTGGTTAATGTCCGTTTGACCTCAGTTTCCATTTGATTTTCCGGTTCCAGGCTCAGTACCACACCTCCCCATTGTTTCTGACAGTCGGTCCTACACACAAGTGCATTGTCCCTGGTGACCAGACAAAAAGCCTCCACATTCACACTGCCTTTTGCTGACAGTCATGTGGTCCATTCCATCTGATTTTGGGGTCGAGTCAGTCAGGGCTTAGCTGACACTTTGCAACTCATGCCTTGTAATTACGTTTCTGATGGTGTGAAGGGGCCTCAAGATGTGAAAGGCCTATTTTTAGGCATCCGTAATAAAAGAAAACAAACAAAATTAGCACATTTAAAAAAAAAAAAAAAAAGGAGTGCGGGAAAGGCAGTGTGGGAGAACTTGGCTCTGCCAGCAGCTTGGCTCAAGCTACTCTGGGTCTGGTTGTGCCATGCTTTCCTCACAGGGAATACAGCTGGCACAGTAAACCTTCCCAGAGGAGTCAAGGAAACCATTTGCAAACACTTTAAACAGGTTTGCAGAGTGCCTCCTTTCCCTGCTGCCCCTGCACACACATCATCCCCCAAACCAGTGACTGTAATGTGCCCAGCAATCTAAGACTGCATTGAATGGGCAATGCTCAGATGATATTGAAGTTCACGTAGAGATTGCAGTGGGGCATTTGAGGGCAAAAAGCTTCACTGGCAGCAGAATCAGAAAATTTTGTTTTTGTGATAGCTGGGAAGTGAGAGATAGGGACACTTCGGTGCACGTTCCACTTTGATTGCAAAACAGGCATCTTGAAATAAGGCATCTGCATAACAGAGATTACTGAAAACTTTTTGGAGCTAGAAAACAGTTGAGATGCATGAAGAAATGAAATTAAATACCCCTGGGAAATGTGTTTTGCACTCTCATTTTTTATTTTCTCCAAAAATGGTTCCATTTCATAGAAATGTTTATGATTTTGTGGAGGGGGATGAAATTGAGACTGTTTTTCCTTGGCAATTTGCAACCACGTTTTATTCTCAGCAACTCTAATTACAATCAGCTGAGTTTGGGTTTGGGTTTACTCAAATATGCAGCCCCATTTTTTCATGACATTTGCCAGGTTTCCAGTTCTGCAATACACAAACTTCTTCAAATATTAAAACAGGCACAGTTTGAATCAGATGTTTCTGAGAGGGAAAAAAAAAGAGTATTCAGGGGGTCTCACACCCTGAGAGAAACATCTAAGAATTCTAAATTCTAAGATGATCCCAGAACTGTTGAGAAATAATACTACATTGCACACTAAGTGCAATGCTTCAACCACTAGTAATATTTTTTGTGTTAGAATTCTAACACAATTCTAATTAATTCTAAGTTGCAATCCAAAATATAGTGGGAAGAATGCTCAGAGCAGTACTCACACTGCATGCAGGTAATGTCTGTAATTGCAAAGCAACTTTTGCATCTGTAAGGCAGCAGGAAACATGAAGTTTTTCTGACAGTGACCTCCTGAGTCCAGGGACTCCCAGCCAAACTGTTATTGACTGTCAAGGGATGTAGGCTCCCTGATGACCTAGGCACTTTCAAAATATGCAAAAGGCCTCAAGGTCCTCTGAACGGATCTTTTGATTTCTCTGTAAAGACTCCCTGTGTGTAACTCTGATCTCCAACCAGTCAGGCCAAGGTTCTTCACTTGCCTGCGTGTTCCAGGTACCTAAACCCAAGCTGTGCCACACTGCCTTGCCCCGTGTCTTATCTGTGGTCTGGATGCAATCTCACTAAAACCAGTGGAACCACAGAAAGCGAGAACTGCTGCCAGAACGTGGAAGGTGTGGTTATATCTGGCAGAGCTGCTGACAGCAGCGTTCCTGCCCATCTGCATGGGGAGATGTTACTTGAGCTCTGTTATCAGGTATCTCAGAGGCTGCTGAACCACGTAATGTGGGAGTCTCTTTGTCAACATCCTGTCCCTAACAACTGCTAAGAAAAAGAGAAAACGGGAGGGGACTGTCCCATGAGGGGCAATGCTAAAGTCAGACCTTTTTGCAGGCTTGGCCCAGGGATGAGGCTCCCAGATGTCTGAATCTCTCATCTGAAACACTTGCTATTTCAGCTACAGCTAAGAGCTGGATGCTTCAAAAGGAAGCCCAAGGAACAAGTCAGAACGTTGTCTATCAGCTGCACAGTTGTTCCAGTTGTTTTGTTTGAGCTGTTTTCCCAGGATAAATGTACATTGCCTCAACATCCCGGTGTCCATGGTTCACCAGGGCTGCATGCACACACAGCAAGGGGCACGGGCTGTTCTCAGCCAGAGTGTTTTTCCTTCTCTCCCTGTCTCTGTCTCATTGTGTTTAACTTTTAAGCCCTGTTTGCTCACCTTGCTAGTCAAAACAGGGCTTTATTTTTCTTTTCTAGAATGTGCAGGGCTAGTGCAAGTAGTTAAGAGAGAAGCAAGCTGTCCTCCTTCCACAACATCAATACCCTCCTTGCCAACAATAATTATTCTACATGGGGAGTTTTTCCTCTTATCTGCTGATGTGAGGGTGGTGGTCGTGTTAGTGATGGGATATGCTGCCTCTTGATGTTTCCTGGATTTTCTTTAAATGCTATGTTTTGAACTATGAGATTAGGAAAAGGATTCTTTGCATTTGTCTGCAAATCTGCTGGCAGCTGCCCCTTCAGCATTTGGCCTGGGTCTGGCACACACCTTGCAGCCTAATTTTTTTGCACAGTGACTGCATGCCAAACTTTAACTCTCAAAGGGGTATTTCTTTTCCGCCAGCAAATGAAGTTTCAACTTCTTATGGAGCAACGCTTTTGCTCAGACTAGCCCAGTAACCAGGAGAGGAGCCATAACAGGGCTACTCAGCAGAAAACATCCTCAATATCCTCTCTCTGTCTGCAGTGTAACCTTGGTGGTGTGATTTGGTGCATTTACTGGCTCCAGCTGTTGCCCAGAAGTGCTCAGAACATGGAAGATTAAGCAGCTGTAGGGAAGAAAGGGAGCTTGCTTTTCTTTCCCTTCTTCCCTAGGTGTCTGTTTCCTTCCCTTAATCTGTGTGTTACTTCCCTCAGGTGACACAGGGATCTCCTTCAAGATTATTACATCCCTACCTTTGATGAGGAACTTGAGAAGCTCATGCAAAGGATTTACAATCTGTCCTTACTTAGTCCAGGCTGGAGACCTTTATTAATTAACTTGATTTTACCAGGTTCTGGGAGGCTTGGAAGCTGAATTTAGTTTATGGACTACTTTGTGAATAGGACTCAATGGGGGACTCAGTCCTATCTTCCAGCTCAGCAGGAACCAATCCCCAAACATTTTATTCTCTTATGCAGCTGCCAGTCCAACCACTTCACCAGCAGCCATGCCAGTTCAGCCCTGTCTGTGGCAACAGGGCTGTGTCTCTTTAGAGAGTGAGCAGGGTGGCTAAATGCCTGACTTTAGAGACTCCAAGCTTCTCCTGAGATCTGGGAGGTTTTCTGAGATACACGTCACCTCTTACTCTCTTTGGTATATCACCCCTGCTTCAGAAACATTTTCTGTCCTGGTTATTAAGTTTTTCTCTTATAGTGTTGATTTTTTTTCTCCAGATGATGAATGATGGGTTGAACAGGGAGGCTGCAGACAACATACAGAATAGTCTGCTTGCCTCACAGATGGCTGAAGCAAAGCAGGAATTTGCTGTGCTGTGTTACACTTCTGTTGGGGTTTTGGAACCCGAACAGAAATCAAAACTCAGTCCTACCGTGGGGAGCTTTGTGTCTGGTTGAGCACAGCCCTGAATGATAAAAGGGTGTATAATGGTGATGATAGTGGTGATGGTGGTGAAGTTCATACTGACAGGTGGGGACAATGACAAATGTTCCTCCTTGTGTGTGAAACACAGGGGCAGTTGCTGTCCCCATGGATGTTCCATGCTGCTCTCTCTACACACCGCCCTCACAGACTGGTGCCTCCCTCACACCTCATGGCAGATGGCACAGGGACAGGCAGATGAACCCCTCTTTCTCCTGTCATCCATGAAGGGCTGTTGGGGGGCCCTTAGTTCACAGTAAATGTCATTTATGATTAACTCCTACTTCCTTGCTCTGAGACTCAGACCAGGTAACACAGGCAATTCCCTCTAGTGATCGCCGTCCCTTAGCGATTCTCCTGCCCTCCAGCACAAAGTGCCTTGCTTGGATTTGGCTGTGGGGAAGAGATCCAAGGGACAGCTTTGGTTTATTTGGTCTCTGATAGCAAGTGGTGGCACTGATTTCCTGGCTCTACCCTCTACTAAGAAATGCTCCTCTCCCCAGCTGCATTTGGAATGCAAATCTCGTTCATAGTTGATCTGGCAATAAACCCAAACTGATTCTCTTCTGGCTTTTTAATCCCTTCTATGCTCTCTTAGTCCAAGGTTTGTGTGCATAGGCTGGCTTGGCTATGGATAAATACAGCAGCTTCATATTTTGTTGCTGCTCTCAGGTCAAGAAAGCGAGGTGGGAAAGACATAATAACCTTTCTCTCACCTCCTTCACCACTATCAGAACGTTTTGCAAGCGCTTGCCTGTTGCACAATAAGTCACTGACATCCACTGTGTCTGTTTTTTGTTCCCCCTCCCTCACCCCAAGTTCTCTCAGCTCATTAAAATCTTCAACTCGCTGGGCCCTGAGAAGTTCCCCCTCGTGGAGCAAACGTTCTTCCCAAGCCATAAGCAGATGGTGAGTAACTTTGCTTTCTTCTGATGCCAGTATGGATGGGGTAGAAACAACAGATGCAAGTTGGGCACAGGAAATGGTGGTGGGCATGCTGGGAAGAGTCTGAATTTTACTTACAGAGAAATACTAGCTAAAAAGTGCTATGGAAAAGGCACTGTTTGGGAACCTCTTTCCTTTCTTGCCCAGCCCTCCCCTAGGTCATGTAAGGACCCTGAAAAAATGTAGAAAGAGGCTCAAAGGTTCAACATTAAAGCAGAACTCCATTGTAAAACATAGTCAATGAAAAGCTCATCCCTTAGAGCAAAGAATCACTCTATTCAGATAAAGTGGATTTTCCCTACTCTTGGAATTGCTTAAAATATGTTGAAAATTTGGGACATGGGTCCCAAGAGATGTTTGTTTCACAGTGTTAGTTTGCTTGGTGTGTCACGTGCTCACCATCCATGAAACATTTATCAGCCTGAAGGTACTCAGAGTAACTTGGAGTTCTTGAAAGAGTTTGTTTCAGCTTCTCATGTTTTCTTTGCACAGTTCTCTGGGGTCTGGTCTTTCTGTCAACAGCTAAATACCCAGTGCCCTGTGTGGCTGCTGGGCACTGTACCAAACTCTTAGGGCACCTTCCAAAGAAATCTGCGTAGGTGCCTTTCGTCCTGGAGAACACGGCAAAGAGGGGGGCTTTGTTTAAAGCTGGTCATGGCTCTTGTTTTGCCTGCGCTAAAAAGAAGACTAGTCCTTTGTGAATTTTCGCTCCCAACTTACACCCATGAATTAGTGGCTCTTCCTACATGGCTGAGGCTTTGATGAAACCCTGTGTGAACCATGACCCCCTGTGTGACCACTGGCTGGCTGAGCTCATTTCCCAGGCTTGACTGTGAACCCAAGCAGCACTGCCAGCCTGAACATGAGGGCTGTTGAGATGTCAAACTAAGGATCAAAAATATTCAAACCCCTCTTTTTTCACACACTTGTTGTAACACTGTGGGCCAACCACGACACATAACAGGGTGTAGGTACGTGATCATCCAGGTTCTGGGGAAAAATCCCACTGCTGCCTGCAAGGTACTCGAGTACTTTGAAATGCCAGTCCTTCACCCCTCTGCTCCCATACTCTGCTCTCTACCTGTGCTGTGTAGACTACAGCACTTCCATGCTTCACAGGCACATCGTGGAGGTAAGTACAGTCATGAAGTTGTATTATCATTGAAAACATAAAGAAATGGATCGTCCTTAAACAATGTGACAGTTTTTTGCACACTTCTAAGAGGAATTGATTGATAATGCTTGTTGCATTTAATTCCTAATGATTTATGAAGAAGGTTTTGTGACATAAGTAATGCATCAGGACAGATGTGACTTTGATCACCACTTCAGGAATGGTATTTTTGGAAGACTTGATAAAGGTTATCATTGCAAATAAGTTAGCTAGCACTTTTAGCAAGATCTTCTTGTCTGGAAATCTGATTTTTGGTTCCTTGGATGTAGAGGTATTTGGTACCAGCATAGTAATACTGATCTTAATTTCACTTATTTTCCATCTTTATAACTAAACACCTACTCGGAGATGCTATTACTTACTTCCAAAAGGGTACAGGAAGCCCTTTAAACTGTAGGCAATCTCATAGGAACACAAACACCACTGTTGACATGCAAGCCTGAGTAATCTGGCTTAAATCAGTCACTTTTCAACAATTTACAAAAGCAACAATCCACTTGGGCAAATTCAGGCCAGCCCTTCCCAGGTGGACGGGTCTGCCTCATGGAATGAATCTACACAGCTTTTAAGTATCTTTTTCTGGGAGCATCTTCACAACATCCTGGGCTGTGAGAGTCTGAGAGATCAAGCTTACACCAAGCAAGCTGCACTGCAGACATCACCAAACACCTGTGAAAGTTGCTTTGCCCACTGTGCATCAGCTTCTCCATCTGTCAGATAGGAATATACTGATCCCCTTTTACCACTCTTTCTCTTCCCTCTCCTGGAGGCATTTCCAAGCTGTACCAGTGATTACTCGTAAAACACACGGTGGTCCTTTGATGGCTGACCCCCTGGAAGTGTTTATAACAAGTGTTATGGTTTTACCTCTCTGCAATGTCATGCTTTAAGTACTTAAGTTCTCACATAGGAGACCCTCATCCTTCTATATCCAAAATTTTCCAGAGTCTACTTTCTAAACCTTTGGGTTAAACAGAAAACAAATTCAAAAATCTGTTTCATTCTTTCATCTGTGTAGAGACTAGATTTTCCAAGACTGAAAGTGAGATATGTGAATTTTCTAACAGTAGGTCCATTTTTTGGAGCATTTTAATTTAGCTGAAAATGCTTTTTCTGAAGCTTCTGTCTCATGAGAATAGGGCATCTTTAATCAGCCTTAAACAGTAAGCCTAAAGAGAGGACACAAGATTCTGACATTTCACAGCAGAAAAGATGAACCTCTCTTCCCTTTGCCATGGGCATTTACCTTTCAGATCTCCCCATAATGATCAGTTTTCTGGAAATAAGAGCAATCTGGCAAGTGTTCTTCCAAGGACCTACTGGTGCTACAGCCAGCCCTTGCTCTGTACTGACCTCCTATGGCAAATTAACAACTGAGAGTCATTAATTCCAAAAGGGCTTTTTCGCCTCTCCTGGGCTTATGACCACAGTAACAATTCTCAGAGAGACCAACCTCTTAGAAAGAGGAGGGGATTCCTGCAGGGATCTTTGCCAAAGTGCCAGATTTGCCAGAGGTGGAATATCTGCTTTGGGACCAATAAAATGGTATCAGGAAGGGGAAGGAAATTAATAAATCCAGTTGCAAATCCATTTGTGTACATTTGAAGTCGACAGAAACTAATATAAGTGAAGCAGAGACAGAATGTCTGTGATAGAAATAAAACCACTTTACTGTTTAGAATAAAAGGACACTATAAAAAGTGAACATTATGCAACATTACCTTAAAAGACAATATACATTCACCGAATATAAAATTTATAAATAACATGGAGGAAAACTGTAAACAGTGCTAGAAAATTTAGCAACAAATACATTCCTTCTGGACAAGATTTTTCACATGGGTTTGGTTCTCTCCCCAAGTTTCCATGACTATCAGGAACAGCAGAGTGGCTCTATGAAGGAAGGACAGTGTCAGAGAGGAGAAGCCAGTACAAGCCAAACAGCAGCAAATGTTTAGTGGGTTTTTATGTTTTTTCTCAAGACTGGTAGCCCCAAAAGTCACTTATTCTAAAAGACAAAAAATTTTTGCAGTTCCCTAAATTTTATTCTGTGCTTCTAAGCTATAAAGCACATTATAAGTGAGCAGTACTTTCAGAGACATCTGCAAGAATGGAAGCTCGTTCTCATGGAGGCCTTTACTTCCAAGAGTCTTCACTGTAAAAAACACAACAGTATGTTTCCCATCACTGTGAGGTAGCATTTCACTCCGACAAGTGTGAAGGGGATACAATGACAGATTTAGGTTTGAGAATAGTCCTACATTAAGGGCCACGTAACTCTTCAAAACATGGGAAATTTAGACCTAAAAATGGTGCTTTTTTTCCCATTCTGGGGAGGTGGAAGCCTCCCACAACAGGACTTTATTCAAGGAACTCCATGCACAGATCTCCTGCTCTCTACCCCCTCCATTTTGGAAAAGGAACATAGAATCTAATCTTTCCCAAACCTTCAGTATGTATTTTTGTCATTTTAAAGGGGAAAACACTCTCCAGCAAGTAAGGAAAAAAATATGCATAAATAAGAAACTGAACAGCTTCAGTCTAGAAATTAGCTACACACTTTTAAAAGTACTTTTGATAATGTTGGTGTGTCTAAAGCGTGGTGGCAGGGAGTGTGTATGTAATCCTGAACACATCCATTGGCAGGCAGAAGTGACTTAGCAAGGCAGAAGAAAGGAGAGCAGACAGAAAGGAAGTCTTTGAGTCTGATTTAGAGCCTGTTCAATCCATGTAATGGCTTCCACTTCAGGAGTGCCTTCAGGCAGGTCCTTAATGCAAGCACAAGCTGAAGCTTAGCCCAGGAAATGCATGTCCCTGATAGCACACACAGAAACAAAATAAAGAAGCTTCCCAAAAGAAATGTATTTTCACTGGATTCTTCCCCCTCCTTTCGGCTCCACATTTTGAAAAGCCTTAACAATTGTTTCTTTACACAGCAAGGGCAAAGATTTGCCACCAAACCCCCACCCCTGCCAGTCCAGCTGTCTGCATCTCAGAAATATTTTACCGTCTGCAAAATAAAGTGGGAATATGCTTCATTTTCTGGTAATGCATCTGCTGGTTTGTTTTGTTTACAAAGCACATAGCTACATTATATCCTACTTAGGGACACAAGTCCTCATAGTATTAGAACGCAAATATTTTCACAATAATTTGAGTGCAATACTGTGATGTCTCAGCTAGATAAATGAATCAGTGACAGGTAAAATACGCAGAGCTGCAGTTCAATGAAAATTCAAATCAACACTTCACTGCATCGAGGGGCATTTTCATTTAGCCTTCCAAAGCTGTGAGAAGTGGCTGCAGCTTAAAGAGACCCTGGCTTTGCCGAGTCACCTTGAGCTTGAGGAGGGCCATAGCCTGCAATGCCAACTGCAAACAGTGCAAACACTGAGGGTGGCTCCATTCTGCCCTCAGTGACCCTCACAGATTTTGTCAGCCACGCACAACTAGAACAGAGATTGTTCCACTGGGCTCAATGCCCAAACCCATATTTTGCCAAAAGGAACAATATTCTGAACCACCACCTGGTCCTGTGACGGGTATCATGAAGCACCCTACTCTCCCTCTCATCTCCAACCCATAATTTAGGAGTAGTCACAGGGAAGACAACTTCTGAGAAATGTTCCAAGTCTAAATCACAGGAAAATCCAACAGACTTTCAATGTGTTTTGTGCTGCATTGCCACTCAGAGCTGCTGGGAAAAAAAATATACACAGCAGACCTAGGCACCTCTTACAGCAACTCTCTGAAAATGCCCTTTAAAGTTCATGCTAAAAATGAAGTGCCTTGCTGCAACAAGTCGTCTGGCAAATGGGGCATTTCAGAGGGTGTACGTCTGGCAGAGCTCTGGTAGCACACAAGGAACATAAAAACACACCAGGGCCCATCTCAGACACCTTTTCTTTTCCATTTGGCCAACAGGTTCTAAACAATTCTCCAGTAATTGAAGTCACTGACTGTAAAATGCTGCATTGCCCCAAGCTGGAATCACTGCAACAACTTTTTCCTGCTGGTGGCAGCTCTGCTTTCTAAGTGGAATGAACGGAAGATATATGGAAACTTAAGATAAATAATCATAATAATACAAAAATGAAGTTAAGCACAATCTTCTCCCTGCCCAAGCCCTCCCCATCCAAAACTCAGTCACCCATTTCATCAGCACCCCTTCTTCACCATCATTAAAACTTAAAATACTTTTATTTGATAAGAAAAATTATATTATAGTTTTCTTAATAATAATTAAAAAAACCAAAATAGAATGAAAAAAAAACTTCTCCAGTCAACAGCAAAGCACGAGACAGTAAGGCTTCTCCTCCCACATGACTGCAGGACATGGTATGAGCACATGCACAGGGCTATGCTTAACAGTGCCTAGAGGGAAACACAGCACTTGACACAGAAGGAATCCTCCGGGCAGCTGAAAATTTTATGATCCCAGACAATACTTATTAGGAGACCACTTTTCCTTGCCTAGCCCACACACACACTTCCTTTCACTATATAAACAAACGCAGCTATTGTAGCTGCAGGGGAGGAACCGTGGTGCAAGGAGTTACAGAGGAAACAATGCTGTAGCCACTACTGCAGATACACTGGAGCTTCAATATCTTAAAAGCGACTCACCGACTCGGAATGTCAATATTTCTGTCTTTAAAACACAATCAAACCATTCTTTTGTTTATAACACCAAAAAAATTCCACGTCCTGTCAAAAATAGCTTATGTCATTATGTGTATATACATCTTAGTTCTGCAAAACACTATTTTGGCAATACTTTTTTTTTTTTTTACAACAAATGTTCTAGCAAGTCTCCCCTTTCCCTCTTGCACGTGATTGATTTACAGTTGTTATTTTTACATCTGTTTGGTTTAAGGTGTTCACAACCTGGTTTTGCTGTTGAAACTAAACTGCAAAAATTTCAGGGGCCAATGCTGCTCAAAACAGGATGGCACAACCCTTCATGTGCTCTGCTGTACTTGCATTTACCTCCCAGAAAATAGGGGATGGGGCATTTGTTTTTGAAACAACAACAACAAAAATACAAAATACTCTCTCTTTTGTTCTGGGAAAAGCCAGAACTTCAAATGTGCTGTTGCATTCCCACTGTGACTGAATTAGTAAGGAGTCAGCCAACAAAGCTTTTACCAGATGATGTGGTCACACACCAGGTAAAGTCTCCCACTGCTGGAGTCAATCACATTGCCAAGCTCTCCTATAGAGGAGGATTTCTTTTGGATGTCATTTTGTCCAGAGTTTAGGCTGGGTTTCTTTTCATTTTGCTTCATTTGCCTGATCAATCTGATTAATGAAATTTGTTTCCCTTGAAATAGATTTGTCAATGTATTTTCAGCACTTAGTGCATGAGGAGGGGTGATGGGAAGCCAGCGCATAGAAGAATACAGTGCCTAATTGGCGTAGTTTTTAGATTTTTGTTTTCCTAAAAAAATAGAGATTATATTGCTACAGCTAATGATACATGTAAGAGAGCAAGAGCTCCATCTTTTTTTTTTTTTTTTCCTTTTTTTTCCCTCCCATTTTTCCCTCTGGTGTGCAAAAGTAAGCTCCCAAATGTTGTCTGATCAAAATGAGTGGTATCAAAAAATGGAAACGGTGATTACAAATTCAGTAAGGTAGCACAAACTTTTTTCTTTCCTTTCCTTTTTTTTTTTCCTTTTCTTTTTTAAGTGTTCGAAGTGCTAGAATTTGCATGAAAATAGGCACTAATTTCATTGTCATCATCACAATCTGATAAGAGTTAGTGTCCAAAGGAAGATCAGCCACAAGTAAGGGAGAGGGGAGATAAGGAAAGGGATAGCTGCTCAGGGATCTGTGGCATTGATTATCGTTTTGTCTGGAGGTGCCCATCCTCTGTACCAGCTGCAGTATCCTTCCACCCTCTGGATGCAGGCATAGTGCTTTGCTTGATATCCCGAGTGGCCGAAGTTGGAGAGCATGTCTGTCCAAATGCACTCATTCTTGGAGGTGGCAAAGCAGGGCAAATAGTAGCAGGGCCTAATCTGTGATTGGAAAGAGAAATCGGGTAAGGCTACATGTAAAAACAACATTATATAAAATGTCTTTTTAACAGAGACAAGTGATTCAAAATTCCACTCCCTCAAACCTTGCTTACTAATCCAAAATTCAGCCTCAGTTCTGTAAGCACGTAAGCATGTGCTTAGCTTCACACACACAGCTAATTCCGTAGTCAAAAGGGCTTTTCAGGTGCAGAAAAGTTGAGCTTATGTCTATGTTTTTGCAGGCCTGAAGCCATGTGCAAAAGTCTTAGTTCCAGTGCCAGGCTGTGGAGTTTTAAGTACTCAAAATGTTTACACAGGAAAAACGCTGGACATATCTTGCCAAGCCTTTGGTACCTGATTTCATTCACCTGCAAATGATTCTGCATGGATTCTGAAAGTCTTCCCTAACCCCAATTAACTCCAACAGGGTATTAAAAGAATAGACTTTGCATTTTTATTTGATTGTCTCTTCTATGGTCTCAAGAATCAAAATGAACTTTACTTCCTCTCTGTAAAAATTGTTGTCCTCCATTTCTCTTCCTGGCTGTTCTCCAGCACCACTGAGTATTACCAGTCAGGGGAGACAGAGTTCTTGGGCTTGAATGTCTGCTGCCACCTTAGAGACACACACATACCTTGCAGCCACAGCCCAGGTGGTAACGATGGTTCAGTCCTTTGCGCTGGGACAGAGTCAGCCGGTCCCATTTCTCATACCAGTTACACAGGCCAGTGTAAACCTTCCCCTCGTACACCCGGCCTTGAAAACAGACACATGGTCACAAGTTAGCACTTCTCAGCTCAAGCACTTCTCTTGTTTCCTGAGACTGCTAATGCTCTCAATATGTTTGGCTTCAGCCACCGCTCGGCAAATGCTTTCTTTTTATTAACTGGTTCAGGAATCTCTGGCCAGCAAGATAACAGCAATTCTGAAAGTCAGGAGTGTTGTGCTGGCTCTAAGCACCACCAGCAACATGCAGGTTAGTAATGCTGTCAAGCTCCTCTTAACAACAGAGAAAATGAACTGACATCTTCACTAGAAACAAGACCTGGCAACTGCCACATGTCCATCCCCCTGCCTCCCCCATCTCAGCAGCCTGCATTTCTCCAGCTCATTCCAAGACAATCTTTCATTTCTGACACAGCCCAGTAGCACCCAGTTCCCTGTGACAGACATGCCAGCTCAGGTATAAATTGAGAGCCATGGACTGTCACACAACATACTGTCACAGCATGCCTGGGTGTAAGATAAACTTTAGGAAAGAGAGGGACATCTAGGGAGTGAAATGACTCTCAGCATTGTAGAGTACTGAACACCAGAATACTGTTGGTCATCTTAACACTTCGGAAATTGTGTGCAGAGCTGTCTACACCACTGCCCATGTCCTTAGCAGGTGTATGTATAAAACAGAAGAGGTTTTGCTTATGGAGAAGTACGCAGTCCTTTACCTGTAATCAGATATTGGTACTTGTTGACCTCCAGCTTGACTCCACAAAGACTCTCAGAGGCTTCTGTGTAGATGTACTGAACATGTGGCATTATCTGGAAGCCCCTGTACATCTAGAGAAAGAATAAAAATGCTTCAAGTCATCTTAAGAGGACAAATTTCACTTAAGGTTCTTTACAATCTACATTCCTAGTTTGTGGTGGTAAGCAATAAATTTTCTGGTTTTTACAAGAGTGAAGGAATAATGACACTGGCTGGACTCATGGAAGTCTCCCCACCAGATCTGCTGGTAAAGCAGAAAAACCACCTGCTAATGAGCCATTGCAATTCAGCACAGAGACCAGTTTTTCCCATTCATATTAGTTCCAGTGGCACCAAGTGAACAAAGCGCCAATGCTGCAAGCTCTGCCAACATCCTGAAATTTTTTTTCCCCTTATAAAGGTCATAATTAGGGAGAAATAAAATTAGCTCAAGCTTGGAATCTTTCTCCTCTATGTGATTTAAACAATTTCTTCCAAACTAAGGGGTTTTTCTTTTAAACAATTACCCTATTTTCCAGTGTTGCTGCTGTAAGAGTTTCAAACCTTTGGCGCTTGATCTAAGTCATCAAGCCAGACACCTCCTTCTCAAACGCGTAGCACACACAACTCCTGCTGACCTCAGCAAGGGCTTAATGTGTCTCTCTAACTCAATGAATGCAGACATTGAATTCTACACCATCTTCTAAAATTAGTCCCATACTGCTGGGCGCCATAAAGAAAATATCATGTATACATAATTCCCCTGCACTCCTCCTCCTTCATAATCTTTCTTCCAACTCAGTTTAATCGAAACATGAGCCCACAGATACACTGGCAGTTGGATTCAGTCAGAAATCAGCACATGTCCCCATCTGACCTGGCCTTACTGCTGCAATTTAGAGAAACTCATGCCCACCTGTTAGCAGCATAATGAAGTCTTTGCATAGCAATGAAACAACCACTGCATGTGTACATCAGACCCATTAAACATATCCTATTTTTGAAACACAGAGGACTATTTCCCTGAGAATTTAGTCTTTAAAATTTGTTTGTTTTTTCAAAGCATTCAGTCACTCTTTTTTCCCCGCCAACTCCATGAATGGCCAATATTTAGAAGTTAAAGAAGAAACAATAGACGTCAGAGAGAATCAGTTTCCTGGTATTTCCCAGCCTATCCTTTTCTCTCTCAGATTTACTGATAGACAGCACATTCACATTCAGTTTAGCAGTAAATATTAATGTGAGGCAAAAGAGGACCAAAAAATCCCAAACAATCCCAGAGCTATAAATCCTTGCCTCTGCATCACCTAAGCTGTAGTGTTCTTCTCCAGGCTGCATTCTATTTCTTGAAGTCCCCTACTACCCCCAGGGAATTTTGCCATTCCCCCACCTCCTTTAAAAACAGCCATGTTTCTGAAAGAACATGGTAATTTAACAGATTTTATGCTAGGCCCAAATAGTTCCTATAAAACCATAAAAAACTACTACTAATTCTGCTATGCTGAGAAGCCAAACTATCTTTGGAGCATCTACAGAATGTCAGCCAGGTGATTTTTTTTTTTCTCCTTAGATTCCCTTAATCGGCATGATTTTGTAACAGTATCACAACCCAGAGCTGCTGGGCACAGTAAAAGACACGCTAAAGAGTTTCCATTTTCCAGCCTTTCTTCTACACCCAGCTAATAGGCAAGGCAATTATTTATTTGAATTAATCACAGTGTATCAACAAAAACTCATAGATCATGCTTGAAATATGACATTGTGACCATAAGCAGCCAAAGTCTTTCAGTGGATATGGAAGAAGTGAATTTTACCTAATCTCTGCTTTATCCCTGCAATTTTCTTGGTATCGGATGACCTACTCAGATTTTCCAATCCAGTCAACATAGCTGGAGATCTAGATTCTGGCACAAGCATCCAGTCTGTCCTTAGATGAGTTATTTAGCCCTCAGCACACTTTTGTTTCTTGCCTCCCAGGGGTACTGTGAGGAAAGGCACATAGAATAAAGGTCGTGTGTTCAGACCCCATTCTAGTGGGTGTCACACCAAGAAGCTCGGATAACAGTATCTAAGCAGATAAGACTAGCCAAGATAACAGCTGGGGCTGCCCAGTCCCTGCAGGCAGTGCACTATCAACACTGCAGAGAGCTGCACACTGTGCATGGCAGTGCAAGGGATCTGTCACTGGCAGCGCCAAGCTCCCAGTCGTGTTGGACTAATTAAGTATCTGTGTTGTAAGGTCTGCACGTGGGCAGAGGCACACTTGGAGCCCTTTCTTCCACTTGCCCACAGGGCTACGAGCTTCACTAATCATTCCTCTGGGAAGCTGCTCAGGTCCTTCCTACAGGACTGTTACAGTCATCACTCTGTGCATCTTCTGAACCATCAAGCTTATGAAGTAGCCACTGATGCTGAACTGGGGCTTGTTTTTCAGCTCCTGGACCTAATTTCCTGTTCACGTTACCATCAGGGACACCACTGTCAGGGCTGCTAAAGGAAGCATGCTCAGCCTCTCCAAAAGCACTTCCACTCAGCCCTCAGTGACCCACAGCGATGGCAGCCACTGCCACACTGACTGAACCCATGCTGGGGCACACAGGGCCTGCTGCACCCTCTGATGACTGAACAAAATTCACCAGGACCTCGGTTCTCTTGGAAGGAAAAAGTTTGGCAAGGGGGAATCTTCTACAGATGCCCGCTGTCAAAACAAACAAAACAACACCTTGAGGATTATTTTTGGATACAGAAAGTGTCTTGGAAGTGCTGTTAGACCAGCCAGAAGAAACCAAACCATAAAGCTAGCCTCTCTCCTAACTGCTACCCCCAGAGTTCTGTCCCCACAAATGTGTATTTTTGGAAGCATAATAACAGGGAACAAAGTATTAGCAAGCATGACATGGTGATGTCTCCTAGTGCTGCTCTATTTCCATCTGTGTCAGCATTCCCCTTAGCAGCCCCCATACTGCCTCAGAAATGCACAGGCAAATCCTGTGGTGGTTCCTGATGCTTAAACAACTTCACCATGTAAAATTGTTCATGATGTTCCTCCCTCTATCCCTCCCATGTGAGGTTGCATTAGGTACCAAGAGTTGGGAGTCACACCATACCTAACCTTCAGCTACCTAAATTATAGGCAATACACAGGAATTAGGCATCCTCTCTAGTCAAATGCCAAGAACAGACACCTCCAGAACAACTCAGCCCATCCTAAAATAGCTGTCTACAACTTGTGGGCTGAATTACATTTTGGTGGTTCCTTTCTCTATCCACTGACAATCAGGAGAGCAGGAAAGACTCAACACCTCATTTTAGTCTGTCTAAAATTAAACTAAATTAATCCTACCCCACTTCTTTCCTCTTCGGACTATCACATTTCCCCCCATAGACTCATTTTACAGATAAGCAACAAACCAAGGAAAGTCTCCTTGCTTCTGGCAGCCTGTGCAGGGTGCTGTCATGGTCAACCAGGACTGTTTGTGCTCATGGAGAAGAAATATCTTATCTCCTTGTTTCCTTTGCAGTTTCCTGAAATAGGCTTGGGCCATTCTCAGAATGCACTGCAGGATCACAGAACACGTAGGGGTTGGATCAGTCCTGTGCAGATTTACGACACGTGATCTCAAAGTATTCTTATATGATTTGAGAAAGCAATGGGGAGAGGTAGAGGTTGCTTGGAAAAGCACAAGGCCTCTTCAGACAACAAACCTGAACGTTAGAAAGCCTGGCACTGTTCTGTCCCTGTGGGCTGACCTTGTGCTCCAGTCCAGGCCCCAAGCTGGTTTAGTTGTGAAATGCAGCAAGGAGCTCAGGAATGTCAGTGAGATCAAGAATCTAACCCGGCAAACTCCAAGGAGCCTGTGAAAGAACTACAGAGATTGTTTGTTGCCCTTTAAGGCTTTCAGTGCTTTCCACAGGCAATTCAGCACATACTGATAGACTAAATGGCTTGTTTATTTTTCACCTGCAGGTGCAGAAGGGTTTATGCAGGCTGACATGTTAATTTTATCTTCAGAGTTGTTCCCATGCAGCTGTGCAGAGCCATAGGCCTTCTTAGTTCTCCTTTCAGCAGGACAGTCAGCTCTCATTGGAGCAAACAAGGGAGAAATTTGCTGTGTCACTCTGAACTCGCCCACTGTATGGATCTAAATCCCTCTTTATACTGAAGTCTCTAAGCTCAGCAGAAAGACAGCAGGGTTTCTAAAGAAGACACTTGGTTTGTTTCTTTGTTTATGAAGAACTATGTCCTCCGGACATTCCAGTCCTACTGAGCACTTTGCTTCAGGTTCCTTCCTGCCAAAGGTCACAGTTAAATGTCCAGTGCAACATCCCACCAGCCCACCATCTAAGCAGCAGACGTAAGGGCAGGTTGACCGAATCACAATTTCCTCTTTAAAATCCCTCCTGCTTTTGTTGGACACATAGCTTCCTAACAAAACACTGTGGAAATGCTCCTGCAGAAAGGCCCTGCACTGCAGAATAACCCAATGAGAACAGCCAGGACAGGCTCAGGTGTATTATTTAGTTAGAAGAGGGGCAGTGTTATGGTTGGTAAAGGGTAGTAATTCATTTCAGGGACTACCATTATTCTAGATCACTGCTGCACCCTGTTCACCATCATATGTTTGACAGGAAGCACCAAACTCTTCACACTGAGAAGGAGGGAAAGTAGTGGCACTGGACAGACCAGGATGAAATCAGAAAGAGAAGCTGATGAAGCCACTGCAGCATGTGGACACTGAGTAGTTTTGTGAAGCAGGGTACACTTGCAGAGCTGGAGAGTGACAAACCTGGAGAAGAACAGTACAGAGTGCTGCAGGCCTGATGAGGCCTACAACAGCCATTACCAAAAAAACAAAAAAGTGTCAGTGTTGTCTCATTATTGCCAATACAACCATTGGGTTTTTGTTTGGGTTTTTTTTTTTAGAAATCATAGAGAAATTTTTAAGGTTAAGGAAGTCAATAAGCCCAGCACCTCACGCCCTCTTATTGGAAGTGCAGGCATTCCACTCTTGTGGAAGAGCCGTGCCAGGACCAGATTTGGCTACGTGCATGGTTTTGCGACAGCTTATGAAACAGGCTTTGCGTCTCCTCCTCCCCGCTTTCGTGCTTAGCTATAAACTGCCTTATAAAGAGAGTTACTGTTACAAGGCAGGCAAGTGACTGGTTTTTTCTGAACCTTTACTTTGTCTAATATGTTTCAGATTTCTGCAGTCTCTGCCAAGCTTTTCCATTCCCTTTTTTTTTTTTTCCTAAAGACATAAACCAGTCTTATGACTGGAATGGCATTGCCAAGAAAAACAATCTAGGGCTGATTTTTAGCATTACATAACAAGGGGGCAGTTTAAGAAAAAAAACCAAGTCCAAAGCAGCAGGTTGAGTGCAGTTTGTGCAGCAAAGAATTAGAGCTCTGAAGAAAGGAACTAAAGAAATCAAGCAACTGGTGTGGTTCTACCTCTTTTCATCTCTGAGTCAATACTTTACAGCTCTTCTGAGCTGACAGTATTTAAAAGCTACAGTGTTCTGTTTAGCTTTATATAAAGACTTCACTATATGATTTTCATTTGTTTTGTACAAGGGAAAAAATGCCATAATCCTAACTGGTGGTTACAAAGAAAGGAAGGAAAGAAAAGAAACGAGCACTCTCCCAAGGCTGGTAGACCCCCTACCTTCCTTCTTGGATTTAATGGAAGTGCTGCATGGAGAAGCTGGCATTTCTAGTCTAACACTGTGCATGTTGAACATAAAACATGACTTCAGTACCTAGAAAACACCATCTGGCATCTTTTACTACCAGAAGTTTTAAAATAATGGAAGAATTCAGGTATTCAGCACTGTGTGTCAGGAATGATCTCTTCCTGCTCCTTTCCCCTCTTCAGGGAAATTTCTACCAATTGCAGGTTTCCTTCCGTTCAGTAGGGCCACTACAGAAAGTTGAGGTGCTGATAAGTATGCAAAGTGTTTGTCATTATGTGTTAATTAGGTTCCTTACCATATCTACTAGCCCATGGGGAATGCCTGCAAACATACCTTCATCTGCTTGACCGTGTATCGCATCGTTCCAAAGGGTCCATCTTTCATGAGCTTCTTCCCCACTACTTTAGCTCGGATCACTGTCATAAGGGAGGAAAAAATACAGCAAATTACAGACAACTTTACACAACATTTATGCTATACCCCCCACTTAAAAAAACCCCCCACAAAACTGTTTAGATAAATTATCCTGTAAAATAAACAAAACTCCAGGTCAACCTTCCTCTCAATTTATTCTAAATCACACACACAGTGAAGGCATGTAAAACAGGATGCCAAAGTAGGTATTTATTTAGAGGAAATCCAGTTCTGTGTGAAGAATAAGAACAAGCATTATTTGTGGTTAAATCTCACTGAAATCTGCAGAGCAGACTGTAGCTAGGACCAAGACAGATTAAAATCTTTGCACCAAGCCAATGGGATGAAGTTTGTAATGTCTTAACTCTTAACATACAGGATGATGTTCAATAGGATACTACTTTTAAATTGTTCTTTGTGTGCCCAATGCAGCTTCTGTTTCCCAATAAACACAACAACACAATACAGTGCACTGGAATATCCCATATCTGGGGATTTCACTACAGCTGCAACCTTTGAGGTACCACAAAACTAACAAATGCTCCCTTGAACAAACAGCTGCTGTGCAAAACCAGATTATTCAGCAACCATCAGGTGCCCAGGGAAAGCTGCCAGGCCAGCCAGAAGTCACCTGGAAGACAAACTAAAGCTGACCCATCAGATCTTATGTACACTGCACTGCATTTCCTCATGGATACCAAGGGGCAGTGTGTGCTCAGTGGCACAGGTACCACCACTGTACCATAGGTGCACCACAGCAATGTCAGCTGAGCCCAAGCCACCATAGATAAGGATTTTGAGGTCTCATAGATAAGGATTTTTTTTAATCTAGTGGCCAGTTTACAGTCAGTGCCTAATGAAGAGTTCTCTTGCTCATCTATTTTTGGGGCATTCCACATACACACAAAAGAAAATTTTAAAAACTGTTCTATCAATCCTCTCTGAAAAAGTTCTGCAACCACCTGCTCATCTCAATAGAGGAGCAAAGCTTAGGGACAGGGCAGGCATTACTCATTTTAATTCATCACAGAAAACCAACAAAAAGCAGGGAGGCATAGAAGGCAGACAAAGAGGTAGAAGCAGGAAAATGCAGTGAATTATTTGCATTACAGCACTATCTAACAGCAGCAACAAAGTTCAGGGATACATTTTGCTGAATATATCGGACATTAAACAAGCATCTTGTTGCGTCTTAGCTTATTTAGGTTTCAAACATCTGTAGAAGCCGGCTGAAAGAAATGGGAAAAAGAGAAGACTAAGGTTTTTTTAACTACCTAGGTCCAACTAAGGAGGCAAAAAGCTTGTCCCAGCTTTCTGAATAATCAGAAGAACATATTTAAAGGAACAGACAGGTCTGGTTTTACACACCAGTTCCTGGACCTTGTTCCACTAGGGTGGTGTGAAATGAAGACAAATCCACTCTGCTTTGATTCATATCCTGTGTTTCAGCCAGACTTGTCAAAGAAATTTTAAACTAGGTAAGACAGTCCTGGCTTTGATTCAAAGAACCAACAAAACCTTCATTCATTGAGTGCAAAACTTAATTTTTTTTTTAAACTTCTATTTTCCAGTGTCAGTAAAAGCAATTTTATCGATTCTTTTATTTAACAAGTTGTTCCAACTTCAATTTACTTTCATCTTCAATATTTAGTAGCTGTATTGAACTGTGTGCTTGAGGACTGCAAATATCTTTAAAGATCTAGGTTCCTCCACTTGCTGCCCATAACTACCAGCAAAGCTACAGAAACCAGACTGTACCAAGGGTCAGTGAGAAAGAACACAATTCCTTAAGGCTGTGTGAATTCCAGGACAGCTCACTAACACTGGAGTCTATAGCAGACAGTGTCAAAAGTCTTATCTTCATCTGCTGATACACTGAAATTGAAAAAACTGGTGTTTGCCCAACACATCTAAAACCAATAAAGAAATCTTATATCTTATTGACAACGATAAGAAACATACTAAAAGGCAGTATTACAAAGTGCTAGCATTTCCAAACCAGAACACAGTTAGCATATAAGATGACAAGCACATTCTCAGTTGCTGATAAAATACCTAAATAAACATTCTTTTCATGTATTTCACTGCTAGCTTGTCAGTCCTAGGGTACCACAGCCACTTCAGTCAGAAGCTTTGATTTATGGACTAATCAACAGCTTCACCAAATATTCAAAATGCGTATCTCCACTAGCATATAAGAGCATTCTAATTTCAACTAATGATACCCTTGCAAACAAGTAGAAGGGTCTGTATTTTCCTATTATTGTTCCCCAGTAAAGGTGGAGAAGAACAACCATCCTAGCAAATTCACCTAGAAAAGCCATGACAAACCTCAGTGTGGGCTGTCACTTCAAACCTTTGTAAAGGGGTCAAGCCCTCTGTTTTTTCAGAGAAGCTGCCTTTATCACCCCAATGGTAACTTTTCTAGCTAAGTTCTTTTCTTTACTGAACAGCTAGAAATTAACAAAGAACCCACCCTGCAAAATTTTTCCCATATTGAAGGAAAAATCAAGCTACTAGCCAAGGAGCAGAGGATATTCCAAGTTAAGTCTAGCACCTGTAATCCCATCCCTGAGGATTAGATGCCTCTGAGCCACTGTAGAGAAATGCTGGATAGACAGGACTGCTCAGAGGTTGCTCTTGCATGTGTAGCTTCAACCCCTCAAGGCTCCACACATGAGAGCCACTTGTGCAGCCTGGAGCTCTGCTCTGAGCAAGGTGCACATCTGCAGCCACACGTTTCCCAGTCCCTACCTTTGCTCCTTAAAACCACCACTCTCCAGTTACATGGCCACTCTCCACACCTGGGCAGAAAATAGAGAACATTGCTCCTGACTGAGCAGGGGCCATGCGAACTTTTCAGGCTCTGCAAATTATCTGAAATTTACAGCATTTCTGTTGCAAATTCAGTCCATGTTAAGTTAATGAAGCCAGCTGTTTACTGCTGCAGACTCCTACTTCTTGAGCAGAATGAGGCAAAAGGTGCTGTGAGCTGAGCTCCTCCTTTCTCCCTGAAGCTCTATTACAGTCCTGCTATTACTGATGGGAAACTTTATCCCACACAAGTGGTCACCAAAATAGCTGCATATTTTTAAACCACAATTCCTTTGAAGCACTGCCTATGAAAATACTCCAAGATGAATGTTTCTCAGTACTTTGGGGTTTCAGGTCGGGTCACTTTGTGGGACTGGAGCAGTTGGCAAGGTCTCATGAGTGATTTGTAATTATTTATGAAAAGCTAAATTAGAGAAGGATATAAATCTTGGTAAGATAAGCATGGGCAGCCATGCCATAATACAAAGAGGAGAAAACATATGTACTGCTTCTCAACATTTGACATGATTAAAAAATTGAGGGAGAAGACATCCCCTCATGAAAGGAAAGAAACCAGGCATTTATTTGATACTTAAAAAAAAAAAAAGAAAATAATAACCTGCTGTGTTTGAAGATTCAAGAAATGCATCTAAGAACATATCACAAATTATTACTGTATTTATCTCTTTTCCCTGCCTTTTTGTGTTTTTTGTTTGGGGTTCTTTTTAGTGTAAACTAGTGTGGTAGTTAGGAAAATAGAGATGGCTCAGATTTGCCAGGACTAGTATAGTGACAGCTGCTATTGGTTTGTGTTCCCCTGGCATCCCTAGGGTGGTACAAACTGCCTGCAGGTGCATGTATACACATAAATACAGGCAAAAATCACCTACATCTTTTCCAAATGTCACTGGATGACAAGGCAAACAAATCAGAATGGGCATAGGAGAAACAGGATATATATGACCTTTTAGTTGCCCATATGCATACATGTCTAACTGAAGTACTCTTTAACTTATCACTTACTCTGTGGCCATTTTCTCAAGGATTCATGGGGAGAATAGGCCTAAAGGCAAGACATGAAGCAGAAGAGGACATTGACTTTATATCTGAGACGGTAGAAGGCATTCTTTTCACGAGTCAAGGAGCAGAAAAACAGGCAATGAGAGATTGAGACATGCACTTGCCAAGCTGAGGGAAACAGCATGGTAAAAAAACTTGTAGCTACCAAGTAATTTCATCCAGGCACACAGTAACTACAACATGTGTGGTAGCTCTTTTTCCCAACTGAAAAGCAAAGGCATCAAATGTCCTGGTTCAATCCAGCCCGTGTCCTTTATCGGGGCCAGCCACTAGATGGTGACCCTGTCCCAAATCTTACCTTCCTCTGACGAGAGGGCAGCGGTACAGACCCAGGCTAACACCACCAATCCCAGCTGCTTGCTCAACTGCACCATGAGAACCAGATGCTTTCATGCAAGTGGGCTGGTTGTCATCCATAAACAGCATTTTAATGGAGGCACACCCTTCAGAGACCAGGATTTGCTCCAAACCCATTTCCCTTGTGACCAATTACCATGCATGGCTCAGGAGGGTAACAACTGCTACACTTCTCATTATTGTTTCAAGGATTTATTTTATTGGTGTGCAATATGAGTAGTTTTAAGTGAGAGCTTTGGCTGAGATGCATGCTCACTGCTTTTAAGTGAGTGAAAGATGTGGAGGACTCATGTTGTTTACTAATGGAGACACATGGGACAAGTTATTCTCCCAGGCCATTCTCTGACAGCCAAATAGTGGCATCCAAATAAAATATATAGGGAGCAGCAACATGACTGGGAGGCTGAAGAAAAGCTCCTTCAGTCCTGAGGCCACTGACTACACCAACATTTAAAAACACTGCTTTAACACCAGACATGTGACATGCCAAGGAGGATGGTTGCCATTTTATTCATCCAAAGACTATACAAGGGTTCACTTCTAAGAGCAATTTACTGAGACCTTTTTACCAGCTTTACTAGCAGCTCTCTCATTTGATCTGCCTCACAAGAACTCCTTTCTGTGCTGGTACATGCTGGAGGGCTCACATCACCCAGGGCTAAGGCAGCTGGTACGTTCTAGACTCCTGAGTATACCTAGCACACTACTGAAATATTAATGCCATTTATGGGGGTATCTCCTAATGTGGTCAAGGCAGGATGCTTTCACACACATATTTTCTAGTAGTGGTGCTGATGGTGCTGCTAAGATGGAATTGCTGTCTCCCTTGCTGTCTCTCTCTCACAAGATACATTCCTTTTCCCACTCCCCCAGCTGATGTGTTAGCAATTACTACCAACACTCTTGGCTGCCCTAAAACCAGAGGACCACAACTAAAGGTGGATGGTGTCCTTTGAACTGGAAGTATGGCCCAACTGTATGCAGCCTCTTGGGAGGCTCTATTAAACTTTCTGGTGGCTGCAGGCTTCTACGAGCAGCAAGTAGCTGGTGCCTGCTTTAGTAGGGGGAAGAGATAGCAGCCCTTCAGCCATTCCTCCACTTCCACAGCAAAGCAGAATGGAGAGGGAAATACAGATTACAGCAGGGGACTTACGAAGAGGGGAAAAAAACCAGAAGCCTCCAGTCTGTTTGATGAACTGTTAGTACTGAAAGTCACCTCCTCCATGGCCAAAATAGAATTCTTTTACAAATCAGAGTGTTGAATTTGAAGGCTTCTTGAAAAGCACAAGAAGGCTGAAGAAACACCATAGAGGAGCTTTCTTTTGCCTCATTCCATCCTGACCTTCAGCCAAAGCCAAAAAAAGGCAAAACAAATCTCTTTTGCTTTGTCTTTGAAGAAGTCAAATCCAGGTATGCTGGTACATGGCATCACCAAAGAACTTCATCAAGGAAGCAAAAAAAAAAGGTAGTGAAGTAAGAGGTTCACTGCTGGATGCCTTCCTTTTATACCCTGATCAACAAACTAGTTCCCATTATTGGCAGTCCAAATCTTGACTTCTTGTCTTTTCAAAGTGCTCCCAGGAACACTGACTGAGAAAGAGCACCTTCTCAACACCATTCACCTCTGCCAGTCAGTTGCCACATAAATACCACATTGTAAAGGACTTGTGCTTACATCAGCAAGTGTGTTGGTAGCTAACAATAAAAGTCTAAATAAAAACAGGAAAGCAAGACACAGATAACTTTCCTTCCCATGTTCTAATCAGAATTATGACACTTACTGTTGGTCTTTGTTTTACAGATCCAAAAGAACTTTCCCTGTCTGTGGCATGGCAAGTCTGTTTGAAGGCCACCCAAAAAAAGTAGAAGGCAATTAAATGGGTTTGCCCAGGCCTAAGCTCTGTATAAAATAACTGACCACAATTACACTTGTCAAATATTAACCACATTTCCCATCCCTGCAGATTTCCTTGCCACTGAGAGTCTGCACAACATGCTCTGCTGCTTGATTTCTAACACTACAAAATAAGGAATGATACAAATTTTTAATACAAAACTTTGATTGTGTCAGACCTTCCATCACCTCAAAAAGTATAAACTGCTCTAGAAGGGCTTTACTTGGGAGAAAGTTAATCCTCCCAACAAGACCATAAATTAAAGAAACAAGGTTGCACAAAACAACCAAGCAGAACTTGGTTAGTGCTTGCCATTTCACCTGTAGCTTATTAACTGGATACAACCTTTCCGATGGAAGCAGTATCAAGCACTTTTCTCCCAACCTATATGGTGCGTCCCACCCTATGGAAGTCCAAGCAGCCTTTGAAATACATTAGAATCAGAGAGAAACAAGAGATCTCTGTTAGATAAGAACCTGCAAATTCTCTTCTGGGCATTTCTTCAGGTTCCTATACGCAACTTGGTTGAAGACTCTGCCCAGCACTGCCCCTGCATTTAACTCCTGATGTTAGTTCCCTTGCTTCCCCATCACACACACTGTTGGGGAGATAAAGGGAAGACTGGATGGAGAAGGAAGAATGGATGGATCTAAAATGCATTTATATCTGTTTAGAAGATCCAAGTAGAATCTCTTAGATCCATATGTAGATGTTAGTATGTGTAAAAACTAGCTTCAGGAAATACCTCATGAAAAACACAGAGAAGCTAAAGGAAGAAAAGAAGAAAAAAACCCCACTGTCTGTTGTTACCAGCTATTACACCTACGGAAATCAGTGAAGCCAGATAGACATAAGAGATTAGCTAGATCGGGCACAGAGTTGAGTTACTGGAGTTACATGCATTGCTGGGTTAGTCTCACAGCTTGCATCAACAAAACATTCTAGGTTTGCTATAGATCTAAGCAGAGACACTGCAAACTACATAATGAGCGTGCCTACAGCATTGAGAACCCTCTGGTAAAATAAAAAGAGAAAACAATGTCGTTCCTGCCAACTAGACATTTCTCTGTCTCCCTTTTGGCAGGCTTTTTTTTTTTTAACTTTCCACCTATATTTTTTAACTAGTCACTGGAAGCTGAATTCAGGCTAAAGGCAAAAAGCAGCAGGCAAGAATCAGAGTAAAGGAAGGCAAAATGATAGAAGTGGAGGGAGGGGAAGGGAGTGCCTCATGTACAGAGCACAGTAAAGGCATCTCGCATCTCTCTCCAAGGAGTGTTTTCAGCAGAGTGCATTTTGCCTCGTTCTGTGTCTCTGACAACTGCCAAAAGCAGAAATGCTTTCAGCCAAGGTTAGCAGTGTTGGAAAGATAGTTGTCAAAACCAACACACAAAAGCACTTCCAAAGCCAGCTTACAACAGTGGATAAAAATAACAAGCATATGACTCAAAGCAATACTCAGCTCAAAACACCTTTTCCATTTCCTTTTTGTCTACACAAGACTGGAGCAACAGAGTAAGATTTAGTTCAGCCCTCTCTTCCAGATCAAGTACTTCTTGACACAGTACATAGAGGACCAGGGGAAGTCAGGCTGAGACAAGGCTCTGGTTTCCCACAGTTCTTTGGAATTGTTCAAAGGAGCCACAGGTCTAAGCTTTCCACTCAGAGAGTATGGCAGAGCTGATGTGAGACCAATTAGGGGCAAATGGAAACCATATGCGATTTTAATGAAACAAGAAGCTGGTGCACATAACTTACTGCTGCAGGAGCATTTACTGCCTGAAAGGAATGTGCATCTGGCATTGGTCGTTTCCCAACCCATCAAGTGAGCAGTAACATGGAAAGCAAATTGGAGCATATGATGAGAGATGAGTTGCCTAAAGAGTACAGTTAGGGGAGCAGCCTCTGCAAGGATAAAACATGTCCTTTGCCTGTAATTTAGTGATACAGTTGTAAGTGAGGCTGATCTTCCATTTCCACAGATCATGATGATAAACTGCAAGAATGAGTGCTAAAGGGATTAAAATGGATCAAGTGATATTTTTAAGAACCTACTATAATCACAGAAATCCCATTCTGATTCATGTGGGACAGACTTTTTCTCTCTTGAGGGCACTCCTTAAAGAACAAAGTACTGTTGAGACTAAACAAGGGTAATATACAGTCCTCAAATGACGTTGCTTTCCGGTGTACATCAAAATGGGTACACAATGAGATTTCAGGTTGAAGAGGCAGTGTAGACACACCCCTTTGAATTTTCTTACATTTTTTTAATTTACTATAAATTACCCAGGAAGTTTCAGTTCTGCTGAGAAAGGAAAGTCCCCAGCCTGCAAAGTTGTAGATAAGTTGCTTTACTGGGCTATGGTCATTTCTTCTGCAGGCTGTTGTGTTGCAAGTTGTTATCAGGTTTCAGAACAAACCCACTGTCTACACTAAGCAGACAAGAGATGGCTCACATACATCAAAAGAGGAGGTGAGGGAAGATGCTCTGATCCAGCACTTGACCAGTGAATGCCCAGGGCTTGAACCTGGTAGTATTACTTTGCATTTCAAGTAATACTAAGACTTCTGCAAAACCAGACACATAGAACTGGCATGTCTTTGCTCCTTAGTGCTAGATTTCCCCTGAGCTATAAGCAGAGTTGACAAGCATCATAAATTCATCACTGTATTTTTTAAGGATGCAGTAGAAAAATTTTTGAGCCAAATCTGTCAATTTATTAGTCTTTCTTAACCCACTGTGCAATCCCCGAGCCAACTGGGCACCAAACAGTTCAACAGGAGGAAGAGGAGGAGGAAAGACAGTCCTGCTACAGAGAACATCTGAAGGCAGTTTTCATCTATGCATTAGAAATAGGGCATCTCTGACAGCCCATGTAAGCCTTTCAAAAGAGGGATTATCAAAAGCCACAGGCCTGCACACTCCCTGCTTCATCAGTTTACTTCAGAGGACTCTCCTTGCTTCAGCACCTTGCCCATCTGGGACGGGTGCCAGCATTCTGCGAGGAGGCTGCACTCCACTGATCACATGGTTTATGCTCAATTTTGCACGTAGGAGCTAGAGAGGAAGAACTGTTTGGGAACATGTATAGATTTCAAGGGTACTGGGTGGGCCTGCAAATTCCTTCCTGCATTACAAAACTTGCACTAAACTGACAGGCTAAGCAGCTGTCCACACCAGAGAGGTATACATATTTAACCAGGTCAGGCCTACACGTGCTGCTCTGCTGCCCCTATTTGCACTGGGCCTGACAGGACCTAGTATTTGGTCTGCCAGACCCCAGAATTAAACCTGAATTCCAACAATTTCCCCAGTGAAAAGAGTATCTTTGCCCACCATTCTCAAGACATCGTCAATTGTTCTGAAGCTGCCAGCATCTGCAGACTGTTCACATACAGTGGACACGTCCATGACACAGTTCTGGTTATATCATAATGCTTAAGGAATTTACTAATGGCCCATTTTATTAATGTCTGTTATGTAATCACAGTAATTACTACTATGTAGCTGATCTTAGGTACGTGAAGAATTTTACCCTGGAGTCTGAGCACCACGTAAAGCCTTAGGTGTAGCACTCAGATCCTGATTCACTGTTCAGTAAAAAAGTAGAAAACCTCCCTGAGTCCTGAATGAGCCTCACGTACCACAGTTCCCAGCAGCCTACAGGTCAAGGTTAGGCAATTTGACCAATTTGCCCACCTATCCAGAACTTTCCAGAAGTCCACGTAGTGCCCTGTCATAACTGCATTCCAAAGCATCATCCTTCATTTTTGACCTTAGAAGGCCTGAAGAACTCAGTGTTGATTTGTTGTGGAAATCAGGTTAAAAAAAAAAAAATAAAAAAAAAAGGAGAGTGATATGAGACCTCTCATGAAAGAGGTAATGAGAAGACCTGGAATTCTAAAAACATCTACAAGCAACAACTCTTTACATGAGTAACACAAATACTGTACACTGCACATCCTCTGGCTCTGAAGGGAGGATTGTCCCGGTGCAATGACACAGAGCACTGACAGCAGAACAGGTAGATAGCTGATGGCCAGTCACCTTTCTCCTTCAAACAGTTTGCTCAAACTCCCTGACTGTCCTACTGACAGACCAGCCTAAGGTATTCCATGGAAAATGCAGTGGAGAGAGAAACAGCATAACCATCTCAAGTCTTCTACTACCCACACTTCCTTCATACGTACTTTTCATCAAAATTTCATGTCCATGAACAACCCATTGGACCATAAGCAAAATGGATTTCCAGAAGCAGTGTATCATTATTTGGAAGCCTATATGCATCCTTGGTGCTGCCAATGGCATATGAATGAGTTATGACTCTTAGCCAGACTTCTTTAAGCACAGAGAACACACTGAATCGTTAAGAGTGCCTGTCTACCACCAGCTGTTGACTTTTTTTTTTGCACAACAGATATTTATACAAATTAAAGATTAACCCATGTTGTTTTATTCTTAGACAGTATTGCTAATAAGTGGGTTTTAAATGGAAATGCTGAAGTCTGACCCTATGAATCTGATGGAGATTCACTTAAAGTGAACGTACCAGTCACTTGTCTCATCTGTGCCACCGGAGTTTGAGAGCTTCTGAAAAAATTCTTACTGAAAACTTCCATAAATTTCCAATTTGAGGGAGGCAAGTCTGCATTCCCATATCGCTTCTTAGGTGTCCTTGTAACTTTTTAGAAAAAAACCTAAAGGTCACAAGATATGGTTGGATAATCATTTCACAGCTGCCCTGGCACAGTGATGGCTATTTTTGAATGCTCTAAGGCCCATTAACTGTTTGGGAGGCAGAAGTTCTCTGGATACTGCAGTGCTGAATGTTTACAGAGAAGGCTAATCATTTCCAGGGTATCCACCAAGCCTGACTGCTTCCTGCCTGTCTAGGTCTCCTCAGACACTGCTGTAACAGAGCTGTTTTGGCAAAGTAATGAACCACTCTCCCAAGAGCCAGCTTTTCAGGGCTGGAGTTAAGCTCGCACCTGGCACACAGGTGTAAGCTTGTTTAAACATTGACAGGGAGGGAACTAACAGAAATACAAGGGGAAATACCTCGTCTCAGTCCACTGGCAGCAACACAATCACAAAGCAAACTTGTTTGTTCATTAATGCAGCAAACCCAAGGAGAATAGCCCATTGACAAGGACCAGAGCAAGCTAAGGAAATCTAGGTTTGTCTTGTAAAGGGAATTCTCAGCATTCAGGAAAAGCTAGATTTGTGTTTTAAAGAGAGTTCTCAGCATTCAGAAAAAGCTAACTATAAACCTCGAAGGTAACAAACTGGAATCTCTCCCAGCTTGAGAAGTAGAGTGTAACCTGATCAAAATCAGCACTTCCAGAAGGGGAGGCTGTTACTGTTAAGCCACCAGGCATGTTTTTGGAAAGGCTTTTTCCTGTCAGGGATCATGGCTTTATTTAAGTCACTAATTTCTAAGGAAAATATTGACTTCAGGAAAATTTTATCTTTTTTTTTTCTCAGGAAAAATTCCACCTACTTTGATCCTTCATCAGCAATTCTCTTCAGTTGCACTTGAAGTCTTAATAATGTTGACGTGAAATGACACCTTCATTCAAATTGGAAATTTTGAATTAATCCTTCAAAACATTAGATTCAGATGCACCTGAATCACTTTTCCCAGAAAATGCCATGCTGAAAACTCCAACATTATAATTTTCCCTCACATTTCAGATGGAATAAATTTCCACCATTTCAAAATTCTTCATGAAACAGAAATTCTGACCCTCCTCACCAAGTTTCTAGCATTCTCCTTCACTGTATAAATCAGGTGACAACAACAATCTCTAATAACAGAAGCAAGACTAATTCTATTTTTCTCCTCATTTTTCAGACATGGCAAGTAAATGCATACCAATGAAAGCTGCAGGTGCTGAGAACCTGCGTAATTTCAAAACGTAAGCCATTATCCCTTGTGATCTCAGAGCATCCAAACTAAAACCAGCACTCAACATCAAAGATTAGTCTTTTAATTCACTGTGCCAATAAAAGTCTGTCAACACTGCAGACTGTAAACGAACGTAGACCCACAAGAGCAGTTTTTAAAAAGCAACTTAGGATACCACAAGCACTAATTTAACCTGTTCCTCAAGTAAAACATTGGCCTGCTGAGTGCTTGTACTTTGAGACTGCAGGCAAGTCAGTCAACTTTTGTGACACCTTCCTACTCTCTTTTTCCTTTCTGGCTGTTTCCAACATTTTGAAGCAGTATTGTTTGATTTCAGGCTGCTTCCTGAAGCTGCTTCCTTCAACTGCCTGCTGGACCCAGTTGGAATCTTTCTACTGATTTTAACTGGAGTGGGATCAGGCCCTAAATAAGTAGTGGAGGAATCCCTTGACTTACAAACGGAACAGCTGTCTCTGGCTTTCCAAAAGAAAAGTTATTCCTGCAGCTGTTTTCCCCTAAGTGCCATATCGCTCCGAACTGTTACAGGACCGGAGGGAGGGGGAGAAGGTGGAATCTTAACAACCCATTAAAAAAGGAGTATGGGCCATTGCGCAGCAGCTCTTTCAGTTCGGCTCAGGCAGGGTCACTGCTGCCAGGCTCAGACAGCCCTAAGGGCACGGGAAAAGTCGTCTTCTTGTTTTCACATCTCATTCACGCACTGGATAACGAGGGGGAGGGAGGAATCAGATTTTGGGTTAATTAGCACCATGAACAGACAGCTGCATTGTCATTAAAAGTTCAAGAAGTCAGCAGGGTCATCACCGAACCGCGAGATGTACACACACGCACACACGAGGCACACGTCTAAGCTGGGCTTTGGCAGCCTTGCTCCGGCTCTGATTTTCCCCTACCCCAAGGATACACTTGGAGTCAAGAACACTGAGCTGTTGTAGCTCTGAGGAGAAGGCAGAAGCATAAAGGTACTCCCTCTGAATAGCAGTTGTTCATCCCCTTGGAACTGCTTAATTTCACACGTAATATACCAGCTAAGAATAGTTACACAGCTTTTTTCCCCTGAGAAAATTCAGAGGTGTGGCTTACCAATGTATAGTTTCATGTCCACTTCTAATACTCTGTGGGATAAGCAGAACCCCAGTTAACAAAACCATGCTGTTGGTGCACACAGTTTCCTTCCACAGCTTCCTTCCACAAGCAAGGAAGCTGGGGAAGTGCAAGTGCACATTAGCAAATTCAGAAATGAGCATGTATGAATAATAAGGAAAAGATAAAACCTCTAAAATGTCAAGGACTGCTATTAATAAGATTTGGAACAGTGTTAGCCTCAGAGAGTCACAAGTTGGCTTAAAAACAAAAACAACAAATTATCCAACTATGCAAAAGAGCCACAGATTACATTCTCCTTGCCTCAGATTGCAGTAACATTTTCTGTTAAGGGATTTTAAGGAAAACACAACAAGACAATTAAGGATTCCCCTGCCACCTTCCAAACAGGGCAGAGAAGAAATACAATCTTGAGTAGCTGAAACATTACTGCTTCTGCAGAAAGCACACTGGCATTGCCTGGTTCTGTCAGCTTTAGCTTTGCTGCCTCTATATTCTAAAACCAAAACAGATCTGAAACCACCATCATTATAGTGAAATCTCACCAAAACGTAGTTTTGTTTTTCTGGGTAAAAGCATTACAGATCCTGCTTGCTCTTGCTATTACATTGGCAGACAAACATGTAGCTAGCTCATGAGTGTATCGTTCCATTCAGTGCCTGGTCTTTGGCAAGGGAATTACCCTGGGAATACAGAAACAAGATTTATTTTATTTTATTTAACAGCTGTTGATCCTGGTGTACAATAATTGTCCACATTACTGAATTTCAGTATGCTTACGACAATACAGCATGTTGCAGCAACTCTAGCAGAGATGTTCCATGAGGAAAAAAAAGTAGAATAAAGAGATCCAGTCCAAAATTCAGCAGGGAAATTACATACATCGCATTTTGGTTCTAATTGCCCAAGTTGAGATGGGTACTGCAAGCTCTGGTGGTTTTAAGCAGAGAACGGAACCAAGTGGGCTAAGCAACTCTTCTTAGAAAACTCCTCTGAATTCTTTCCCTCCCATTCAGGACCTGGATATCTTTTTGAACCAAAACTGCCTTTGCCATATTTTCCAACAGTGCAACCTAGTGATGCTTCCTCAAAGCACCACCACAGTAAAAACTTTGGTGGATCTTTCCTTGTTGGTCCACATATCTATTGAGGAGTATGTGCTGGAAGGAACCCTGCCATGTGCTGACCTTATGACAGTTTGATGAACAAACATAGAACCTGCACTAAAATGTGAACCCTGGGTGTGCCAGGACAACTACCACCCTAGAATCCTGTTCTGTCCTCTCTCCTTCTTTCTGTCAAAACAGCAGTCAGGACGTGAGCAGGCAGCGTCAAATTCAGAAGAGGAGAGCTTTGAACAGCACAAAGGACAAAGTTTACGTCAATAGCCCAAGCTGCCATACTGCATAAAGGACAAACAGGAAAGCAGTTTCTGAGACAGGAGGGAAAGAAAGACCCAGTGCTTTCCTTTACCCAGCTCTTCCAACAGCCATTAGTACTAGAGGAAATCGGTGTGAGAGAAGGGCATGCAGAAACAAACACGAGATCTTGCGCTGACAGGAAGGAACCTATTGGCTTGAAAACTTTCCGGTACCAGTGAAAGCTTTGTTTCCCATACAGCCAAATACACCAGACAGGTGCGGTCTGATTCTCTCAATCTACACCGGTTCTTCAATCAATTTAAAAATGCCATTGGAATAAAGGCTGGCAAGGACCTGCTTCCCCTCCTGTTGGCCTCCCAGTCAAACAGAAAAAGAGGAAATCAGAACACACCGGTAAACTCAAGGGGTAGCTATAATTTAGAATACATATGGGAGGTAGATTAGACACTCATCCTGATAAAGAAAAATAGACTCCAGAGTTGAAGTATGCCTCTAAAGAGTTTTGGAAGGAACTTAAAACTCCATGGATTGAATCAATCTCTAATAACAAGGAATTAAGATGACAGCCTGAGAAGGGAGCTTTGGGAAAGTCTGAGTATCCCACATTAGGCTTCTGGGAGGTATATTTTATCAGTATCAGGACTCCAGCCTCACTGGATGATGCAAATGACTCACTATCATAGGTTCTGCTGCAGCATGTTTGTTCCAAGGTAAAGGTGTTGAAGGCAAAATACTGATAAGGGTCACTGCCTATTTGCCACCTGATCTAGTTGAGCTTCCCTCTGAATGCTTTAAAACCTTCCTGTGATAATCTGGGGTCTCTCAAAGTACACCTAGAAGTTCTATCTGATATTATAAAATCCTCTATTTCTGTGCTTTTCTGTAAAGCTGCAAACTGTTACACAGTGGGGGAAAGCAGGACAGCTGCTTAATTCTATTGAAAATGTACTGTATGTAGAGAAGATGGAGAGAGACTTATTGAAGTCTCTTTTTTTATCTTGATCCTCTAAGGAAATAACCAACTAAATCCTTAATCCCCAACCCCTTGGGGAACAAAAAAAAGGAAAAAATAAAAAAGGGACAGGTGCTGCTCTTCATATTTAAAAAAGTAAAACAAAGGGCTTAAGAAACTCATCCTGCCCTCACCCCAGCACGATCCTTTGCAATACTGAAGTTCTTGCACAGGAACTGCAGCTCTTGTCTTCCCACGCTTCTCTGGGTTTGTGATTTTTGCCCTGCAGGATGCTAAGGGAGGGCTGGGTATTTTGTGGCTATTGAAGTACTGTACATGATGGCTATTTAAATGCCCCAGGGATCACTTTGCTCTTTTATTTCCTCTTGGACTGATCCACCTCACCAAAGCATTTAAGATATTCAGTACTGCAAGTGCTATACTTTTGCATGCAGTGTGGTCTCTCAACTAGTTCCATCTTTTCCCCACCCTACATTCTCCCAAATACCAGAATTTTTTCAGCTTTCAGCTCTGCACCATATATAGCACATTATTTATTGGAAGAAATCATTTCCTTAGAAACAGACCTGTGTATTCTAATCCAGAGGTGAGAGTGATAAACAAGGAGGATGTTTCACTCTTCAAGAAATATAAAGCAGGGGACCCAGCAACCTCACACTTCACAAGATAAAGCAGAGGACCCAGCAGTCACTCACTTCACAAGAGCTGCTCTAAAAGCTCTTTCATACTGTCACCTCAGATCCCTTTTATCTGCAATGTGCATTTCTCTGGACCTATGAAAGGCAGGCGGGATATTTATAGCAGCACCAGAGGAGGCAGGAAGTAGGGAACTGGGGTGGGTCCTTGGAAAGTGTATAAAGGGCTTGGAGCGCAGGGGTCAGCCTGGAACTCCATCCCCCAAAAGAACACAGAGCTGAAGGAGAAGTGTCTGGGGAATAGCTGGTTTTCCACAGATGTCCCCTTGCTCACTCCTCCTGTACCTGTTCCCTTTCCACCACCAGCCATTTCCTGTCTTTCAAAGTTAAGCGGAAGTTTTCCATTCTGTGGTTTTCCTGTCTTGGTACAAGCAAGAACATTTTTTCCCTTATATTTTAACTGTTTGGAGACCAACAACAAAACCTGCTCACTGGAGGGAGAGCTTCCTATTTACAGCTGATCCATGAAATTTGAGAGGGCTGATTAAACATCAGAGGAGCAAGATCTTTGCTTGTTCGTGTATTCACTGAGCATGAGAGATTGAACTTGTTGTCTGAACAAATGCTCCAGTGCTCTTCTATAGAAAATTAACAGACTAACATAATGCCAGCAGGCCTCCCTGCTGACTTCACTGCAGTAACACCCAATACTGAGGGAAACACAGAGAAAAGGAAACAGATGTTGAAATCTCCATACTGTAATTACAATGCAGCATGAGAGAGTTAAAATTCAAGTCCTTCATTCTAGACCAGCAGGAGCCTGGGTCATTTTGACTATAGCCCTGTGAAATAGAAGTACTCCTGTTTCCTATGTGCTGTTGTGTGACTCTTTTTTTTTAAATTAATCAGTAGGGAGCAAGAAATAATAATGTGTTACCTCCATGCTGTTGCACCTGGTGTAGCCATTGCTACCTGCTCAAGTTTTGTGCAAATTTGGTGCAATTTATAGCTGCTTTGCTAAAGTACCAGTGATCGTGCAAGCCAGCAGAAAGCTGGGACTTTTTATGTCAAAACTGAGGAATTAAGAAAGGAAAAATCTATGAGGTCTCTTTTTCTTCCTTGGGTCCTTTAACATACCTTTTTTACCTCCCAAGTAAACTGGTTCTACACTCTTATGAACCAGCAGGATTACAGAGCTCTGGCACTTTAGAAACAGACGGGTAGCTAAGGAAGACTGTATATTTTTTTATAAGTGTGTATCTTTGCCCAGGATCAGTAACTATGTGTTGAACGATGATGGCTCTGCCATTTGCACACCCTCCTTTGATCTCCTGGACAGGTTACTACATCAGGTATCTCAAAAGTACCTTCAGACAGTATGTTATATAAGACACCACGTTATATATGGCTTAATTTCATTTGCTTCTCCTGCTGCTCCGTGTGAATCATTTTCCAGCTGAGCAGTATTTTCCTTATAACTCACCTGGCAAAAATCAAAGATCAAGCCCTGCACACACACCCATACAACCTGCATTTCTTGAAGGGCTGTTTGAAGGAACTTTGCATTCATCTGAATGGAGGAAGGCAACAGCTTGGCTCGAGTCCAGATAGAGTAAAGCATATGTGCTCTGTACATGGCCAGTCCACACAGGCAGGTTTTTTCAAAGCCTAAGCCTTGATTGCCAGTCAGAAATAAACATGCTACAGGCTGTTAGAGATCCATCAGTAGAACATCAGATTGTTTTATGGGGGTTCTCCTACTTAAGTGTTCCCTGAAGCCCAAGTATACACTCACTCTCCTGGATGGATAAGATCCACCTTAGGCATGTCCCACATAGTTCCCATAGCTCCAGATGGGGTGGCCTGCCTTGTGTCACAGCTAGTGTCTCCTCCTAGCTTGACCAGCCTGTACTAGCTCTTCACTGGGGCTCCCACACTGCACCTCTACCTTCTCCAGGAATCCTTCTCTCCTCCTTACACTCTGAGATAGTCTCTGGAGGGCCTTTGCCACTCCTGCAGCTCCTAAATACCTTCTCCTGTTACAGCTTTCCCACTGAGCCTATTGCTGTGGCCATTCTCTTCCCCAACCTGTAATAAAAACAGAAGTTTTCAAAGCTGAGCCCACTGACACAGACCCCTAGTTCCCCACTAGCACAGCCCAAGACCATATCACTAAGTTGACAATGGCCTCCTCACTCCCCAAAGACTGGTCTCTGCTGGTTCTTGGCACATTTCTGTCCAAGAAGGGACGCCCCAAATCACCTCCTTTCTTCCTAAAGTAAAAGTGAGATTCTACGTCGCAGGCAAACCATAGCTGGTTTTTATAAGGCTTGATGTAATTTTTTGTATATGCACCTCTCTGCTATTAAACTTGAGTTTTATTGTCTGTATACTGTTTCTAAGGGCTCAAATTGCCCTTTAGAAAGGTCTTATATAAACACAAGCAGGAATCTGGACTATTCATAGTCAACATTCATTTTAGCACCACGCAACTCAAGAGACTTCTGTCTTGTTTCCAGAAGACTCCCACTATCTTTTCTAGCTGGCAGAAATTTTGAATAAATAAAATAATCAGGGTTGTGCGAAATTACTTGCATTTTTATGTTATTAGACACTGTCAGTTAATGCACTACGTCTTCACTCTGGTCACTCAAGAGAACTACTTCATATTACAGTAGAATGTTAACTTTGTTTTTGACAATAGCTTTTAAGCTCTCTAGTGTTTGTAACATTCCTCTTAGAAACCTGAGACGATCAAGTCAAATCCAACCCTGATACGAGGTGGTGCAATACTGGTGAGACAAGTGGCAATGCACCTGCCTTAGACAGAGCGTGAGGCTCACGAGGCAGGTTCAGTATTTCCTCTCCATATTCATTACTAGGACAGATTTTAGATCTTGTATAAGAGGGTGTAAATCCATTTAACCCACCTTGGTCTCATTTACCTCACATCCAGCACCAGCCTAATACTTTCAAATAGCAGAAATTTGAAATTCACACTGGTTAACTCTCTTTTCTCAAGCTATTCCAAAGCAGACCCAGTTTAGCCCTAGTTTTAAATAAGGCCCTGGCCCACTATGGGCAAATAGCTCTGGTAGTCATGTCACTGGTGGGCAGAGAGGTGATAAAGCCCCAGCAGTGTGCATGCCTCCCGTGAGCCCTGAGTACTTCTACACAGAGGGTTACCAAATAGGTGGACCTTCAGCTGAGCAATTTGCAAAGAGTGTTCAACGCCACAAAGCTGTGGAAACGTTGAAACAGTCTTGCAATAGTTTCAAATGCAGTCAGCTGCTCTGCTCAGCCTTGTCTCAGAGAAGTCTATGTAAGGACAGTCAGCTTAAAGAGTAGTAACAGTCCCATAAAGTACTGCCAGTAAAATTTCAAGTGTCACATGTGGACATTCTTCAGAGGTTTAGATGAGCTACAGTAGGCCTTTAATGAACTCTGCATTTACTTAACTAATTGGTGCTTGAAGGCACAATTTTCCTCTCATCTTCTACACTACTATCATTTTACCAGTATAATTTGCTTCCAATTTATATTATCATGTGAAAGACAGAATCATACCCTGGAAGTCTAGAGCAATAAGCAGCACATTAGAGCAAAAGCTTCTTCATCTTGAAATGAAAAAAAAAGCCATAATTATAGGGAAACTCAAACACAGGCACTGCTGACATTATTAGGATTGAAAATAAGTTCCTTAGCTTAGTCTGGTTCAGAGCTGGCAAACACAGCATGCCTGGTCTTGCCTGTCAACTCAAACCAAGCTGTCCTCTCAGGTTTACCAGCTCTCACAAACTCGCAGAGAGCATCTGGTGGAAGTTTTCATTAAATGACAAGACCTCCTGCCCAGGCCAAACAGGCTCCTTCCTTCAGTGATGCATGCTCGGTTGGGCTACGTAAGAGCACTACGTGGTATTGGAGCTGTGAGGAAACAGAAGTATGATCTTAGACAGCATTGTTACATCATAAAACTAAGTTTCCATCTTAATGGTTTTAAACATCCAACTTAGAGCAAGGTGACTCAATGAGTGCTCCTACTAAAAATTCTTGGCCCCACCCACCCTGGCTGGGATTGCACTTGAGTACAGAGATCCATTTCCTCAGCTTCAACTCAGTTGCCATATCCAAGAAATTCTGAAAGTGCAGGACTAACTGTATTAGTGTCTTGGAGAAAGAGAAATCCACTGAAGGAGCTGAGAATGAATTTGTCACCTTTTGCCACTTCTCCTATGGTCAAACAACCAAATCTGCTCATCCTGAAAAACAGACATGCATAAAGCAGGTCCTTCCTAAACCCAGATGAAAAACACTAGTACTGTGTGTGGCTGTACATAACTGTGTTCCCACCAGCCCACTTCTGTCCAGAAATATCAGAGGAGCAATTGGCAGGTGGAGAGTTCTAAAGAACACGTGGGAAATCAGTGAAAATAAGAAGGGAAGAAATGTGTGCATAAAGCAGGAGCTCCAAGGCTTAAGGTTAGAACATCTGGCTCTCCACTGGCTCAGAGGCCTTGCTGGAGACACTTCCTGCAGGAAATGGGGAGTAAGCATATGCAATAATAAAAAGATATAACATTCTGCACTACGTCTTCCAAACAGTAATTTCCACCACTTTTATTTTTTAATACATACATTTGGAGAAATGACTACTCCAGATCCCATTACTCTTATAAGGACTAAAATTGCAAATAAGTACACAAAAAAAAAAAAAACCAACAAAGAAGGAACTTCTATTTGCACTTCTACTAAATAGGACAATTGAGCTGAGAGTGGCCATCTTTCTGTCAGGAGACATGACCAGTCACAAGGAACACCCTCTTTCAATGACGTTTTTACCATGGACATTGGAATTCCATAGAAGTTAAACAAATCTCGTCCATTTCTTCCCAAGTAAAATGAAATTTGTAGTACTTTTTTTTTATTATTTTTTGAAGCTTTACGGGATGCTTCTCAGATTTCCTGCTTCTAAAATGCCTCCAAGGGAAGTCCAGTCTAAAAATAAAATCACATCATTACTTCCTCGACAAAAGTCTGATTCCAAAGTGGATACACTTTTGCAACCATTACCTCAACATGTAACCAAAAAAGTTTGTTTTAAATTAATCTCAGCTCTAAAGAATGGTATAATTAATTGGAGATGGTTTATTATAACTTTTAAATTAGTCTGGCAGACCTTACCCGTCTGCCTTAAAGGCTAAGACAGCACATTTGATGTCACTACAACAAAGTAAAGAATGCATGTTCGAAATCTCATGTATGATCAAGTGTTCTGCACATCTCTTTTAGCTCATTAGTGAGAAGGTGGAATGACCAACTCAAGAAAACCAGTGAAAGGGCAGGTTTTCAATTAGTTGCTTAGACTCTGGGCCAAACAAATCACAAGTTTCCTCCTTCTCCGCTGCTTCTTTCTTGCTCTTCTCTCACATTCTCAGTTCAAAGGATGGGAGCAACTGCAGGTGTTGTGAGTTCAGTGCTATGGGTATAGGATGGAATAAAGAATGGCTTCCCCAGCACCAAGGGACCCTTAAGAACTTACCTTCACTTCCCCGGAGCTTGCCAACTCCATCTCACCAAGAGTGAGTTTATTTAGAACAGAGAGGAGCACTACCCCCTGGCATCCTTGCTGATAACAGGTATTTCTTCCCCCAACACAAACCATACAAAGGAATGTTATTCTGAGCTCCTTTGAACTTAGGTAAGAGGCATCTGATAGTGCCATAGCTCTTCTCTAAAGTATATGCACAAGATAGAAGTAAGACAGCTGTGGAGTGAACAAAGTGCATTATCATTTGCAGACTGGTTTGTCAAAATGCAGTCTGCAATTTCACATATTTTCTTCTTTTTTTTTTTGTTTTTGAAAGGAGATGTGGGGCAGAGGGGGCCAAGCAGGAGGTGTTTTCCAAACCTGTGAATTCAACATTCAGCAGCCAAGCTCAAAAGTTCCTGCTGTTCGTGCAAAAAAAGGACAAACAAGTCCCTTTCATGTCAGCTATGTCCAGCTGGAAATGTCACAGCTTTGTCACAAAAGAACAAAGCATGCCTGGTGTCTGTTCTTTCAAAAGGTCTCTTAATTCAAACAAAAGAAAAATATTCACATCTGGAAGGGGTCGTAGGCAGAGGGCGGGAGGGGAGGAAGCAAAGTTCAGATGGCAAATCATAGCAGTTGCTGTTTGTCCAATTATGGTACTGCCTCTTCTGGCACTTACTGATCCCGTTAAAGAAAGAAAGCCAAGAGTTAAAACAGCAATTTTATTATTGATTGACCCCATAGGGCCAGATAAGACACATCTCTTCACTTTTGCTCCATTCATCATGCTGGAACACTCAGGCTAAGTGAAAAGACCCCTTGTGACCACTCTAGCAGTAGTACCTCTTTTTTCTCCCCTCCCTCCCTTTTTTAAATTAAAAGTGTATATATACTGTTATTTATGAAGTTCAAGATTCCTTCAAAGACCACAACCTTCACTTTCAAAGGATGCACATGTTGAAATCCTGCCCTTTCCAATGGGTTTATTTGACCATCTGTTTCTGTAAAGTTTAAAACCTTCTAATGACTGCAGGGTTGGGAGGCTGTATCAGAACTGAGCCACTGGAAAATGAAAAATTAAATGTCCGGTGAGATCAGATTAAAGGAGAAGAGAATAAACTTGAGAGTAGGACTTCACTGGTTAAGCATGAAACACCAACAGTAGAAGTTTGCATTACAGTCCTCAACTAAAAGTTTTCTTCTTCTTCAAAGATGAAAAGCCTCTCCTAGGCTGCCACCTAGCTAGTTCATTTCTTATATTGTTTTAGGAGCTGTTTTTATAGCCTCTTTTGCTCCAGCCCTTACTGCACTGACTCCTCCCTTTGGAGCTGGTATTTTGTCAGAAGTTTCAAGAGCGATAAAAACTTGCTGCCAAGTCCCTTTCTTCCCCACAATGTGTTTTATAACCCAGCGTGTAGTTTAGTCTGTCTAAACACTGCACTAGTACACTGCCATCAGTTTCCATGGAGATGATTAACTCCTCCAACGCCAGAAAGCTTTAGTGTGCTTTTTGTCCTTTCCGCATACGAAGAACGTGACAGCGTTTACTAAAATGCTGTTTCAGCCTGCAGAAATATCACATTTTCCACACAGTTCTAGAAAATGTAAGGATTTACTTTTGCTTCAACCCATTAGAGACCTGCAGTCTTAACCAAACTTGCATTCAAGTCATTTAATGGAATGGGTTTCTCTTTCCCCTCAAGCTTCTCTTCCTTTGCATTGCTGTGATGCCTGAAGGCATGACAGCCTCAGAGACGTCAACTTTTTGAACTACTTCGTCTCAGAGCAAAGCCAAGGCTTGAGACAGAATGAAGAGCCCAGAAAAGAAAAAGGAAAGATGAAGGAGAAGACTTTGAACTTAACTATAAGTCAGAGTAGGAAACAGAAAAAGTTTGTGCCCTAAAGTTTAGGAGCACTGTTATATGAAACTTCATAGTTTACTCCTAGTCACTTTTGCATCTAGTAAAAATATAGTCAGTGTGTATTCATTACAAAAACGTATTTAATACCATTTTAAAAAGTTGAATTGAACGAAACTGCCCCTAATCTATTACGGCATGATCTAACCAGAATAAGAAAGCAGTTCTTCTCCCTAAATGCAGCTAATGAAGGCCACATGCTGCCATCAGATTTTGCTGTGGAAAAACAGTTTCCCAGTCTCATTTTCACAGAAAGGACAATCTCCCTGGCAGTTGCCACTTAGGTGGCACATTTGCTGATCCAAACTACAAAACTGGCAGCAGAAGTTTGAATACTTTTGTTTCCTGGAAGAATTCCCCATTATAAAACTATTTTATAAATGTTTTCCAGGCTGTCATCACTGAAGCAAACTGTAACCTTCCCACCACTTTTAACATGGAATGGGTTTTTTGGCATTCAGGAGCAGATACACTATATAAACTAAACATGAATAATCAGGCACAACTGCAGTTTCTGTAGAACTAAAGGCAAGAGGTAGATCTTTTGCCATTAACCTTGGCTAACTTGAAAAGGCTACTGGCAGCATTCATAGCAATAGGTGCTCTGCGGCAGTGAGAATTATTTTCTTTTTGACTTCCACAGCAGTTGCCAGGAGGATTTCTTTGCAGACTCCACTCGGAGTCAGCACCATGCAGGTACCAGCAGTGCAAAGTCCCCAGCCCCTTTGATGCTGTGCTACTAAGACAACCCACAGAGAAGGCAGGAGACTTCACTTGTGCTTCACTCACCACTGCTGAAGTGACAGCCTGTATTTACCATCACATGGATGTGTGTCCAGTAGTAGCTCAAAGGACACCACTAATTGATTTCATATACTTTGCCATGGAAGAGTTACCAAGTAGCAACCGCATTTTGGTACCCACCCTTGGCTACAAGCAAGCCAACAAACTTGTGAACAGTCTCTATTACCTCCTCCTCAGAGATTTTTGGTGCTGTCCTTGTCCCCTACCTAAAGTTAGTGTAACAAAGAACCCTAGGGATGCTGAAACCCATAGTGGAAAACATCTGTCAGGATCCAATTAAAGTGTTTCAACTTTCCCGAAAGCATGCAGGTTTGCATACCTCCCACAGCTGCAAAGACCTCAGGCGGCATGCAGAAAGCCTGGAGACACTCGGTACCTGCTTCTGCAGCCCTTCCCAGCGTTCCAGGCACAGCACCACAAGCCTCTGTGAGCCGCACCTCCAACACCAGCCGCCACGGGCGCTTCCCTGGCTCGGGAGAACCCATCCCAATCCTGCCTCCTACTTCTTGTCACCAAGTTGAGGAGGAAGTTCTGGCAGCCTACACCTCCAATTGTCTTTCTGTCCTGCTGTAGGAAACATGCCACTCTAACAATTAGTGATTTCTTTAACGCACTTCTGGGAGAGACTGCTGCGGGACAGGGCTTGGGAGGGCTGGGCGGGGGTCCGCCACCACACGCCTCTTCTTTTACCAACCCAGGCTTCTGCGGCAGCGATGGAGCCAAACCCTTGGCGAGTCAGCTCTGCGGTGTGACCCGCCGCACCTCTGCTCTCGCTGACCCGCGGGACGGCGGCTGCCTTGCGGTGACAGCCGGGCTTCTGCCCGACCCCCGCGGGGTCCCGGGAACTCTCCGGTTCCCTCGAGCCCTCCCCGGCCCGGGCGGCTGCGGGGCGGCGGCACTTACCGATGTCGGAGTTGCAGAAAGCGTCCTGCGGATGGATGGGGACGCAAGTGCAAGCCTCCACCACCAAGTCCCGCAAGCTCCAGCCGCACAGGAACACGACGAGGAAGCTCAGCCACGCCGTCATGTTGCCCCCGAGGTGCCTCCTCACTTCTGCGGAGCGGGAGGCAGCTGCTGCTGGCTTCGCCCGACTTTCTTCTCGCTCTCTAACAGCCCGTGCGCCGCGGCTGCCCGCCCTGCCCCTGTCTCTGTGTCTCTGGCTGGCCCTGCAGCGCAGCCCTCGCTCGGCGGGACGGTGCGGGAGCGGGGGTGCGGAGCTGAGGTGCGCTGAGGTGCGCTGAGGTGCGGAGCGGGGCCGGCGCGCGGAGTTATACCCGGCTCGCGGCGCTCGCGCTCCGGGGGCGCCGCCGCGCGCGGCCAATGGCAGCCCCGCATTACCTCATCGGCGCGAGCGCGGGGCGGGGCCGCGCCCGCCGCGC